>CM017325.1:3024038-3084608 GCA_006937295.1 Carpinus fangiana | reverse complement strand
TTTTTTTTTTTTTTTTTTTTAATTCTTTTTTTGGGGGATATATATATATACACACACAAGGAAAGGGAGAAGAGGAATTCGAACTAATGACCTCCGCTTCATAAAATATGATCCACGGCCGATTGAGCTACTCCTTAGACTTATCCATGAAAATCTATGAAAAGAAGTAATTTCTTTATTCAATGAATTCTAGTGTCATGTACAGAGAGATATATATAAACAGAGTAAATACAAAGTAGCGGTTAGGCCTTAATTAGGTGTTAATTAGAAGATTACAGTGAAGTTTCCTTATACCGTCGATATATCTTTCCTTATTTCCATGCATGCTTTGATTATATTTCTTTTAGTCTTGGTGCATGATATTTCCCCAGAATAATTAGGCGCATCTGGTGGGGATGTTGCCATCTTGATGTAGGCGCATCTGGTGGGATATTGCCTTATTGTTGTAGGATCGTATCTTCATGAGCGGTAGAGGATTGATTTACGGCTGATTGGTTAACAATCCAAATATATATATTCTAAGCGTGATTTAATGCTAAACTCGAGTATTCTAGATAAGCTGGGCTAGTCTCTTCAAGAGTCAAGCCAAACGATGTCGTCATCGACCTGTGAATAATTTACACTCAACGTCATGTACGTAGACCATCTTGGAAGCCATCTTCATCTCCATATAGGTACTTGGCCTAATTTTCCATAATGTCTTCATAGTTTTGTCCCTCCATGCTTCTATGTTGGAAGCTTGACCATAATCAATGAGTCCATCTATGCGGCTGCCACTTAAAAATAAAAAAATAATATTATAAAAAAAAAAAAAATCTTATTTGTTTTAACTAAATTTTCATGAGTTAATATTAGGGTTCTAATGGCTTTAAATTTATTTTTGGATTCAAAACTAAAACTTAGGGGTAGAAAGTTAATCCTTTAAGGATGGTAGCACTTTAAAAGAATTCGGTCATCTTAAATTTGGTACTAATGTTTCAAATTTAGTACTAATACCTCAAATTCGATCATTTATAATTCCCCTTATAATCTCTGTCCTCTTAAAAATAAAAAAAAAAATAAAAAATAAAAAAAATAAAAAAAAATTCTCACTTGGTAGACGCTTGGCCGACTCTTGGCAGCCAAAAATCTCTACCCTAAATCAATTGATAAAAGGAAATTAATAAATGCGTAATGTATAGAGTTTGGCTTACCTCCCGTAAAAGAAAATAATAAAAATAAAATAAAACTTATTATTAGATGGAGATTTTTTTAGGCAAAAATTAACGGTAAAAATTACAAAATTAAAAGAAAATTTCAATTAGTTTTTCAATAAAAGCAATTTTTACCGTTAATTTCTGCACAGAAAGACTACAGAATATAGTTTCCTAGCCTCCCGTGTTAGGAAAAATCCTCGTTTACATGCTTTAATTTGGATTCACCCGCCCTAGAAAACGACCTTTGCATGAGTAAGACTTCATTATCTAGTGGTCAAATATTAATGGAAGCAAAATGAAGCATTTATATATTTTTGGCCGAAGAAACCAAAGCACCCTCACGCAACAATAATTATTAGAATATTCATTAAAGAAAATTAAATTCATATATTTTTAAATTTTTGAGACAGTTGGCTAATTTAATATGATATTTAAGCTTTTAAGATAAGTGATATTTTAGATGGTATTCGAGCACTAGTCTTAAATTCCAATCAAAGCTCTATAGTTTGTCTGGTCCAACATGCGAGGGAAAAGTTAACATATTAATTAAAGGAAAATGCTAGGGGTTCTCCCTGTAGGTTCTCCTGGCGTTCTCCCAGTCTTACGTAAAACATTATTTAAGAAAAAATAAAATTGTAGTGGCCTCTACCACCGGTTTTTTTAGGCATTAGCATCAAATTTGAGGCATTAACACCAAATTTGAGAGGCATTAGCACCAAAATTGAGGCATTAGCATCAAATTTAGGATGATTAAATTCATTTTGGGTGATATTATTCCTTCCACCCTTAGGTTTTAATTTTGAATAAAAAAATAAGTTTTAAAGCATTAGAACCTACCTATTAACTCATAAAAATTAATCTGTTAGCAAAAAAACGGTATTACAATTTTATTTTTTCTTAAATCATGTTCTACGTAAGACTGAAAGAACGCTAGGAGAACACTACGGGGATAACCCTTAGCAAACCCCTTTAATTAAATGACTAGTTATACCATTTCCTATAATATTAAGTTTTTGACATAACTATAATTGGACAATATATATAAATTAAAGATCTCCGATATATATATGTATATATATATATTGGAGATCTTTTGTGAAAAGCAGACAGTAAAAATGGAATGATTGAAGAAAAACTCCAGTTATTTTTTCACTTAAAGGCAATTTTCATCATTTATTTTTTCATAAGACAATCTCTAATTTTTTTATTTCTAATAAAAAAATTGGTAGGATGGAGCGACCATAGTAATTATTGTACTTAGGCGTGACTATTGGAGTACATGTCCACTAGGAACTAATGAGAATAGGGGCCTAGACGGTGAGAATTTTGGTTAAGTCATAACTTAACCCAATCCCATTAAGACATCAATGAAACCCAATATGGTCTAGTACTAATCAAATATGAAGATTCTCCTCGCAAGATGCTCTATTATTTACCTAATCACATAGAGATTGCTTTGAATCTACTGAAATACCACCCCTTGATAGTCAATAATTTGTTTAGTCAATGAAAAAAATAAGGTAATAGAATAAAAAATAGTACATGAGGAGAAAGGTGTAATTTTCCATGACAAGCTTATCTCTTTTGAGGTTCATATTTTCCAAGCTTATCATAAGAATGACTCTTGTTTTATGAAGAATGTGGTCAATTTACGAAATTTTGGATGCCTTAGCCCCTTCTTTGAGACTTTTCCTTGCCATTTTGGCCCATTTATTCTAGTTTTCCCACCTTTTCTAGTTTTTACCCCATGTGTCCTTAAGGGGTAGTTCAATCGGTTGTGGACCATGCCTAATAAAATGGAGGTCACAAGTTCGAATCCCCTTTCCCTCTTCCCTTGTGTGGACATGTCAAAAAAAAAAAAAAGTTTCTACCCCATTTGATCACTATTTATTACAAAATTGAAAGGTGTGCATTCATGCCAAAAATTTCGGTTTTCAGGATTGGCTAAAATCTTCCCTAAAAGTCTAAAAGTCAAGACTCAAAACCAAAGTACATCTACAATTTTTCACATCTTTTGTAAAGGTTTTTGATATGATTCTTGAGGGTTCTACAATCCTCTCTTTGCTTAGTCCTACGCTTGGCTTGGTCACTAAATTAATTTCCTTTTATAGATTGTTTTCTTACAAGTTATGTATTTTTTTAATTATTTTTAATTCGTATTTTCATATGTAGCTTAATTTTTCCCCTATAAAAGTTGTAGATGCCGTATGGCAAATTCATCAAGGATAATTACCTTTGCTTAATGCAAGAATAGGAGGCTTGATCCCCTTTGAAGTGATCATTATATTCTCTTTTTTTTAGCTATTTTTCTAATTTCTTGCTATAGATCTTATCAGTTTTTCTCGATAACCAAACAAGAACATTAAAAGAAAGAAATCATGCAAAAAAGAAAGACAAGATCAGAGTAAGTAACAAACGGATTTAGAAGAAACACAGTTTTCCTCTTCTTTTGGAAAGATGTTTGTCACTAACCAAACAACACGCAGCATTAAAAATAAGAAAAGTAAAATATTAATGCAAAAAAAAAAAAAAAAAAAAACCATTGCGAATAAATAATAGTACTTCCAGATAATTAGTTTCATGTAGTTTCCACTTCTTTTCTAGAGGTTTTTCTCGGTAACCAAACAACATAAAAAAAAAAAAAACAGAGATAACCGAAAGGTTTTTTAGAACATACAAATATGGTAACCTCTAGCTAAAGATTTAGAAAAATAATTTCCTTAAATTTAGGTGAGAGGAAATTATTTTAATTTAATTTATTAAATTAATGTATATCCCTTTTTTTTTTTTTTTTTTTTTTTTTTGACATGTCCGCATAAAAGGGGAGAGGATGATTCAAACTAGTAACCTCTGCTTCATGGTGCATGGTGCCCGCCGACTGCGCTACCTCTTGGAGACAACATATATCCTTAAAGCATGTAATTTTTATATAAAATATATATTTTTAAAAATGTGCATAATAACTATCTACTCTAAAACAGTTTAATAAATTAAGTTGAGACTTGAAACCCACTCTATTGAAAACTTTGTTCAAAAGTTTATGGTGTTGAGAATGTCATGGCTGAAACTTACTGTGGAAGTATTAACTACGGGCCAAACACGTCGTTAACAATTGCCACCTATAATTATTTTATGCAGATTTATTTATTTATTTATTTTGTTGTTGTTGACTTGTCTTCAAGTCTAGCCAACATTAAAACGGGGCGAGTCAAATTTTCCAACAATTTAATTCACGCACCTTCCCAGAAGGCCATAACCTCCCAAGCTCACTGCTCACCCTATATAAACCCTTAAGCATCTCCCTAGACTCCCTCACAAACCACAAGAGCTTATACCAGTTACCACAAATATTTCTCACTTCACAAAATGAGTCTCTCCAAAAACCTATCCATTTTCTTCTCTCTTTTTATTGCTCTCTACTTCGGTCTAGCACATGCAGCTAGATTTGACATAACAAACAATTGTCCTTTCACAGTTTGGGCCGGGGCTGTGCCCGGCGGTGGCCGACAACTCAATCAAGGCGAAACATGGAACCTTGATGTTAATGCTGGCACTACAGGCGGCCGCATTTGGCCTTGAACAGGATGCAATTTTGATGGTTCCGGTCATGGCAGTTGCCAAACTGGTGACTGCGGCGGGCTTCTTCAATGCCAAGCCTATGGTACACCCCCAAACACTCTTGCTGAATTCGGGCTAAACCAATTTAACAACTTGGACTTCTTCGATATATCTCTTGTCGATGGGTTTAATGTTGCTATGGATTTTAGTCCCACCTCCAATGGGTGCACCCGTGGTATAAAATGTACTGCTGATATCAATGGACAATGTCCTAATGAGTTGAAGGCCCCCGGCGGCTGTAACAATCCATGTACCGTCTTTAAGACCGACCAATATTGCTGCAATTCTGGAAGTTGCGAACCGACAGATTTCTCCAAATTTTTTAAGAATCTCTGCCTGGATGCTTATAGTTACCCTAAGGATGACCAAACAAGCACATTCACGTGCCCTGGTGGGACTAACTACAAGGTTGTCTTTTGCCCTTGAAGTAGTACTATACTACAAGAGGAAGGAAAGATGCATGGCTAGTTTTATATATAATAATAATAATAATAATAATATGTGATGTAATAAAAGCTTAGAGGCTTTGTTTGCAGTGCAAACGCATTATATTACGTATTCACGTACTGGATTGTAATAAATTCACCCTCATTAGTCGTAACCCTCTTTGTTATGTATCTCTGTCGATATTTCTTGCGGCTGATGATGAATCATGTATCAATGGGGAGGTAAATGGGTCTCCAAAGCTAGTTCAATCGGTTTGGATAATGTGAAAAGTTATTAGTTTGAATCTCTTTTCTTCTTATTGTGCGGACCTGTAAAAAAAAAAAAGAGAGAAAAAAAAAAAAAAAAAAAGGAGGTAAATGGACCTGTAACTTTTATGTATTACAATTTTTATTATAAAGTTTCTAAGAAAAAGTTCACATACTTCCCTTAAATTATTATTAAATTGACAATGTCTCTTTGAAACTATCAAAAATTGTCAATGTTCCCCCCAATAACGAAACTACCTTAGTAAAATAATATATATATACACTAAAACTTTTAGAAAAAAAACATAAAACCAAAAAAAAATCCAAAGGGTGGAAAATTAAAAATAAAAATAAAAAATCATTTGTATAAGAAAAAAAAAATTCAATTTTCAATTTTTTTTATTATAATTTTTTTTTTTTTTTAATTTTATAACTTTTTTAAATAAAAATTTATGTTTTAAAAAAAATTAACAATTTTCGTGTTAGAGAATAAAAATTTTCATTTTCTAAAAAAGATATTCTTTTAAATAAAAATTTCCGTTTAAAAAAATCGTTTTAAAAAAAAATCTTTTTAAATTATAATTTTTTTTTTTGTTTTTTAAAAAAAAATTAATTTTTTTAAAAATTTTATATAAGTATTTTTGTCTTATTGAGAAATATATAGGGGCTTTTTATCTTTTTGCTAGCCTTGAAAGTTGAAACACTTCCGGCAGCTTCCTCGTGTTCTTTAAATTTAGGAATTTAAACTACTTTTTACTTCCTTATGCGAAAATATACTCTAATAGCTTCACTTAATCCGCTTCCCCTATCATTAAATTATTATTATTATTTTTATTTTACCTTTTGTATTTTATTATTTTAATTTATTCTCTCTCTCATCTCACCTGTCTTCTTCCTTTCCCCTCCAGCCGCATCTCTCTCCCTCTCTGCCTCATTCATCTCCATCTCACTCTCCCTCACTCTCTTGATCTCCCTATCTGAAGTCTGGTTTGACTGGATTTTTGCAAAAATCTTTCTACTCCATGTTTCAATGGCAACGTCGGCCGTCTGATTCCGATTCCGCTTCTTCTCCTTCTCCTCGATCAGCACCATCGATTGGGTCTTCTCCTTCGCAAACCCATAAGAGGTTCAAGATAATTTTCTCTGGTTACTGAAATCTCTGGTTTTTGTTGCTACTCGTTTTTATTTTTGTAGTAAACTGACAGAGGAGTTACTTATGGGTCCTGAACATTCATATTCTTGTTGGTATATGCAGCCAGAAGAAGCTACCATCATAGAAATGGAGGAGCCAGTTACATTGACCTTTGCTCTGAGGTATATGAACTCATTCACGAAGGCAACCCCTTTGGCAAACCAAGTGACAATCAGCCTGTCTTCGGATATGCCTGTTGTAGTCGAGTAAAAAGTGGCAAAAATGGGTCACATAAGGTTCTACTTGGCTCCCAAGTTAGAAGAAGAGGAGAACCAAACTCAAGTTGAAGCCAGGCCTCGGGCGGACATGAAGCCCGAAGTGGGGACTGAGCGTAAAGTGGAGGCCAAACCTAAAGCAGAGACCAAGCCTAAATTGGAGATCAAGCCTGAAGAGGAGAAACATGACTCTGGAGGAACCCAAGGTTGAAGATGATCTTATGGATGATGAGTTGTTCATCTGGTGGTAATTGCCTCTTATCATCTAACAAATATCAATTAGCTTTTTTCCAATTCAGCTGTCTTGTGTTTGGGTTGAAAGAACATATATAGACTTGAGATTTTAGGGATAATTAGGTTTTGTACAGATAAGCCCTAGATGAAATTCTTATATTTCAACCAATTCTAGATGTAAATATAACCTTAGAAACCAACTAAATTAAGGTTATCAAAACCCTGACTAGCAGAAAAACTTCACCTCGTGGATTACTGCATAAAGCAAATTTAGAGATAATTTTAGAGAGAAAAACAAACAGTAATTGCTAGAATATCATGAACGTCACTACTCACTAGACTCGCCACTATATTTTCAGAAGACAAAAAGAGTGAGGGGGGAAGAGAAAAGAACCTTGTAAAATGGTTCTCAATGTTTTCTCTCCCTGGCTACTAAAACTATCACGCTATACTACAAATGGAATCTACTTATGGCACAAGGAATAAAAATTTTGATCTCTCATCGCTAAAAAAATAAAAATAAAAAATATTTATCGGAGCATCCACAGCAGCCTCTTTAAATTTTACTCTTCAAAATAATAAAAAGTATACTTTTGGTTATTTTAACAGCCCACCTTTTTAGAACACACTTTTCAGCCTCTCTACTTTAACAATTCACTTTCACTATTTTATTAAAACATTATTTTTCAAATATTTGTTTATTATTTATCTAACTTTTGAGTGTTAAGAGAAATGAAAAGGAAAAAGGAGGAGAGAGAAAAGATAGTTGTTTAATGAATGAAGAGGAAATAGTAATTGTTAAGTTTGAAGTTTTACTATTCATAATGTTAACTTTTTGTTAAAATAAAGAGGCTGAAAAGTGAGGTTTTTAACATTTTTTGTTAAATTGACTCTTCAAACTAACAAAAAAATGAATTTGAAGAGTCTGCAGTGAGTGCTCTAATGTGCAGACGACAACCCTCCAGCTGGTATCCTTGAAGAACTTGGAGTAATTTGTTGGGCCATAGCTCCCAGGCCCATCGGCACTTTAATATTCATTTATCTTCAAAACTGTACATAGATTGTTACACCCACCAAGGCCCATAATTCATTCGGGCACTGATTTGGGCCCCACTATAAGACTTGTATACGTCGCACATGTTTGGAAATTAGAACTAATTAAGAACGTTTAGAAAAAAAAAGAACTAATTAAGAACAGTTGGTTATGACAACTTTCGTTATAAGTTTTTTTAATAAACTAACATGATATTGCAGGTTGCACTTATCACGTCCGTCGTTAAAAAAATTTAAAAAAGCTTCTTAAACTATTAGTCATTTGTAATATAGTCTTTAATGTTCAAAAGGTTATAAAGTAGTCCCTCAAACTACTAAAATCTATCAAAAAAGCCACTTATTTCTTTTAACAAATGAAATAATTGTAAAAAAAAACAATGGGTGAATATTTATTTATTCCTTTTTTTTTTTGTTTTTTGGTATTTATTAGCCTGTTGGTTTTTTTTGTATTTTTAAAAAATTGTTTATTATTTTTTTTTTTACAATTATTTTATTTGTTAAAAGAATAGGGGTATTATAGGAATATAAAAAAAATAAGTGGTCTTTTTGATACATTCTGATAGTTTGGGAGGCTATTTTATTACCTTTTGAATATTAAGGGGCTATATTGCAAACGACTGGTAGTTTGAAGGACTTTTTTATATTTCTTCCTTAAATTTAAGATTATTACATGACAGTTAACATAGTATTTATTATAGTTACAAATTGAGGTGTCAATTCCTATAACACTTGCCACGTTTCTCACTAAAATATGAGACTGCCACATGGCAATCAACTTAACACTTATGAATTGGTATATGAGTTTGTAATGAGCTGTAATAAAAGTTGTAGGACCCTAACATTTGTCCAATGACAACCCAGCATCAAAGAATTTTCAGGATCAATGTTGCTCCAACATAATCATCCACTCTTTGTATAAAAATTGAGTAATGCTATATACTAAATTGTTCAACCAATTTTTTCATCAAGACTGAGAAAAACACAAAAAATCAAATGAATTTCTTGTCATTGGGGCAGCCAACCCAGTCCGCTTCAAAGTGCTTGTAAGACCCAAAAATTATCTCAAAATTAACTCAAACATTCTTAATTTTTACATCACATGAATCACTTTTTATTACTATTCAAATATATATATTTCACTTTTTCATACAAGATATTTTTACTTTTTTTCTCACATCAATCAAATCTGCTACCATTTCAATCCACTCTATTTTTCAAGTCCTTTGCCAAGTGGTGTGTTTGATGGAAACCGGGGGCAGTAGGGGATATTGAGATAGGGTCTATTGTATTACCTGATTGTATTGGTTTTGTGTTGTACTTTAGTAGCCGGCTCGTAGGCTGTTTTGTTGTGTTTTGTCCGGTTCTTTGGACCGTTTATTGTGCTTAGTTTTTTTTTTTTTTTTTAATGTTGATTTCTAATTTTTCTTTTTTGGGTATATATATATATTTGACATGTATACACAAGAGAATGGTGAAGAGGAATTCGAACCAATGACCTCCGCTTCATAAAATGTGATCCACAGTCAATTGAACTACTCCTTAAATTCATTCACCTTAAATTCATTCATGAAAATCTATGAAAAGAAGTAATTTCTTTATTCAATGAATTCTAGTGTCATGTACAGAGAGAGATATATATAAACCGAGTAAATACAAAGTAGCCGTTATTAGGTGTTAATTAGAAGATTACAGTAAAGTTTCCTTATACCGTTGATATATCTTTCCTTATTTCCATGCCTGCTTTGATTATATTTCTTTTAGTCTTGGTGCATGATATTTCCCCTGAATGATTAGGCGCATCTGGTGGGGATCGTATCTCGGTATCTTCATGAGCGGTAGAGGATTGATTTACGGCTGATTGGTTAACAATCCAAATACATATATTCTAAGCGTGATTTAATGCGAAACTCGAGTATTCTAGATAAGCTGGGCTAGTCTCTTTCAAGAGTCAAGCCAAACGATGTCGTCATCGATCTGTGAATAATTTACAATCAACGTCATGTAGACCATCTGGAAGCCATCTTCATCTACATATATATAGACTTGGCTTAATTTTCCATAATGTCTTCATATTTTTGTCCCTCCATGCTACTATGTTGGACTCTTTCTCCTGCTTGACCATAAATCAATGAGTCCATCTATGCGGCTGCCACTTAAAAATAAAAAAATAATATTAAGAAAAACGAAAATAAAAATTCTTTTTTTTTTAGTTAAATTTTCATGAGTTAATATTTAGGTTCTAATACCTCAAAATTTATTTTTGGATTCAAAACTAAAACCTAGGGATGAAAAGTTAACCATTTAGGGATGATATCACCTTAAAAAAATTCGGTCATCCTAAATTTAATGTTAATGCCTCAAATTCGGTCATTTATAATTCCCCTTGTAACCTCTTTCCTCTTAAAAATTTAAAAAAAAAAAAAAAAAAAAAAAAAAAAAAAAAAAAAAAAAATTTCTCACTTGGCAGCCAAAAATCTTTACTCTAAATCAATTGATAAAAGGAAATTAATAAATGCGTAACGGATAGAGTTTGGCTTATCTCCCGTAAAAAAAAATATATATAATAATAATAAAAATAAAAATAACACTTACTATTAGATGGAGATTTTTTTATGCAAAAATTAACGGTAAAAATTTCAAAATTAAAAGAAAATTTCAATTAGTTTTTCAATAAAAGCAATTTTTACCGTTAATTTCTGCACAGAAAAACTACAAAATATAGTTTTTCCTAGCCTTCCGTGTTAGGAAAAATCCTCGTTTACACTTTACATGCTTTAATTTGGATTCACCCGCCCTAGAAAACCACCTTTGCATGAGCAAGAGTATTTTCAATGGAGGAGCTAATTTTTTTTTTTATGTAAAATAGCTCCTTAAAACTCACTTTATCTAGTTTAGCTAATGACTTTTTAAGGGTCTCTTACATACGATTAGTTATATTTTTATTTATATCATTTAATTATTATTATTATTATTATTATTTTATAATGAATGTATTCTTTTCTAAATATCCTATTTTTTAACTTTTGAGAAAAAAAAGTGATGTGGAGAGAGAAATAATATGAGAAAATTTTGGAAAAAATGATATGTGAAAGAGAAATTAATAGTAGGAGAAAATTTTAGAAAAAGAGAAAGCAAGTGAGAAAAATAAAAAAAAATTAAAAAAAAAACGTGAGAAGAAAATTTAGGAAAATAGCACTTTGAAATAGTGCCGCTACATGCAGCTTTTTTTTTTTAGCTAATTTAATAAAATATCTATTCTATCTTTTTTTTTTTGCTTCTCCAATATAGGGAGTATTTTACAAGTTTAAGGAGTTATTTTAGATAAAAGTGTCATTTAGCTCATCCATTGGGAATGCTCTAAGACTTCATTATCTAGTGGCCAAATATTAATGGAAGCTAAATTAAGCATTTATATATTTTTGGCTGAAGAAACCAAAGCACCTCACGCAACAATAATAGTTATCAGAATATTCATTAAAAAAATTAAATTCATATATTTTTACACTTTTGAGACAGTTGGCTAATTTAATATGGTATTTAAGTTTTTAAGATAAGTGATAATTTTAAATGGTATTCGAGCAGTGGTCTTAAATTCCAATCACGACTCTATAGTTTGTTTGGTCCAAGAGGGAAAAGTTAACATTAATTAAATGACTAGGTATACCATTTCCTATAATATTAAGTTTTTTCTTTTCTTTTCTTTTCTTTTTTGAAAAAATCATCTTAGTCTCATTCATGAAGCAAGAGCAAAGCTCTTACAATACATGACATGCTCTGAAGTATCCGTAGTTAAACTACAAAGATATCAACGTCAAACAAGACGTATTATAATTCAGACTCTTAAAATAGATTCACTAACCTATGACTAATCAACCAATGAAATACAGATCTATACCAAACAAAACTAACTAATGCATAGGTAGCAATTATTTCTTGACACTGGGGGCTGAGAACCCCAAGCCAACACTTATTCCTTGACACTGAGGGCTGAGGCCAATACTTGTCCTCCTTGACCCGAAAGCCAGGATAATACTCACATCCACAACCCAACGATTTGGACCAAGCATCACATCCAAAAGCAGGCCGATTGAGACAAGACTTATTACAAGCAAAGAAACCAAAAAAAAAATACAGGGAAATAAACACTGATCGCGTGCAAGCAGATTCCGTAGCAACGCCCCAAGTTCTAGAGGTAGAGCGATTGGGAGAAATTGCAACATATTCTTAATAAAATAAAATTTTCCCATAAGATCACCATAGAAACATAACTTTACTAGAGTACTATTATCCCAAATACATAATGCGCTAGTGTACAGTAATCTCATAAAAATACAGTGACACAATCTATGCTTGTCCCAAGCGGTCTAATCCGTAAAATGGAGTCCAAAAAACTTCGACTGCTACTACTTCTATTAGTCCTCAAAGCAATATGTCCAAGTATCACACCCGTTCCCTTGTCCTCAGTACTAATATATAGAGCAATCTTAAAAAGATGTATAGGGAGAAGGAGTGAGTTCGACAACTAAATAAGTAGCCGCAACACTAAATGCTATAAAACATGCTATGCGGGTTTTTATGTCAAAATCTATGTCATGTACAACAATAATTTATGCAGAATAAAGCATGATAGTTGCAAAATGAGTATCAGCATTTCCTTTTCACTTTTCTGGCAAAATAATGCCCGTTTTACCCTTTTAACCAGACACCGCCGTTTACCGTGAACGGCGCACGTTGACTTTGTCTCGAGGGACCTATATGCTCATCTTGTCGTCATAGGGGAGAGCTACCAGGTTGGGAACTCCCCTAGGTGGAGGCTACCTGGCCGATAGCACACACCTTCTCGTAACCGTCCTTCGGTGTGCTTGCCCTGCTACCCTTTGCGGTACCGAAACTGTTGGAGTTAGAGGCTTATATTAACACCAATGGAGGGCCAAGTAGACGGGAGCATAGTGAACGTCGCGATAGCGACGTTCACGGAGCGGGAGTCTACTGGCCTATAGGCGTACTTAAGTTTGTGGGGGGGACGATTAGGTTGTGGGGGTGCGGGGGCAACGCCCCCCGTGGTATGGTACGGGTTATTTTGGGATTTCCGTACGGAATCCGTACAAGTCCGTATGCGTAGGGTTTTGGGTGTTTTACTATATATATATATATATATCTTATTGATATAAACCTGAATTATTATCAGAATAATAGCCGCCTCTCTGTGGACGTAGACAAATTGCCGAACCACGTTAAATCTGTGTATCTCTCTCTTTTCGATTCTATATACTGTTTATCATTATTGTGTACGGTTACAACAGAAACTATAATCGTGTCTTGGGGTTAAACATTTATGAATGCACATGTAACATTTCTGTAAGCTCATCTGTAACTGTACATTTGTATAACATATTATGAGACCTTTATGAGCTCTTTCATTCATAATTGCATTCATGCATAATTCATTGTAAAATGTAACATTTTTGTAATCATGCCATATGATTAAATAAAACTATGCATTAAAAATAGGAAGTGCAACTGAAAATCATGTAAGTGAATTCTTTATAAAATCCCCAACATTTTCATTTTCCAAAGATTTATAATAAAATCTGTTTGGGTTTTTGGTGTTGTGTCCTCTTACTTGGCATCGCATGTCCTTAATTTGATTCTGCATCCAACTTATAATTCCTACAACGGAGGTAAAACAAATACCTTAATCATCAATTCATTTATCTTTAACATCAAACTCCACCATGCTTGACTTTATAAGTCTCCCATAAAATTCTAATAATCGACTTAACTAAGACCTCAATAAAGCATCCAAAATCATTCGACTACAATTAACCGTTTAAGGAGTCTACCAAGCCATAATATCGCTCTCATCCTAAGCCATTTAATTTAACAACTTACTCTCAATATCAAAAGCTTAGAAATATATACAACAATTATAACTAATCCCTCCAAATAGCAATTCAAATATTCATATACTAAAAACCCCAATTTAATTTTAGAAATTTAGCTTCATACTAAAGACACCATAAGAGATATACAAATATTACCTTAGAGTCCTCCTATTTTTCTTTCCTCTTTCTCTCATGCCTTTCTTCTTTTCCTTTTTCTTTCCCTCTCTCTTCTTTCCTCCTCTCTTCCTTTCTTTTCTTTCCCTCCCTTTTTCTTCTCCTCTCTCTTTATCATGCTCACTTCGGCTATGAGCAAATGGGGAGCAATCTGGTCCCTTTTTATACTAGTTCATGCTGGCCATTTGTGGGACACTTGTCCCACTTGTTTTACACTTAATCCCATGCGTCCTCAAGAGTCATGACACCTGCAGCTTAATCCCATGCATCCTCAAGAGTCATGACACCTGCAGCTTAAGTGTTAACCAATGAAAGTATTCTTCATACTATATAACACCTTGCCATTAACGTGCATTGCTGCACAGTAGTGTTGCCTTAAAGTTTGCCACCTACTCTCATTACTGCAAGATAATTTCTCCAGAGAAGGACACTTAGAACCTCAAGTGTGGACAGATCAAGCCCCTTGTGGAGTAGGTGTCCCACAAACGTGGCTCCTAATGACCACCCAAGTTGCTCCAATTAGCTTGACAGCACAACACATGTTCTTGACATGTGCTGTCAAGATGAGTTTGCATTTATCTAAATGCCCATAAAATTCATAATAAATTTCTTATGGACCTAAACATGTCTATTACAATATATCCAAAATTTGTGGCCTAATGAAATCATTAATTCATCCAATTAATTCCCCAAATCTCAAGTACTTTAACTACTTGACAGATTAACATATTAAACTTCAAAAATTCATAACTCTTTAAATTTAACTCCAAATAACACAAAATTTGTCTTAAAATTTTCCTCATTCAAAGGCTCACAACATATCCAAAAATCATAGCGATCCATAACTTTTTGATACCTCAAATGTCTCTCAAAATTTAGTGCATCTGCTTAACCAAAATTCCTGTTTTAACACTTGCATCTTCTAAAAATCATAACTCCTTCTACAAGCATCCAAAAATCATGAAACTACTTTTAAAATCTTCATTTCTCATCATTTTACAATGCATTAAAACAGTTTTATTTAAAGTCCCTTATTGAATTTTTGGTGCTCAAAACAATGTGACTTTTCTTCTAATAATTCACTAAAATTCAATTTCCACCATCTTACATTTAATCTCTATTTACCTATAAAATTGCAAATCCTCCTTATCCTTGATATTAAGATTACCTTTATTCTAAGATATAAATTTCGAGGTATTACACCGTACATTGAAGGACGCGTTGGAAGCTCGATGCGGTGAGGGCGCGGAAAAAGGCCAGGCAGTGGACAGAGAGTAGCGAAATAGGCGTGGAGAGGATCAGCAAAACTGTAAAAACTAAAAAACACACGAAACAAATAGAGAGAAGCAATACAGAGAAATACTAAAGCAAATACAGAGAAACCCAACAAAAACCAAATATAAAGGAAAATCAAAACAAAATAAAACAAAGGAAACAAAATACAGGGAAACCAAAGAAAATATAAAACAAAAAGTAGAACGATCAACCGAAGTAGGCTCAGGTGCGATCTGGCTGGAACACTGTTGAGGAAGATGGCGATGGGAGAATGACGCGGTGGGGGCGCATAGAGGACCTACCTCGGGCGGAGGGCTGCGAAATGCTGAAAGCCGAAAGACCTAAACAGGTCACAAAGACCCCCAAAAACAACTGGAAAAAGAAAGGAAAGCTGGAGAAAACAAAAAACCCAAGAAAGTGGCGAAAGGGAACCCGGTCGGGGCTAGATCATCAGGTAAATCGCTAGACCCTAGGGGTGGAGAGACCACCATACAAGGAGGAGGCCGGGGAAAAGGAAAAGGAAAGGGAAGGGCACCGGGACTAGGGCATCAAGTAAAAAACTAAAGCTCGGTACAAAAAGGACGTTGGGAGGAGGGATGGTCCCCCAGAAGTGACGGCGATCTGGAGGGAGTTTCTAAAATAAAGAAAACCTAGAGAGGAAACCTAGGGGGCTAATATAATATTAAGTTTTTGACATAACTATAATTTGACAATATATATAAAGATCTCCGATATATATATATATAGAGGAGATCTTTTGTGAAAAAGCAGACAGTAAAAATGGAATGATTGAAGAAAAACTCCAGTTATTTTTTCACTTAAAGGCAATTTTCATCGTTTATTTTTTCATAGGACAATCTCTAATTTTATTTTTTTCTAATAAAAAAATTGGTTGGAGGGGGCCACCAAAGTAGTTATTGTTCTTTAAGCGTGACTATTGTAATATATGCCCCCTAGGAACTAAAGAGAATAGATAGAGGCCTAGACGGTGAGATTTTCGATTAAGTTATAACCTAACTCAGTCCCATTAAACATCAATGAAACCCAATATGGTTTAGTACTAATCAAATATGAAGATTCTCTTTGCAAGATGCTCTAGTATTTACCTAATCACATAGAGATAACTTTGAATCTACTGAAATACCACCCATGATAGTCAATAATTTGTTTAGTCAATGAAAAAAAAAAAAGGTAATAGAATAAAAAATAGTATATCATGAGGAGAAAGGTGTAATTTTCCATGGCTAGCTTATCTCTTTTGAGGTTCATATTTTCCAATCTTATCATAAGAATGACTCTTGTTTTATGAAGAATGTGGTCAATTTACGGAATTTTGGATGCCTTAGCCCCTTCTTTGAGACTTTTCCTTGCCATTTATTCTATTTTTCCCACCTTTTCTAGTTTCTACCCCATGTGATCACTATTTATTACAAAATTGAAAGGTGTGCATTCATGCCAAAAATTTTGGTTTCAGGATTGGCTAAAATCTTCCCTAAAAGTCTAAAAGTCAAGACTCAAAACCAAAGCACATCCACAATTTTCACATCTTTTCTAAAGGTTTTTGATAGGATTCTTGAGGGTTCTAGTATCCTCTCTTTGCTTAGTCCCTATGCTTGGCTTTGTCATTAAATTAATTTCTTTCTATAGATTGTTTTCTTGCAAGTTATGTATTTTCTTAATTATTTTTAATTTGTATTTCTATATGTAGCTTAATTTTTTCCTTATAAAAGTTGTAGATGCCGTATGGCAAATTCATCAAGGATAATTACCTTTGCTTAATGCAAGAATAGGAAGTCTAATCCCCTCGAAGTGATCATTATATTCTCTTTTTTTAGCTATTTTTCTAATTTCTTGTGATAGATCCCTTGGATCTTATCAGTTTTTCTCGATAACCAAACAAGAACATTAAAAAGAGAGAAATCATGCAAAAAAGAAAGACAAGATCAGAGAAAGTAACAAACGGATTTAGAAGAAACACAGTTTTCCTCTTCTTTTGGAAAGATGTTTGTCACTAACCAAACAGCATGCAGCATTAAAAATAAGAAAAGTGAAATAGTAATGCAAAAAAAAAAAAACCCATTGCGAATAAATAATTGTACTTCCAGATAATTAGTTTCACGTAGTTTCCACTTCTTTTTTAGAGGTTTTTCTCGGTAACCAAACAACATAAAAAAATAAACACCAAGATAACCAGAAGGTTTTTTTTAGAACATACAAATATGGTAACCTCTAGCTAAAGATTTAGGAAAATAATTTCCTTAAATTTAGGTGAGAGAGAATTATTTTAA
The DNA here is from genome assembly GCA_006937295.1 of Carpinus fangiana. Taxonomy (NCBI): domain Eukaryota; kingdom Viridiplantae; phylum Streptophyta; class Magnoliopsida; order Fagales; family Betulaceae; genus Carpinus; species Carpinus fangiana. Next base: position 3,066,786 of record CM017325.1, on the reverse strand, counting down.
TTTAATTTATTAAATTAACATATATATTCTTTTTTTTATATGTCCACACAAGAGAGGAAAATGAGATTCAAACTAGTAACCTTCATTTAATGGGCCGGGGCATAGTACCAGCTGACTGAGCTACCTCTTGGAGACAACATATATCCTTAAAGCATGTAATTTTTATATAAAATATATATTTTTAAAAATGTGCATAATAATTATCTACTCTAAAATAGTTTAATAAATTAAGTTGAAACTTGAAACCCACTCTATTGAAAACTTTGTTCAGAAGTTTATGGTAGTGTCGAAAATGTCATAGGTGAAACTTACTGTGGAAGTATTAACTACGGACCAAACACGTCGTTAACAATTGTCACCTATAAGAATTTTATGCAGATATATATATTTGACTTGTCTTCAAGTCTAGCCAATAATAAAACGGGCGAGTCAAATTTTCCAACAATTTAATTCACGCACCCTCCCAGAAGGCCATAATCCCCCAAGCTCACCCTATATAAACCCTCAAGCATCTCCCTCACAAACCACAAGAGCTTATACCAGTTACCACAAATATTTCTCACTTCACAAAATGAGTCTCTCCAAAAATCTATCAATTTTCTTCTCTCTTTTCATTGCTCTCTACTTCGGTTTAGCACATGCAGCTAGATTTGACATAACAAACAATTGTCCTTTCACAGTTTGGGCTGGGGCTGTGCCCGGTGGTGGCCAACAGCTCAATCAAGGTGAAACATGGAACCTTGATGTTAATACTAGCACTACAGGTGCCCGCATTTGGCCTCGAACAGGATGCAATTTTGATGGTTCCGGTCGTGGCAGTTGCCAAACTGGTGACTGCGGCGGGCTTCTTCAATGCCAAGCCTATGGTACACCCCCAAACACTCTTGCTGAATTCGGGCTAAACCAATTTAACAACTTGGACTTCTTCGATATCTCTCTTGTCGATGGGTTTAATGTTGCTATGGATTTTAGTCCCACCTCCGATGGGTGCACTCGTGGTATAAAATGTACTGCTGATATCAATGAGCAGTGCCCTAATGAGTTGAAGGCCCCCGGTGGCTGTAACAATCCATGTACCGTCTTTAAGACCGACCAATATTGCTGTAATTTTGGAAGCTGCGGACCGACAGATTTCTCCAAATTTTTGAAGGATCGCTGCCCGGATGCTTATAGTTACCCTAAGGATGACCAAACAAGCACATTCACGTGCCCTGGTGGGACTAACTACAAGGTTGTCTTTTGCCCTTGAAGTAGTACTATACTACAAGAGGAAGGAAAGATGCATGGCTAGTTATATATAATAATATGTGATGTAATAAAAGCTTAGAGGCTTTGTTTGCAGTGCAGACGCATTATATTACGTATTCACGTAATTGGATTGTTATAAATTCACACTCATTAGTCATAACCCTCTCTATTCTGTCTCTCTATGTCGGTATTTCACTATTTCTTGTGGCTGATGATGAATGAAGTATTAATGGGAGGTAGATGGACATGTAACTTTCATGTACTAAAATTTTTACTATAATGTTTTTATTATAAATTAATTATTAAAATATAAACACAATTAATAATATGCCACAGAGAAATCTCGTATTGAATAATAATAATAATAAAACTCATCTGCCTTTCATACGTGGGATGTGCATGACACTGAGACGGGCTGAAAGTCATGGGTCATGCAATTGACTTTGGACAGTTGTATTATTAGTGGGCTTTTGCCAGTTATGGGCATTGCCATGTGCTAGCGTTTTCTTAAGTTGATGTGGACTTCCGCCAATTTTTTTTTACAGAAGTTGGACCGGAGTACTATATATCTCTGTCTTTAGCAGTAAGTGAGATACCATTTGCGATACAAAATAAAATATATGTAGATTAATAAGGAGGATTATTACTTGAGATGCTACATTTTTCCAAATTTTCTCTAAAAATTAAAAAATATGTCACCAACTTATAGAATGATAACACATTATTTATGAGCTAATTTTTGAAGAAAAAAATTTGAAAAATATATCATTTCTCTTATTATAGACAGAAGAAAACCCTGTAGTTGGCACCCTATGTCACATGTACAAGTACACCCTACCCTATGTCATGTAGACCATCCCGAAGCCATCTTCATCTCCATAGTTGTCTCTCAAGATGCTCGATCTATAATGGAATCCTTCTCTAGTTGACCATAAAACAAGTGATGAAAGGAATTTAATGAATACCTAGCTAACAGGTAAAGATTAAGTCGTTTTTCATTTTGTGTTCGAAAGCATTCTTATTTCTTTGTAACACTTTCACCGTTTCAATTAGAAAAAAAAATGATTAGAACGATATTTTTTATTCAAAAATTAACAACAAAGATTGAGAGATTAAGAGATCGGTTAATTTTTGTTTTCCTAAGCCAATTCATGCTTGGATTCACCTGTCTGTCGTAAAAAACAACCTTCGCATGAGTAAGAGCATTAGCATTAAACTCTCTAAAAATCTACATGCATCTGATTCTCTTGTTCTTTAAGCCAAAAGCACTTCAACTTTCCTTATCCTTATTTTATTTATTATTTTTTAAAATCTTTCTATTTCCTATGTCCTTAGTTTGGTTCCTAAATTTAGGAAAAAAACTAAAAGAAGGTAGTGCTCTAAAACTTCATTATCTAGTGCTCTAATTTTGTCTTTGGCAAAATTATGCTGCCAATTAAGCCAGATAAAGGAAGCTTAAATTAAGCACCCATATATTTTAGGCCGAAAAAACCGAACCAAGTGAAACAATAATTATTAGAATATTAATTAAATAATTAAATTTTTTTTTTATACGTCTAAATTTTTGAGACAACTAATAAGTATTTTAAGCTTTTAAGATAAATTTATCATTTTTAGATGGTATTAAAAAGAGAAAAAAAAAAAGAAAAAGAAAAAGGATTGAACCAATTTTAATCATAGCAAAAGGAATTGATAACATAATAATAATAATAAAGTCAAGTAATATGGTCTCAACAGTCTACCATAAACAAATTCTCTTTATAAACAAATTCTCTTTATTTCAAATGAAACAGAGAGAATCAATTTAAAATAGAAATGATTATTTTCCCAATCCACCTTACATGCCTACAGTCTTCTAAATGAGTTGAAATCATGATATTTTATCAATTTCTGTGTCATATCTTCAAACCTTGATGTATTAATTAATGATTACGTATCTGTATTAAAATCTAATGAACCTGATTTTAGGGGATCACCATCTTCTACAATTTTTAAAAATGTTAGATTCTCAAATTATAGAATTTAGGCCGTTTGTTTACATGAAAACGCTTGAAAAATGCCACTTACTAAAAATGTGGCATGTTATCGAGGTAAAAAGAAACAAAATTTCTCCGAAAATGCTAATTCTCCACTTTTGTAGAGACATTTCTTCTTTAGAAAACCAAAAGACATTTTTTCTTTAGAAAACCAAAAGACATTTTTTTGGTCAAAGCTTTTTACAATATAGAGAACAAGAATCTAATTTATCTTACAACATAGCGGCTTGAGACGTAATTCACTGGAATATGTTGTAGATCTGAAAACTGATGTGGACGATGACATTTAAGGAGTTAAACAAAACATATATCAAATTTATTATACTGTAGATTTGAAAATTGATTAGGACGGTGACATTCAAAGAGTTAAATAAAGCATTGATCAAATTTAGAGGGAATAAATTTCTCATTGTATCTATGATATTATTTTGTTAGAGTAACATGCTTTATATTTTATGAAATGAATAAAGAAAGAAGCACTGTTATCAAAAAATGTAGAGAATAAGAATCTGATAAAAATATACTAAATTCTCAATGGACCAAATACAATAATCTTAACCTGATTTTGAAGGACCATGTTCTCCCCCACTCGCGGGCACGACCGATCTGTCACATTTATTTTAATCTTGACCTTCTGTTTGAACTGAGATTATCAAGAACCATGGAAAATTGGACGCGTGTAATTAATTATTTATCTATATAAACAAAATTGGTCTGAGAAAATCTTTTACACCATTCAAGGCAGAAAAAATCCAATAGAATAAAAAATGTCTCCGGGAAGAAGGTGACTCCGGCCATATATACATGCATATGGACTTTTTCCTCCGACCATAATCTGAAAATATACGCCAAAGTGCGGTGGAAAGTTGTAATAAGTCGAGAGAATAAATTCTAAAAGTCAAAACTCAAATGTGAGAGGACATCCACAATTTTCCACATATTCTCTAACAACGTTAAAAAGAGAGAAACTTAAATCACGCAACAAAAAGACTCTAAAACAGTTTAATAAATTGTGTTTACACGTCATAGGTCACACTTATTTCGGAAGTATTTACTGTCCTAACACATGCTTAATTCACAAATGTCAGCTAGAATTAAGTGTATATATATATACACACACTTAAAAGAATTCGGTCATCTTAAATTTGGTATTAATGTTTTAAATTTGGTACTAATGTTTCAAATTTGGTGCTAATGCCTCAAATTCAATTATTTATAATTCCCTTTGTAACCTCTTTTTAATATATATATATACACACACTTAAAAAAATTCGGTCATCCTAAATTTGGTGTTAATGTTTCAAATTTGGTGCTAATGTCTCAAATTCAGTCATTTATAATTCCCTTTGTAACCTCTTTCCTCTTAAAAAAAAAATTCTCACTTGACAGACGCTTGGCCGACTCTTGGTAGCCAAAAATCTTTACTCTAAATCAATTGATAAAAGGAAATTAATAAATGCATAACGGATAGAGTTTGGCTTACCTCCCCAAGAAGAAGAAGAAGAAGAAGAAAAGAAAAAAGAAAAAAGAAAAAAAAAAACCCTTATTATTATTAGATGGAGATTTTTGTATGCAAAAACTAACGGTAAAAATTACAAAATTAAAAGAAAATTTCAATTAGTTTTTCAATAAAAGCAATTTTTACCGTTAATTTCTGCACAGAAAAACTACAAAATATAGTTTCCTAGCCTCCCGTGTTAGGAAAAATCCTCGTTTACATGCTTTAATTTGGATTCACCCGCCCTAGAAAACGACCTTTGCATGAGTAAGACTTCATTATCTAGTGGCCAAATATTAATGGAAGCTAAATTAAGCATTTATATATTTTTGGCTGAAGAAACCAAAGCACCTCACGCAACAATAATTATTAGAATATTCATTAAAAAAAAATTAAATTCATATATTTTTAAATTTTTGAGACAGCTGACTAATTTAATATAGTATTTAAGCTTTTAAGATAAGTGATGATTTTAAATGGTATTCGAGCAGTGGTCTTAAATTACAATTACAATTCTATAGTTTGTTTGGTCTAAGAGGGAAAAGTTAACATATTAATTAAATGACTAGGTATGTCATTTCCTATAATATTAAGTTTTTGACATAACTATAATTTGACAATATATATAAAGATCTCCGATATATATATATTGGAGATCTTTTGTGAAAAAGCAGGCAGTAAAAATGGAATGATCGAAGAAAAACTCCAGTTATTTTTTCACTTATAGGCAATTTTCATCATTTATTTTTTCATAGGACAATCTCTAATTTTTATTTTTTTTTCTAATAAAAAAATTGGTAGGAGGGAGCCACCAAAGTAATTATTGTTCTTTAGGCGTGACTATTGTAGTACATGTCCACTAGGAACTATATAATGAGAATATGGACCTAGACAGTGAGAATTTCGGTTAAGTTATAACCTAATCCAGTCCCATTGAGACGTCAATGAAACCCAATATGGTTTAGTACTAATCAAATGTGAAGATTCTCCTTGCAATATGCTCTAATATTTACCTAATCTACTGAAATACCACCCTTGATAGGCAATAATTTGTTTAGTCAATGAAAAAAAAAAGGTAATAGAATAATAAATAGAATATGAGGAGAAGGTCCCCAAGGAGTAGATCAATCGGCTATGGATCACGCATAATGAAGCGGGGGTCACAAGTTCGAATCCCACTCCCCCTTCCCTTGTGTGAACATGTCAAAAAAAAAGTATATGAGGAGAAGGTGTAATTTTCCATGACTAGCTTATCTCTTTTGGGATTCATATTTTCCAAGCTTATCATAAGAATGACTTTTGTTTTATGAAAAAACAAGAATGTGGTCAATTTACGAAATTTTGGATGCCTTAGCCCCTTCTTTGAGACTTTTCCTTTGCCATTTATTCTATTTTTCCCACCTTTTCTAGTTTCTACCTCATGTGATCACTATTCATTACAAATTTGAAAGGTGTGCATTCATGCCAAAAATTTCGGTTTTCAGGATTGGCTAAATCTTCCCTAAAAGTCTAAAGGTCAAGACTCAAAACCAAAGTACATCCACAATTTTTCACATCTTTTCTAAAGGTTTTTGATAGGAGTCTTGAGGGTTCTAGAATCCTCTCTTTGCTTAGTCCCTATGCTTAGCTTCATCACTAAATTAATTTCCTTCTATAGATTGTTTTCTTGCAAGTTATGTATTTTCTTAATTATTTTTAATTTGTATTTCCATATGTAGCTTAATTTTTTCTTTATAAAAGTTGTAGATGCCGTATGGCAAATTCATCAAGGATAATTACCTTTGCTTAATGCAAGAATAGGAGGTCTGATCCCCTCGAAGTGATCATTATATATTCTCTTTTTTAGATATTTTTCTAATTTCTTGTGATAGATTCCTTGGATCTTATCAGTTTTTCTTGATAACCAAACAAGAACATTAAAAAGAGAGAAATCATGCAAAAAAGAAAGACAAGATCAGAGAAAGTAACAAACGGATTTAGAAGAAACACAGTTTTCCTCTTATTTTGGAAAGATGTTTGTCACTAACCAAACAACATGCAGCATAAAAAATAAGAAACCTAAAATATTAATGCAAAAAAAAAACCATTGCGAATAAATAATAGTACTTCCAGATAATTAGTTTCACATAGTTTCCACTTCTTTTCTAGAGTTTTTTCTCTGTAACCAAACCACATAAAAAAATAAACACCGAGATAATCAGAAGGTTTTTTAGAACATACAAATATGGTAACCTCTAGCTAAAGATTTAGGAAAATAATTTCCTTAAATTTAGGTGAGAGGAAATTATTTTAATTTAATTTATTAAATTAACATATATCTTTTCTTTTTTCTTTTTCTTTTTTGACATGTCCACACAATGGGGGAAATGGGGATTCAAACTATAGTAACCTCTATTTCATGAGGCGTGGTACCAACTGACTGAGTTACCTCTTGAAGACAACGTATATCCTTAAAGCATGTAATTTTTATATAAAATATATATTTTTAAAAATGTGCATAGTAATTATCTACTCTAAAACAGTTTAATAAATTAAGTTGAAACTTGAAACCCACTCTATTGAAAACTTTGTTCAGAAGTTTATGGTAGTGTCGAAAATGTCATAGGTGAAACTTACTGTGGAAGTATTAACTACAGACCAAACACGTCGTTAACAATTGTCACCTATAAGTATTTTATGCAGATATATATATTTGACTTGTCTTCAAGTCTAGCCAATAATAAAACGGGCGAGTCAAATTTTCCAACAATTTAATTCACGCACCCTCCCAGAAGGCCATAATCCCCCAAGCTCACCCTATATAAACCCTCAAGCATCTCCCTCACAAACCACAAGAGCTTATACCAGTTACCACAAATATTTCTCACTTCACAAAATGAGTCTCTCCAAAAATCTATCAATTTTCTTCTCTCTTTTCATTGCTCTCTACTTTGGTTTAGCACATGCAGCTAGATTTGACATAACAAACAATTGTCCTTTCACAGTTTGGGCTGGGGCTGTGCCCGGTGGTGGCCAACAGCTCAATCAAGGTGAAACATGGAACCTTGATGTTAATACTAGCACTACAGGTGCCCGCATTTGGCCTCGAACAGGATGCAATTTTGATGGTTCCGGTCGTGGCAGTTGCCAAACTGGTGACTGCGGCGGGCTTCTTCAATGCCAAGCCTATGGTACACCCCCAAACACTCTTGCTGAATTCGGGCTAAACCAATTTAACAACTTGGACTTCTTCGATATCTCTCTTGTCGATGGGTTTAATGTTGCTATGGATTTTAGTCCCACCTCCAATGGGTGCACTCGTGGTATAAAATGTACTGCTGATATCAATGAGCAGTGCCCTAATGAGTTGAAGGCCCCTGACGGCTGTAACAATCCATGTACCGTCTTTAAGACCGACCAATATTGCTGTAATTCTGAAAGCTGCGAACCGACAGATTTCTCCAAATTTTTTAAGGATCGCTGCCCAGATGCTTATAGTTACCCTAAGGATGACCAAACAAGCACATTCACGTGCCCTGGTGGGACTAACTACAAGGTTGTCTTTTGCCCTTGAAGTAGTACTATACTACAAGAGGAAGGAAAGATGCATGGCTAGTTATATATAATAATAATAATAATAATAATAATATGTGATGTAATAAAAGCTTAGAGGCTTTGTTTGCAGTACAAACGCATTATATTACGTATTCACGTAATTGGATTATTGTAATAAATTCACCCTCATTAGTCGTAACCCTCTTTGTTCTGTCTCTTTGTTGGTATTTCTTGTGGCTGATGATGAATCATGTATTAATGGGAGGTAAATGGGTCTCTAGAGCTAGTTCAATCGGTAGGGATCACGTCTAACGTCTAATGAAGCGGAGATACTAGTTCGAATCCCCTTTCCTCCTAAAAATCGAAAAAAAAAAAAGAAAAAGGGGGAGGTAAATGGACCTGTAACTTTTATGCACTACAATTTTTATTATAAAGTTTCTATTATAAATTAATTATTAAAATATAAACACAATTAATAATATGCGAGTCGGTTGAGCATCGGTTGGTTTCGGCAGAAATTTTTTGCTTCCGCTAAAAAGTCGGTAAAGTCGGAAAATGAGAATGATTTCACCGACTTTTTTCGACAATGATTTGTACCGCAACCGATCGTCACTGCCAAGTCGGTTATGGTGACGGTTGGTTTGGGTTGGGTCACAATTAGCCAGAAAATAGAATAAAAAATTAAGCCCAAATAGCAAGAAAAAAAAAAATTTCCTCCACTTTCTCAGCAACCAAACATCAGAAAGAAAAAGAATTCAAAATCAGATTGAAAATACTCAATCAAAGAACACAACTTGAACCAAAAAAGGCACAGAAACTCGAGTCTAAATTCTAAAACATGCTTAGCAAGAAAATACATCTTTTCCTCCACTTTCTCGGCAACCAAACAGCAAAAAAAAAAAAAAAATTCAAAATCAAAATCAAATACAAATAAACACAGAGGTGGAGTCATGAGTGAGAGTGATAGAGAGAGGCAGGATGAAAGGGGAGTGAGAGAGAGGCATATATTAGAGATAGTATAGGGCACCCATTCAGGACAAAACAACGTTGTTTTTTACTAGGAAATAAAATGTAAATCATGGGGCTGAACTCTCGACCACTAGGTGTCCAACATGCGCTCAACCAACTGAGCTAGACGAGTTTTGTTATTAAATATAATGAATAATTACTAATATTAAAAACAAATATATATCAAAACACCACCGTTTTGAAAAGTCAGTAAAAGTTGGGTGGTAATGTCGAAAACCGACTTCTCCAAAATCATTTTTGCCTACCGACCGAAATTTGTCGGAAGAAAAAAATTTCCGCCACCTACCATCCGTCTTCTTGTCGATGTCGGTCAGCTGCGGTCGGAACTTGGTTGGAACTCGGTGGATCTGCTCACCCCTATTAATGCGACAGAGAAATCTCATATTGAATAATAATAATAAAACTCATCTGCTTCTCATACGTGGGTTGTGCAACACTGAGACGGGCTGAAAGTCATGGGCTCATGCAAGACTTTGTACAGTTGTATTGTTAGTGGGCTTTTGCCAGTTATGGAAGTTATGGTTTTTGTTTAGTTGCATTTAAACAGGCCAGCTGATTTATTGACCAAGCAGCTTAAGTTTTTTAATTTTTAATATTATTCATTGCCATGTGTTAGCGTTTTCTTGGGTTGATGTGGATAGGGGTGTTAAATGAGCGAAGCGCTTCGCGAGCAAGCTCGGGCTCGGCTCGCATAAGTTCGACTCGAGCTCGACTCGAATATTAAATGAAGCGCTTCGTGAACACCTATTTCTGGCTCGAATAATAAATGAAGCAAGCTCGGCTCGACTCGACTAAGCTCGTGAATCAACTCGTATAAGCTCGTATATATATAAATATATATTAAAAATTATAATAATTACTTATAAATTAAATAAGTATATATATTAAAATTAAATAAGAATATATATATATTAAAATATGTTAAATAAATATATATTATTCAATAAATAAATATATATTAAGTATATATATTTATTTAACATATATATATTTATTATTCAATAAATAAATATATATTGATTTGCGTGAACGCTGGGCTGATGGGATGATGTTTGGAGAACTTATGGCTTATTTCTGTCCATCGAAAAGACAATATACTAACCCAAGAGCTTCCAGATACTTCCATAGCTACCCCAAGCGGCCACGCTGCTGTCGAGTACATGTCATGACTCTTGTCATCTAATTCCACGGCCTGTTTGGCCTCACTCCCTCCATTTAGTTGAAGCAGAAAGCCAGGTGCAACGGAAGATCGAACCCAAATACGCCTAGCCTTAGACCCTGACAATTAGCTGCCATTCACCTACTCTTCAGCCCCCAATCCCATCGTAATAATAATAATAATAATAATAATAATAATAAAGCCAAGTAATATAGTCTCATCAGTCCACCGAAAACGGATTCTCTCAATTTCAAATGAAATAGAGAGGATCATCTTCCCAGTCGACCTTACATGCCTATGGTCTTCTAAATGAGTTGAAAACTTGAAATCATGATATTTTATCTATTTTTGTGTCATATCTTCAAACCTTGCTGTATTAATTAATGATTAAGTATCTGTATTAAAATCTAATGAACCTGATTTTAGGGGATCACCATCTTCTACAATTTTTTAAAAATATTAGATTCTCAAATTACAGAATTGAGAATAACTTCTATAAGGAGGTGGTGTGCCCACCAATTAGAATTGGACAACTAAGGCCTTGTTTGTCAAAAACCATCACACTCCCCAAAGCCCCAAAGTACTGTAGCGTAAAGCACAAAAGCACATGACAATTTACTTTTTTGCCATGAACAGTGTTGCTTGGGGGAATGTGAAGGTGTTTAACAAACCCCCCCTAAGACTATCACACCAAATCAAATAAAGTGAAAAACACTCAATTAAACACACCCACTATCGACAACTGGAGCACCGGAGAGAGAGATGGAGCACCAGCGTCTTTTTAGAGAGAGGTTGGGTTCCCGCGTCGGGTTGGGCTCCAGCGTCAGATTGAGCAGCAGAGAGGTCTGGTTTTCGGCATTGGGTTAGGCTCCGGTAAGATCTTTGTTACCGCTGAAGAGAGAGGGAGAAAGAAGAGCACCGGGAGAAGTTCTAGAAACCCACCAAAATTCAGATTTTAGCTTATGGGTTTGAGGAATAATTTTTCTAGGTTTGAGGAATTATTTTTTCTAGGATGCAGGTTTGAGAAAAATTCACATTGTGAGAGAAAATAATAAAAGATCCAAAGGCACGGTGCAGAAAAGATCCCTTGTTTCTAGGATTTTGCCGTTACAATTCTACCTCTGGGAAAGGCNGATATTTCTTCTTTAGCAAACCAAAAAACAATTTTTTTTGTCATTGTTTTTTCACAATATAGAGAGCAAAAATCTAATTTATCAACATAGTGGCCGGCCAGAGAGATGATTCACTGGAATATGTTGCAGATCTAAAAACTGATGGGGACGATGACATTTAAAGAGTTAAACAAAACATACATCAAATTTATTATATTGTAGATCTGAAAATTGATTGGGACGGTGACATTCAAAGAATTAAACAAAACATTGGTTAAATTTAGAGGGAATAAATTTTTCATTGTATTTATGATATTGTTTTATTATAGCAACATGTTTTATTTTTATGAAATAAATATAGAAAGAAGCACCGTTATCAAAAAAACATAGAGAATAAGAATTTGATAAAAATATACTAAATTCTCGATGGACCAAATACGATAATCTTGACCTAATTTTGAAGGACCATGCGCTCCCCCACTCGCAGGCAGGACGGATCTGCTATATTTATTTTAATCTTGACCTTCTGTTTGAACTTGGGATTACCAAGAACAGTGGAAAATTGGACGCGTGTAATTAATTATTTATCTATATAAACAAAATGGGTCTGAGAAAATGTTTTACACCATTCAAGGCAGAAAAAATCCGCTAATGTCTCTGGAAAGAAGGTGGCTCCGGCCATACATGCATATGGACTTTTTCCTCCGACCATAATCTGAAAAAATATATACGCCAAAGTGCGGTGGAAAGTTGTAATAAGTTGAGAGAATAAATTCTAAAAGTCAAAACTCAAAAGTGAGAGGACATCCACAATTTTCCACATATTCTCTAAAGATTTTTCTCGAGAACCAAACAACAACGTTAAAAAGAGAGAAACTTAAATCATGCAACAAAAAGACTCTAAAACAGTTTAATAAATTGGGTTTAAACGTCATAGGTGACACATAGTTTGGAAGTATTTACTGTCCTCACACATGCTTAATTCACAAATGTCAGCTAGAATTAAGTGTATTTATTATTTGTTAAACATGATCGAACCTCCGAGCAAAATAAATATTAGAACGACAAGATGTACGACGTCGTTGGTTATTGTTTTTCCAATTTTTAATTGACTTGTCTTCAAGTGTAGGCAAAAATAAAACGGTTTGTCAAATTTTCCAACAAAAGCCTGAATAGCCAGTAGAATTTCTCTACGCATCTTCCCAGAAGGCCATAACCCCCCAAGCTCACCCTATATAGACCCCTAAACATCTCCCTCACAAACCACAAGAGCTTACCACTTAGCACAAATATTTCTCACTTTCACAAAATGAGTCTCTCCAAAAATCTATCCATTTTCTTCTCTCTTTTATCATTCTCTGCTTTGATATAACCCATGCACCTAGATTTGACGTAACAAACAATTGTCCTTTTACAATTTGGGCTGGGGCTGTGCCTAGTGGGCCGGCAGCTCAATCAAGGACAAACATGGAACCTCGATGTTAATGCCGGCACCGGAGGTGGCCGCATTTGATGAGCGGGGAAAGGATATTACAAATTTTACTACAATTTTTTTTAAAAAAAATAAAAAAATTAGTATGGCAATTCCCGTGACACTTACTAGCTACATAGTTACTAAAATACAAACAGTAAAAAAACTATATGAAAATAATCAATTATAATTATAAATGCTAAATGTCATTCTCATATTTTTCTTGTGTCCCTTAAAAATTGAAGTGGCATCTAAATTTTTTTTTTTTTATCAAAATTTAATGGTGATATATCATAAATCTAATGGCAATTTTAAAGCTATATCAATTTTGAAAGAACACAAGATGAATATGGGAATGACATTCAACATTACTTCTCTCGTTACTAGGTTTGGGAGCCTATTGTTTACAACGGCCCAATGGAGAAGGCAAACATCCACGGTGACAGCCTATATATAGGGCCCGGTTTTATGGAATTAGGATCATCTACAATTCATTTGAACCGAATAATATCTAGTTAGTTATATTATATGTATATTTTTGTCCACTTAAAAAGCGAAAAAACAAAAATACCTATCCAATATAACTAACTAAATGTAAGCTTGTTCAACCAAACTACTTAATTAATCTTAATGTCGTGTCAATTAATTTTTGCTTTCTTCTTATTTTTCGCATCTTAGAAAATATGAAATATTTCCTAACATAAGGCACTTGCATGATTGTGTCAATGTAATAAACGCTTGAATGATATATATATATATATATTTCTTCATCTACTACATATTTTCAGATGCTATATTCATGTTGTATCGTACTTGAAATTAATTAAGATATATATGATCTTTAACAGCCAGGACATCCTGAAGCTAATATTACCCATAAGCCATAATGGCATAATGATGGCTATAGTAACTGTAAGGGAAGAAAAGAAAAAACAAGTGAGAGCTCATAGGACTCCTTGTAATATATAAGTGGCGTTGGGATACTACAAATTTTACTATAAAATCATTTAAAAATTGGTGTAACAGTCCCACAATGATGAAATAATTAAGTAAATAAGTTGGCTTATCAATTTTTCTTAGAGGGGTGTTAAAAGTACTAATTTTTTTACCACAAAATCACTATAAATTGATGTGATAATTCATTTTCATAGTGCTACTGTAAGAAGATACCAGGTAGATGCATGCCCTACGGATTAATTAGGTTACTCCAAATTCCACGCAAGTGAAAGAAATTCCACAAGCACTCATAAAAATGGATTTGCCTACCTTTCCCAGAAACTACACATATGTAAATATAACTCCAACTAGATCGAGTAGGTAGCAAATTAAAGGAGCAATAAATGGATTTGCCTACCTTTCCCAAAAACTGACACATATGTAAATTACCCCCAACCGATTGAATTAATGACATTTATTTCATCCGTATAAGGAAGACCCGCTACGAGTAGAGTCAATGAATTGTATATTCCTGGTGACTTCCCACGCAGGCTTCGGCTTGAAAAAGTGGCTTTGAAGCCTCTATAACTACAACTCCCAAGCTCGAAAGATGAGCACCACAATACCAAAAACATTCATCAAGATTGACTAGTCTACTAGAATGATGAAAACCCTTCCACTCTTCGGCCTTGCCTTGGCCTTCTGTTTCCTATCTGGTATATATATATATATATATATATCTCATTGTATAGTTATAATATATATGATAGCAAGTTGCTTTAATATGTGTTAATCATTTTGTTGGAAAGTGATCATAAAGGTAGTGTGGGAAGGTATATTATAGGCCTTGACACGTCAGCTTAGTGAGCTTAGTGAGATGTTTGTGTGATATGTAGTATTACTGTAATGAACACATTAAAATTGTGTATCTCCTACGTACTTATTAGTTGCATGCAAATTATATGTACTTTATAATTTAATTATCCTAAGAACTAAAGTTAATATTAAAAAAATGAATTTAATGAGTTGACTATTCTTCCGACAATTTATGTCATGCAGGTGCTCATGCTGCTCGAATAACTTTCGCAAACAACTGTCCTACAACTGTGTGGCCAGGAATAACAGGAAACCAGAAACCCCAGCTAGTAAATACTGGATTTGACTTGGCATCCAAAGCATCCAAATCAATTGACGTCCAAGCTCCATGGCAAGGCCGGTTTTGGGCCCGAACACGATGCACCACTGACGCTTCGGGAAAGTTCACTTGTGAAACTGCTAATTGTGGATTCGGCCAAGTTGCATGCAACGGCGCCGGTGTAGTCCCACCAGCATCTTTGGTAGAAATCAACATAGCAGCGAATGGTGGAATGGATTTCTACGATGTCAGCCTCGTAGATGGCTTCAACCTCCCTATTTCAGTTGCCACACAAGGCGGGAACGGTGATTGCCAACCCTCAAGTTGCTCGGCAAACATAAATGTTGTTTGCCCTGCTAATCTACAAGTGAAAGGATCTGATGGGAGCATAATCGCTTGCAAGAGCGCATGCACAGCATTCAATCAGCCACAATTTTGTTGCACTGGCGCTTATAATACCTCACAAACATGTCCACCCACAAAATATTCCATGGTGTTCAAAAACCAATGCCCCAAAGCTTATAGCTACGCTTATGATGATAATACCAGCACATTTACCTGCTCTGGTGCACCTAACTACGTTATCACTTTTTGTCCTTGAATTTATGGAGAGGAATTATGCGTTCCTACTCTCTATAGTAATAATTAAGAGAACAATAAGTATTGTCATTGACAAGGCACATGCATGAGCTCATGCAAGACTTTGGACAATTATATTATTAGTGGGCTTTTGCCAGTTATGGTTTATGTTTAGTTGCATTTAAGAAGGCATGTTGATTTAGTGATTAAGATCCTGTTTGTACTTTGTTCCTTATCATTTGCTCAATCAATTTCAGTTCCAATTTCAATTCTATTTCTTTAGTTAAGATCATTAGATTTTAACAACTGGTATCAAAGCAGTGTTCTTAGTATGGAAAATAGTACACGTATGACTCCTTGGCTAGCCTATGGCGGCCGGGCCCGTGAAAAGCAACACCTCCAAGAAGAAAGGTAGCAACGACAATTAGAGGAACAACATAAATTTTGGAGCAGATGACACCTATAAAGAAAGAAAGAAAAAAAACAAAAAAAAAAAACAAAAAGGGTACCAATAATGCATTATTATGCCCTCTACTTTGATTGCATATAATGAAGCTGTCCTAGGAACGGACCAAAAGGATCTGAAATTGAAAGGAACCGATTAAGCAAAACAAGAATGCAAAGTAGTCTTTAAAAAATTGAAAAGATCATTTTACCCTCCTATATTGTACTAACCGTTCCTCTTGGAGAGGATCGTATTCCAGGAACGACAATCCTAAGTTTTTTTTGAAATGAAGCCTTTCATCCATTCATAGATTTAGGCTGCTGGGTTGCGGATGTCATTTAATGCATTTTTGTATTTGTGAATATTTTTTTTTTTTTCGTCAAACTTGTGTTTGGGAATTGGGATTGTATTGCACACAATTTATAAATGCCAATCAAGTCTAGAAAATGCTTCTTTAAGTAGAGGGGTAGTAGTTCATGAAGATATCAAATTTGTCTGACCATAAAAAATACAAATAAATAAAAAAGAAAGAGATCCATCTCATAGAAGGAAATGTGTAGGTTTCTTAAGAGACTCAATTTCCCACGGGGCTATGAGATGAATAACGAAATGGATTTAAGCTTATGTTTGATTTTCTTCCGGCTTTGACGTTATTTGCTTTCCCTGTAACCAAACAGAATGTTGAAGAATTTTGGTCTAAATTATAGATTAAAGTTTAATAATGATAATTTCATATTTAATAGTGATTTTAAATTTCATGTTACGTTTGAGAGGACTCTAGTCCTTATATCATTATTTGCTAATTTTTCATATATAGTTTATGTTGTACATAATCAATGACAGCAGAAGAAATTGACCCAAATCAAAAAACGCCAGTACCTAATTAAGAAAATCTTTCAATCGTAATCAAGATTCAGCTATCAAAATTGCATCCACTTCACTAATTTTCCCTCGCTGTGGACTGAGCTTTGAATGATATCTCTGCCATTATCCGGTTTACAGGTCAAACAAATACAGCAATATGCTACAAGCACTTATTGGACGGCCTTCTGTCTTTCATCAGCATCTTCATGCTCAACCTGACAAATAAGGGAAAAAAAAAAAAAAAGAAATATTTAGGATCCTGTTGGAATGTAGCTACTGAAGATTACAGAAGGGGCATGCGACAGCCAAATATGTGCATTTAAAGTGTGTCAGTTTCCAAGAAACAAGTATTATATATTTTGAGTTTGTTTGTGTGTGGGCGTGTGTGTGTGAGAGAGAGATCAACCTCAAGAAATTCGAAGAAAATTCGCACAGGAGAGTTGGCTAAAAATGATGTGACTGAATATAATAGCTACCGTATACCATAGGTACAGTTTATAACTTGAAAGGATATATGTATATGGATATGTAAGTAGCATGGCACTTATAAAAAAAAAAAAATGTATATGGATATGTAGTGAGCCTGTAAAACACCATAATATCATTGGCCATTACCTCAACAAGCACACTTGCTCTCTTCTTCGATTTTGCACCAGGTTCACCTTTATCAAGCTTTCCTGAAGCCAAGGCAGTTTCCTTCCTCACTCTCTTGCTAGCAACTGGCTCAACGTCTTCCTCATCTGCATCCATTCCAACTGCATCATTAAACTCTTTTTTCTTATTCCAGTTCGGATGGGGACACACACATTTGAGAATTCTCTCATACGCTCGTCCCATTATTATATATGCTACTAAAACAAAGGCTACAACTTATACCCTAACTAAAAAAATAAAATAAAATAAAATAAAATAAAAATCCCATGTAAACTTAAAATTGACAGCTTTTACATGGTATAAGTTATCTAAATGACTATTTTTATTAGTTTCATGACTTGATTTGAAATGGTAGACTACTAATAAAAAGATAACAATATCACCCTCTTCCTAAAATGTCCTTCACTTTAAATTAGAGATGAAATAATCTTTAATAAGAATCTTTAAGTAAAAAGGTAAGAATAATAGGAAATTGAAGATGTAAGAAATTTCACTTTTAGAAAGTGGACATATATTTTACAGCATCCCAAAAAGGAGAATAAGACACTGAAATTGGAACGAGTATATTAATTATATGTGCAAGCACAGGTAAGCATAAGGTAATAAAAATTTAAATCACCATTAAAAAAATGCTCAACAATAAGTATCTTGTGACAGCTTTACCATTGTCGTAATCCACATGAGACTGAGCAATTGCAATATCACCAAAATCTTCTATATCATCTTCCTCTTCAAGTTCATCATAACCCTCAACATATTCTATCTCATGTTCCTGTTTATTCCAAGAACCAATAAAAGGGCATTTAATTATCTGAAAGTAGCATCTAAGTGAGCACAAAAGCAAATAACCCAAATAACCCGTTTTTAAACCAATATTAATAAGTTCAAGAAAAATGGATTTCACAAATTACCATCTCATCTTCATCTTCACTCACAGCCTGCCCCTCTTCAATATCAAGAACCTTGTTATACTCTTTAACAGGATAGTTGTATATGTCACCATAAACTCCTTGCTGAAGGCGTTCCAAGAGTTCTTTTTCAATACTCTGCAGAAAAGCTAGAAAGTCTCAGTCGAGCTGTAGGGACAACACATAATCATGTACATCAATAGTATGAGCTCATGTATAACCTTATCCAGTGCTGCTGCCTTTTCAGCCTTCTCTTCTCTTCTAGACTCTCTTTTTTTCTCCTTCCTTGGTGTTGTCATTATTTTCTCCCTGTTAGGTAGCAGAAACAATTGCCAGTACAACAAAGCACGTTAATGTGGGACGACAGATTTAACCTATAAAGGTAACAACTAGAATCCTTTTCAGCATCACAACACAGTCCAGGGTTGCCAACTCTGTGTCCAAGACCAATTAAAATGTTCACATTTTACTTCTCTCTTTCTGCTTTTATACTAAATATCTCATAGTGAATGCTATTTCACACTTACAACACCCAACCCTCAATTCTGTGTCACCCAACCATAATGCATTACTGACCTAAGATATCTAGATCTTTGCAAATCTAATTGCTTTGTTCACCAAGTGAACTTAACTTTTGATGCTAATTAATTACTGTTTCTAATTGCATAAAAGGGATCCTTTGGCACGTTTATCAAAAGAGTTATTCATAAATATTTTGATGAAAGAAGAAATTTATCTATTATTGAAACCCATAGGCAAATCTGGATTAGGCTATGTACCACATTATGCTTATAGTTGGGAGGTATGCTTATAGTTGGGAGGTAAGGAAAACATAGTTTAAGTTGAATTACCCAATTGGTTGTATAGTCACAACCACAACCTCCAACCATTCATACAGGGGGAGGAAGTGTCATAGAGCTATAAATTAACTGAAAAAAAAAAAAAAAAAAAAAACCCTACTTTGTCCTTATAGATCAATGCGACCCTAACATTTGAAGGTCTCCCATGTTAGGAGATAAGTGGTCAAAGCATTTTTTACCAGGAATACGTTAATATACATATTTGGTCATCACATTAGCTCAAAAGCTTAAGCTAATGGGCTTGAGTCCATTAAGGTCCATTAACTACCATTTTCCTTTATACTTTCTAAATGTGGGACTCAACACTCACAAGTGTACTTACAACATTCCATACTCCAAGCCCTAAAATTTCCTGCCTCATTTTTTTTTTTTAAAAAAAAAATAATAATAAGTAACATGTTCTCTTGAAAACACAAAAAATAGTGGCTCATTATAACATCATTGATCTCCCAAAAGTAACAAAGTAGTTTACCAAAGACAATCTTGTAGCACGTCAGAAAACCTTATTTGCACATGAGTAAGCATTTTTGGTAGTGAAATAAAAACTAATGCAAGCATGAGAAAAAAATGAACCTTGTTTTCAAAGCAAGCTTCCTCATGCGTATCCGCATTTGAGTCATCTTGGTCAATCGTTGCTTTGTTTTGTGTACAAGAAACTTAGGCCAATACATCTGTCAAATCAAAAGCGAGGGCAAATTAACCTTTCTAGAACTGATGAGCAAAATCATATCGTATCAAATAATCTTAAAAGTTAAAAAAAAAAAAAAGAAACAATATAATGTTCAATACCAGGTGTTTGTCTATAATCTCAAGTGCCTTCTCATAATTCCTGGGCAACTTAACTCTCTCCCACAATTTGTTTGGCATATGAGCTCTTTCTATGGTTTTCATATAAAGATAGAAGACTCCTGCAGCAGACCAATACAACCATATAAAATTTATCACACTCATCATTCGTTAATATCTACAAATATTAATTGACATGTGACAGCAAGTCAATTCACAAATACAGATACCAATGCACAGATAAAAAGCCTAAGATCAACCAAAAAAGCCTTGCTGTAGCACATTTTTCCATAGTCTTCAGCTTAGAAAAAGAAACTATAGAGCTCAATTCAACTAATTGGAACCATATAAAATTTATCACACTCATCATTCGTTAATATCTACAAATATTAATTGACATGTGACAGCAAGTCAATTCACAAATACAGATACCAATGCACAGATAAAAAGCCTAAGATCAACCAAAAAAGCCTTGCTGTAGCACATTTTTCCATAGTCTTCAGCTTAGAAAAAGAAACTATAGAGCTCAATTCAACTAATTGGAACCATATAAAATTTATCACACTCATCATTCGTTAATATCTACAAATATTAATTGACATGTGACAGCAAGTCAATTCACAAATACAGATACCAATGCACAGATAAAAAGCCTAAGATCAACCAAAAAAGCCTTGCTGTAGCACATTTTTCCATAGTCTTCAGCTTAGAAAAAGAAACTATAGAGCTCAATTCAACTAATTGGATTAGTTGAATTGAGCTCAATTCAACTAATTGGATTAGTTGAATTGAGCTCAATTGGGCAGAGGTTTCTGTTTTCTCAAGTCCCACAACAAAAATAAGATGGAATAAGTTTCTTCCTCTACTTGCTTCTTCTCAGCGACCGAAGGGAACAATATTACAATGACTCAACTGGCATATATATATGTGAAAATCACCATAAAGAAAACCAAAAAAAAAAAAAGTAAACAGACCTAATTGACAGAACAAGTAAAAGGGCGAGAGGAAAAGAGTGAAGATTACCGTCATGGTCGCGAATGGTGGCATAGCGACTATTGGCGAGAGGGCACGAGCTCCGATTACAAATCCCGGTCACATTATACGGGTTTCTACAGAATTTCCCGGTTTCAATTCTACAAAACCACAAACCCACCAAGATTGACAACCCGCCGCAATATTAGCACAGCCACAATAAACAAAATGAATCGAAACTTCAATAGATTCTTATAGCGAAAGAAAAATCAATGGTTTTTGAGGTTAAGAAAGACTCACTTGGCCATGAAACTGCAGTGGTTGTGCCTGATTACCTGCCATATGACCTCGTCGTGCTGCATCTTTAACCAAACCGAGCTTCACTAGTGTGTCAGGGTTTTAAGGTTTTATGATAAAAGAGGAGAATGGGTTTTAGGGTTTTAGTTTAGGGATTAAAGATTCAAGATTGTTAGCATACGACATGATAAAGGGTCCACGTAAAATGGTTTCCGGAAGGTGTTTAGTGCAGCGACGAAAAATAGTGGTCAAACAGAAATCATTTTCCGTTGAACCACCGTAAATTGGTTTCTAATTTTAAAATTCGTAAACCAATTTCCCCAGCCCAACTGTCTAGGCCCTGCCGGCCATGCAAGAGACCCAGATTCTACAGGAATCTCGATCACCAGTGAAATCTGAACACACCCACCGGCAAACACTGACCTCGCCAGAGAAGACCAAGCTGTCGAACTGCAAGACGAGAGAGAAATGCTGAGTTTCTGGAGAAAATGGAAGGG
Source organism: Carpinus fangiana (assembly GCA_006937295.1). Taxonomy (NCBI): domain Eukaryota; kingdom Viridiplantae; phylum Streptophyta; class Magnoliopsida; order Fagales; family Betulaceae; genus Carpinus; species Carpinus fangiana. Next base: position 3,044,766 of record CM017325.1, on the reverse strand, counting down.
AGAGTCTGAGAGAGGCAGGAGTGAGTGACGAGCGGCTTAGGCTAGGATATGGAAATTAGGGTTTTTGTTGGTGTTAGGCGGGGCGGGTACCCGCAACCCGTCACACTCGGGTTGGACAAAATCCAACCCGTTTCTGAGAAAAATAACCTTAAACCCGGTCTATGAGGGATCGGGGCGGATGGGTCGGGCTCTGCGGGTTGGGCGAGTATTATGTCTTCTGATTTGATTGAATATATAATGAAGCCTTTCATCCATTCATAGATTTAGGCTGCTGGGTTGCGGATGTCATTTCAATTTGCCACCGGGCTGTGAGAAGGATAACGAAATGGATTTAAGCTTTGGGTTTGATTTTCTTCCGGCTTTGGTGTTATTTGCTTTCCCTGTAACCAAACAGAATGTTGAAGAATTCTGGTCTAATTTTTTTTTTTTTGCTATGGATTTCTGGATAATTTCTTTTCGTATTCCTTATCTGGAGCTGAATTTTTGTTTGATCAATGTTCAAGATTCTGCTTAATTTTTCGAATGTGGTCAGGTAAAGGTTAACAAGGTGATGGAGGAGTTTTCTGTAGATTCAGCTATAAAGAAGTTTTGAGTTCCCTACGTGTTCTTCATTATCAGATGCCATGGCTTTTGTGTTTAGTCCCACACCGACTAAACACAAATGAGAAGAAGCAAGTGCGGGATATTAATAAGGGCCAAGCAAGCCCAAATAAGTTACTTACCTGGATGGGGTCAATGAGTTATCAAGAAGGCCCATGGCCTAGGCTTGTGACCTCCATTGCACGTGGGAGGCGTGCGCGCCTAAGGTCTCCCCAAGTGGGAGAGCCTGCATCATAATTTGTGCCAGTGGGGACCTGCGTTCGCGCGGTCCCTTTCCAATTTCATTCTAAATAGTTTTTTGGATACTCTTTCCTGGTTCTGTGCTCCGTTGGATCGGCTAGTTTTTCATATGTTGACAATGTCGTGCATGATTAGTAACAGATTTTACTGTTTTGTGAGATATGGCGAGGATACAATATGGGAGGGCAAAATGATCTTTAAAATTTGAAAATACCATTTTACTCTTTTGTTTTGTCTAACCGGTTTCTCTCTATTTTCAGTTCCTTTTGAGAGAAAATTGACCCAAATCCAAGCACACTTGTTTCTAATCTTTTCTGACATTCATTTTCCATCTCGTTTTATAAATTCAATAAATTAATTATTAGATTTGTGAATTTCTCAAAAATTCAATATTAAATTCATTCATTCATTATGAAGATGATTAAAAAAATAAAAAAATAAATTCTATAATTCCTCTTTCCTTGGCTTTTGCTAGATTTTGAAAAATCTACCCGACCCCATATTAGACTTCGTGCAAACAGTATCATGTTGTTGAGCAATTAAACAAGCCACAGTATTGAATTGTGTAACATGTTGTTTCTTTGATTCTTTTTTTTCTTTTTCCTGAATTATTGGTTTTGATAAATGGACTTTTCTGTCAACATTGGTCTATAAGCTCTCTCTAGAATTTGCAGCTTTCAAAGTTTTTTAACTTATGGACAGGCTATTGTTTTACGTGAAGTAGTCAGAAAATACAATTGGAAGCAAATAGGCACAGGCAAGACAAGTTCTTAATTTCCTTACTTTCAACTTTGTGCTTGGAGCCTTCTAAGTGGAATATCTACTATTTGTTTTCTGATATCAACCATTGAACCTTTATCTTTGAGGAGGAATGTTTTAAGAGCTAGTCATGACTGGCCATTCCTCTGGTTTCAATTGGTTTTTGATCTGTTCATGATCCTGAATGCTCTGGATATTAGTGGCACTAATGATTTGTCGATCCTCCGATCCAATTGAAATTTTTTTGTTTAGTTATTGGATAGTTGCAATGAGGGTTAATCGATCTCAACCGTGAAAAATGTTCTTCAATATTGTTGGCGCTATCCCATATTAGCTGTGAAAGGGGCTAATGGTCAATTTATAAGTATAAGAGAAAGTTTTATTTCTTAAGCTAACTTTTGAAGTTGAAAAAGAACCAAAACCTCTCAACACAAGTATAAGAGCCCAAATTCAAGAGAAGAGATTATTAGAGTTATCGCACATCAATTATAGAAGGGACTGATAATCAGTTTAGAAATTTGACTTGTATTATTATTTTCAACTAATTCTAGAAGTTTGTCCGGTCAGAAATCCTAGCATATAAATGTCAAGTACTCCACTTTCTTTAAGAGCAGAGGACGAAATGGCACTGATTATAATAAAAGTCACAAGAAATATCGACATATAGAGAGAGCTGCAAATAGAGACGTTAGGAAATGTATGAGCTTTTATTTATTACATCACATATATTATTATATACGTACATGATATGGCCTCTACACACTTATACGTGTGCTTAAAAAGCCTTTAAGCTTGCTTTTATTACATCACATCTTATTATATATTACCAGCAGCCATTTTCCTTCCTCATGAAATACTACATCAAGGGCAGAAGACAACCCCTTAGTTAGTCCCACCAGGGCACATGAATGTGCTTGTTTGGTCATCATTAGGGTAACTAAAAGCATCACGGCAGCGGTCTTTGAAAAATCTAGAAAGAGTTGTAGGTCCACAATTTCCAGAAGTACATCAATATTAATATTGGTCGGTCTTAAATACAGTACATTGGTTGTTACAGCCGCTGGGAGTCCTTAACTCATTGGGACACTGCCCGTTGATATCAGAAGTACATCTTATACTACGGCTGCATCCATTAGACGTGGGGCTAAACTCCATAGGAAAATTAAACCCTTCGACAAGAGAGATATCGTAGAAGTCCATGTTATATTGGTTTAGTGCATATTCAGCATTGGTACTTGGGGGTGCACCAAAGTTTTGGTGTCGGAGAAACCCGTTACAGTCACCAGTCTGACATCTGCCACGCCCAGTACTGTCAAAATTGCACCCTGTTCGAGGCCAAATGTGAGCCCCTTCTGTGCTTGCATTAACAATAAGGCTCCACGTTTGACCTCGGTTGATTTGCCTGCCACCGTCGGGCACAACTCCAGCCCAAACTCTAAAGGGACAGTTGTTTTTTATATCAAATCTAGCTGCATGGGCTAGACGGAAGCAGAGAGTGATGAAAAGGAAGAAGATAACGAATAGGTTTTTGGAGACACTCATTTTGTTAAGTAATGAGAGATATTGGGTAAGCCCTTGTGGTTTGTGGGGGAGATGGATAGGGGTTTATATAGGGTGGTTATGGGCTTCTGGGAAGGTGCTGAGGGAAATTCTATTGGCTCTTTGTTGGAAAATTTGAGATACGGTTATATTATTGGATAGACTTGAAGACAAATGAAACAAAAGGACAAACAATATCTGCATAAAATAATTATAGTTTATATTTGTGAACGATGTATTTGGTCCGTAGTTAATTTCCAGAATACGTTTCACCTATGACCTTTCCAACCCCATAAACTTTAGGCCTATGTGGGACAAGGTCCCATAATTTCCTGTTCTACGTACACAACAGTGGGGAAGTGAGAAAAGAGAGCAGAAGCGAAGTATACTCTTAAACACCACTGATTTTTTTTAATCAGCAATTGTTTAGATGGAGTACCTTAATTAATGAGTTCTATTTTTAAGCTTCTCTCTCCAATCCATGAGTTCCAACAATGCCATTTCTCCGATCTCTTTCCCAACTTCTTCAGCGTTGTGTAGAAAAATAATCAGGGGACTTGGTCCAACATCGGGAGCAGACTATGCTCTTAAGCACCTCTGAATCCTCTTCCAATTAGCAATTGCTTGGATGGGATCTCTCTCCCTATTTGATTCCGACAATGTCGTTTCTCTCTTTCCCTACTTCTACAATGTTTTGTAGAAAAATAAATCACTGGACTTAGTCTCACATCGGCGAAGGCCTAAGCACCATTGAGTCCCATTGGCCAGTTAACAATAGCTTGGATGAGGTACTTTAGTAAGCCTCGCTTCTGAGCCTTTCTCTCACTTTTCAATTGCGACAATATCGTTTTTCCTTTCTTCACTTCCCCAATGTTATGCAAAAAAAAAAGAAATCATGAGACTTAGTCCACATCGGCCAAGGAATGGGAGTAGAGTGTGCTCTTAAGCACCACTGGGTCCTCTTTCAGTTAGCAATTTTTTGTATGACGTACCTTAGTAGATCCCAATTCTAAGCCTCTTTCTCTTATTTAGTTCCGACAATGTTGTTTCTCCCTTTCCCTAATTCCCTAGTGTCTTCTAAAAAAAAAAAAAACTTTGTTAAATTTTAACGAAGTTTTGTTTTTTCTTTTCTTTTCTTTTCTATTTTAGTTACCAAATTTTTCAGACCACATTCATCTTATTCTCTATTTTAGTTATCTACTTTCATTATTCTATTGATATTATTCTTTTTTTTTTTACCTAATTTTTCAAAACACATTCATTTTACTCTCTATTTTAGAGCATCTCCAACAAAGGCTCTAAACTATTTAGTTAAATTTATAAGTTTTCACCCTCCAGCAGATTAGCTAAATTTACAAGTTTTGATTCTACTGCTACAGGAAACTTTCAGATTTAACAATCATTGTAGAACCTGTTAGCCTTATTTTATTGTATTTTTTCTTTCCTTTGCTCTTGCTCTTCGGATCAAAGAGGCTGTTGTTGCCAAAGTCGTCGAAGTCGAAGTCGGTGAAGGAGAAGGCTGGGTTTCGTCGAAGTCGAAGTCGAAGTGGACCGATTCCGGTGAAGATCAACACCTCCAATTGAAGATTACTCGGCGAAACCCATTTCGACGAAACCCATATGGTGAAGAAATCTACCAACCTATCCTTTACGAAATTCGAACACTGTGTGCCAAATTGACCATGCCCATCAAATACACCAAAGAAATGGACATTTGGGTTACCTTGAATCTGCGTCCTAATGCAGAAACTGTCTTGGTTTTCTTTATCCGGCGAGTCCGGGTAGTAACCACGCTCCGTGAGAACCGAGTACTCCAAATGGAAATTGTTTGAAGGAACAAGTACAAACTCCAGGGATCTCTGGGTGAGTAAAATGGGTGAAGAAAGTGAGGAAAAGTAGAGGGGGAAGAAAATGGGGGAAGAAAGTGATTTGCGGAGAAGAGGAAAAGAAGGGGAAGAGAGTGTGGGGAAGAAAACGGGTGAAGAAAGTGATATGCGGTTAAAATAATAAAATAATATTAGAAAACGATATTTAATTAGAAGAGATGGTTAAAATAAATATTCTGTCGAAGTGTGTAATGAAAAATTAATAGTTAAAATAAAAAAAAAAAAAAAAAAGTGTATAATGAACTATTAAAATAGCCACTCTTATTAGAAATGCTCTTAAATATCTATTTTCACTATTCTATGGAAATTATTCTCTTTTTTTTTTTTAATCCACTTTTACCATTCCTGAAGAGGAGAGAGAATTATAATTTTTTTTTGTTAGTGCTTAATAAATTTGTTGAGTATCGTAGCTGTTAACCATTTTTTTTTTTTTTTATATATCAAAAATGGCCAGCCGGCGGATTGCACCACTTTTTTGCCCATTTTTTACTATAGAGCTAGTTAGATATAGCCAATGAGAATGTTCTTAAACTTTTATCTATTTTATAGCATATGAATGTTACATATATTTTTAAAAATACATGTAAACATCACATACTTTATTAAAAATATATACGAGAATCACATGCTTTAAGAACAAATGTCAATTTCATAAATTGTATTAAAATAGTTTTCTCCAACCTAATTTTGAGAAGAAAACAAAAAATCCTAAATCTTTAGCTAGAGGTTACAATACATAATGAATCGAACAAGAAACATAAATAGAGTTTACAATTCAGCTAATTACTTATACAATTGCCAGAAGTCCTTCTCTGCCGACATGAATACAAATCATATGTCTTTTGTTCTCGACTGATATAGTTCCCCAACTTGTCTAAATTAATTGGACCATCCATTAGCAGGACAAATCTACGAAGATACTTCTTTTAAATGTTGTGAAGATACAGATGATCTATAAAACACGATTGCATCGATCATCAGAGATGTCTTGATTTGTAGGTAAAAGACATGCAGTATCAGGGCGGCCATATATAATTATATTTAATTCTCGATGATCAGTTTGTGAGTATTTGGGAGTTGGGAAGCATCCAAATTAAAGACCCAATATTTCTCAATGGTCAGTTTGTGAGTATAGTGTATCCTTATCTATATCAATATCACAAGGGCTTTTTAGGGTTCGATACAAGAAATTATTGCTACGGTGGCTTCCTATTAATGTTTTTTTGTAAGTGTTCTTCTAGTCTTACGTGGATATTATTTTATAAAAAAATAAAAAAAAAATTAGAAAATAATATCAACATAAGACTAGGAGAACACCGGAAGGAATCGTAACATTCCTCGATTAGATACCAAGATGATAATTAACTTCCTTCTATCTATCAATATCCCAGTATTCAAGCTCACTATGCCTCTAACCGACAGCCAAAACTCATCCCCCAACAAACAATCTCAACCATCACCAAACATAAAACCTAGAAGGCCCCGGCTCCTACATAAATCTTTGTTAATCTTACTCCTTATAAACTGTCAGGGAGAGAGAAACACCAAAATAGTCAAACAAGAATAATTAATATACGTATTAAGACACCACTTTTAGTCTAAAAACTTAAGCTAATAAAGAATCTTGATGACACTTGAATATTAAATTGTTATCTAGATAATAAAATAAATAAATAAAAAATGAAGCAGGTCATGCATCCATTCATAGATTTTGGCTGGGTATGTCAATTTTTTTTTTTTTTTTTTCCTAATTGAATAAGGAGAAAGGGTTACAGGGAAAGGGTATGTTAATTTAACGCATTTTTGTCTGATTGTATTAACTATATCCGCCTTTAAAAAGAGAGTTTGATAAATACATGATATGGTAATATATATCTTTCACATTGATTTCAAATAAGTAGCATCTAGGGGAGAAAATGCGGTGAATGGATAATAATCGCCCGCAGCCACTATCCGCATATGCGGATACGGTAATATCTGCATTCGTGTATATATATATATAAAGGATTTTTAATGTTGTTGGCCGGATTTCACTTTTAGGAAATTCTTTTAATTTGTTCTAATTTAATTGTTTAATATGTTATTCATTTATTATTATTATTATTTTAAAAATATTTTTTCTCGTCACCAATGACTATAGACTTACTGGAATCTAAATATTAAATAATATAAGTGATGAAAATTTATTGGCAAAATGATTAGCAAGTGTAATAAGAATATTAATAGTGTTCAAGTATAAATAATGGTTTTTTTTTTTAAATTATTTACTAGAAGCAATAATTAGTGAATGACAATTTCAAGGTCTAAAACACTCATTACTTCAAATGTGGATAGAGGATAATATCCGCATTTATTATTTGCATTAACAGTGTGACACCCCACATTACCTGGGTATGGATCACCCTTAATGACAACAACACGTTTTAAAGCTGTGATAGTCATGAACCCATCAAAACTCCATAGTTAATTAAGCGTACTTCTACGATAATAGTATCAAGATGGGTGACCTCCTGAGAAGTCTGATTTGAATAAACTAAAAGTGAACAATATATACTGTATGCCATTGGAGTGATTTTTACAAATAACGCAGATGTGAATACTAATCGCATAATGCGAATGCAAATGCAGATATCAAAAATCATTATCTGCATCTCTTACCACCCCTTGCACCACCCTGTCTTGTCAAGATAGGCGGTTCATTTCCTGAAAATATCACTTGATAAATGTCTTTGCCGAATTGGTTTTGGAATTTAGAGACTCGTTGCCGCGCACTAGCTTGTTTCATTTTCCTATTGCTACCCACACTCTTTCTGACCATTCTTTACTTACAGTACGTACCCCGACGATTCTTCCTTCATTCACAACTCTATCTTCTTTCAAAGAACATTCTCCCACGAATCCTGATCTCCTTCGGTACGTGTTCTAATCCTAGCCGTCCGATTTGCTTATGATATTTAAAGACAGATCCTCCAACTCTTGGGACTTCTGCTTCTTCCCGAATGCTCAAGTTTTTTTTTTTTTTTTTTTTGGGGTTAGTTTTAATATGAACCACATCTATAGCTTAACATTATAACTTGAAGGTTTAAAACGGTATGTTTTAATAACATAACACTTCGGATGATGTGAGACGTACAATATGTGCTTTAAATGTATAGAAAATAAATCTTAATTGTTAAATTTTATTAATCTGTACTAATATAAGTAAACTTTGATATTTTTGAGGTGACCAACACTTGGTTAGTTTAACTTTTATGTCTGTAATAAAAGTTGGAAAATACTTCAATGATCTTCATCACCAGCCACATGAAATACCAACATAGAGAGTTTCAAACACATGGTTCACCAAAAACATATAAAAATCGAAGCAAATAGAGAGGTTATGACATATAAGCTTAGTTTTATTGCATCAAATATTATTATATATGTAATATTATGGCGTCTACACACGAGTAAGTGTCTCACAAAGCCTTTCAGCTTTTATTGCATCACATATTATTATATATCACCAGCTAGTTTTTTCCTCTTGAAGTACTACTTCAAGGGCAGAAGACAACCTTGTAGTTAGTCCCACCGGGGCACGTGAATGTGCTTGTCTGGTCATCCTTAGGGTAACTATAAGCATCCGGGCAGCGACTTTTGAAAAATCTAGAATAATCTGTAGGTGCACAGTTACCAGAATTGCAGCAATATTGGTCGGTCTTAAACACAGTACATGGGTTGTTACAACCGCCAGGTGCCTTTAATTGGATAGGACATTGGCCGTTGATATCAGCAGTACACCTTATACCACGGGTGCACCCATTGGACGTGGGGCTAAAATCCATAGCAACGTTAAACCCATCAACAAGAGAGATATCGAAGAAGTCCAAGTTGTTAAATTGGTTTAGTGCGTATTCTGCAAGAGTGTTTGGGGGTACACCATAGCCTTGGCATTGGAGAAGCCCGCCGCAGTCACCGGTCTGGCATCTACCACGCCCGGAACCATCGAAATTGCACCCTGTTCGAGGCCAAATGCGAGCCCCTTTGGTGCCAGCATTAACATTAAGGCTCCACGTTTGACCTCGATTGAGCTGTCTGCCACCACCTGGCACAGCCCCGGCCCAGACAGTAAAGGGGCAATTGTTTGTTATGTCAAATCTAGCTGCATGAGCTAGACCAAAGCAGAGAATGATGGAAAGGGAGAAGAAAATGGATAAGTTTTTGGAGAGACTCATTTTGTGAAGTGAGAGAGATATTGAGTGAGCACTTGTGGTTTGTGTGAGGAAGATGGATAGGTTTATATAGGGTGATCGATCAGCTTGGAGGGGTTATGGCCTTCTGGGAAGGTGATGAGTAGGTCCTACATGCATTTTGTCCTAGGGAAATTTCATTGGCAAGTCACTATATATAGTCAGGCTTAGCATTAATTGTTGGAAAATTTGACACACCGAACTTTGTATTTTTGGCTAGACTTGAAGAACAGTCAACATATGGGGAAAAACAAAACAATTAAAGGGCGTATATATGTCTCATCGTTCTTATCTTTAGTTGTAAAATATATTATTTTTCCTGAGCAATGAACTTAAGTTGTGACTTGATATATGAAATTAAAATGCTTATATTACAGTTGTCACAAAATATTATTTATTTATTTTATTGAAGTTGCATAAGATGAATGTTGCTGAGTCTTTTATGTGACAGTGAAATTTTTGGTAATATGATTTTGCGCATAAGAAAAATGTATAGGTTTCTCAAGACACTCTGTTCGGAAGCTCCCTCTTTGTGTATATTTGTGATCGATATTATTATTGAATTGAACAATGAATATAGTTAGATGAAATATATATATATATATATACCATCAACCTTTCTATTCAAAAGGTCTAAAAAATTGGAGTAAATTACAATCTTTCAATTCAAAATGACACAATACTTCTTACTTTTAGAGTCATTTAAAGTGTATTTATGTACTGTCATTTTATAATATAAAAAAGTAGTTAATCTGCTACTTTTATTAAAAGGCCAAAAAAAAAAAAAAACCTAATCCAGTTGGGGACAAAGTTTTCTTCCAAACTTCTTCAACCTAACCTATAAAAGTGACATGTGTTCTTTGAACATGTGAGATACACATATTTTTTAATAACATGGACAAAGTTGAAATAAATTTTATTAAAAACTCATGTACATTTCATATATTATTTAAAAAAGTGACACATGTCACTTTTATAGACTAAATTAGAAGAGATTTTTCTAACCTAATTTGAAGAAAAACTTTATCCTCCTGCTGGTGAGCAGAGACCCGGCTGGCCCACATATTAAAGTGGAGTTACTATTTGGGTGGAAAATTGGAAAGATGATCATGCATGTCGGCCTAACTTGGAGCAGTACAAGTCAAATGTCAACATGCATGTGGAGTCTTGCTACCAAGAAAGCTAATTAGCTACAGAGCCACTCAATATTAATCATGTGTGTTAGTGTATATGTGGGGCTTGTCCCACATTGGTAAGATTGGGAGCCAAGGCTCCTCTCTCCCTCCTATATAAGGAGGCTATTGTATCCATTCTATAATAATCACAATATAATACAATGTAGTCCATTGTTGGGTTCTGCTCTCTCTCTTCTCTCTCTTCTTCTTCCGCTCCATAATATATTCATAATATATTTAACATGGTATCAGAGCCACCTTCTTGTGGCCGCCAATAAACGTCAATGACGTTTTTCGGTGCTCCTACCGGCGACCTTCTAGTCGTCGGCGCACCAAGCGGTATTCCCGCTCCTTTTTCGGCGCTCCCTCCGGCGGCCGCCCATCTCCGGTCGACCGCACCGTCAGTTCCTCCGGCAACTTCTGCTNTGAAGAAAAACTTTGTCCTCCTGCTGGTGAGCAGAGACCCGGCTGGCCCACATATTAATGTGGAGTTACTATTTGGGTGGAAAATTGGAAAGATGATCATGCGTGTCGGCCTAACTTGGAGCAGTACAAGTCAACTGTCAACATGCATGTGGAGTCTTGCTACCAAGAAAGCTAATTAGCTAGAGAGCCACTCAATATTAATCATGTGGACGAAGCCAAACTTCCACATCACATTTAAATTATCTGTATTATTATTATTATTATTATTATTATTATTATTATTATTATATCTCTCTCTTTTTAATGAATATATGTCTAGGTACAATCCTAAATTGAGTAATGCTAACATGTAAAATAACTTAAAACATATAATGTTAGTCGATGTGACATAAATATGATAAATAAATATATGTAAAGAGTATTATTACCCTTTTTTCTTAAAGTTGGTTAATCTTGACAAAATCAACATCAAGAGATATATATTTCTCAATTTTCATACTAGCTAATTTTATATTAACTTATAAGGTGACAGAGACGGAGGCAATTCCGGAAAGCAAAAATTTCCTGCTATTAAAAAATGTGTATTTATACCGGTCCCCCATTAAAAAAAAAAAAAAAAAGACCGGTCCCCCCCCNAAACCCCCCCCCCCCCCCCCCCCCCCCTCAATTTTGGAAAAAAAAAAATTCTCTATCCATTTTTTTTTTTTGCCTGAGCAATGAACTTAAGTTGTGACTTGATATATGAAATTAAAAGGCTTATATTACAGTAGTCACAAAATATTATTTATTTATTTTATTGAAGTTGCATAAGATATATGAATGTTGCTGAGTCTTTTATGTGACAGTGAAATTTTTGGTAATTATATGATTTTGCACATAAGAAAAATGTATAGGTTTCTCAAGACACTCAGTTCGGAAGCTCCCTCTTTATGTGTATATTTGTGATCGATATTATTATTGAATTGAATATAGTTCGATGATATATATATATATATATATATATACCATCAACCTTTCTATTCAAAAGGTCTAAAAGATTGGAGTAAATTACAACCTTTCTATTCAAAAGTGTATTTATTTACTGTCAATGTGGAGTTACTATTTGGGTGGAAAATTGGAAAGATGATGCATGTCGGCCTGACTTGGAGCAGTACAAGCACTCAACATGCATGCGGAGTCTTGCTACCAAGGAAGCTAATTAGCTGGCTCGGATTCTGAAAGAGAGAGCCACTCAAATATTAATCCTGTGGACGAAACCAAACTTCCACATCACATTTAAATTATCTGTCTATTATTATTATTATTTCTCTCTTTCTTTTTAATGAATATATGTCTAGGAGACTAGGTACAATCCTAAATTGAGTAATGCTAACATGAAAAATAACTTAAAATATACAACGTTAGCCGATGTGATATAAATATGATAAATAAATGCATGTAAAGAGTATTATTACCCGTTTTTCTTAAAGTAAGTTAATCTTAACAAAATCAACATCAAGAGATATATATTTCTCGATTTTCATACTAGCTAATTTTATATTAACTTATAAGGTGACATGTTTTAATTAGTTCATTATATGAGCCTGAAGTGCTGTTGGCCGCTACGTTGAAGACGTTGGATACCTTATTTAAAATATATATATTTTTTGTTACAAGTAGATGTAAAAAATATATCTATGAACGATGAAAAAAAAACTAGATTATGTCTTTTCTAACTTATTGTTACACAGGATTCTGAGAATATAACTAAAGTTTCACCAGGATGGAGACTTGTTGTCGCAGGTTTCATCATATCTACAGTCTTGCAGTTCTTGACATATCCAGAGAGTTGGATCTACTCCCATGATTCATGCACTCATCGACACTGATCGATAACCCAACTTCCTAAACAACGTTAACGTTCTCCCACGAATCCTCTCCTTCGATGTTCTAATCCTGGACGTCCGATTTGCTTAGGTCATGATATTTAAAGGCGGATCCTCAAACTCCTGTGAGTTCTGCTTCTTCCAAGAACCCTCAAGCTCTAATGATTTTGTTTTTTTGAATGTTGTTTGGTTATTGAGAAAAATATTTAGATTAGAGGTGGAAAATTGTGAAGTACTCTCACTTAGCAACGAATTGAGATCCCTTCCAATTGGGGAGAAATTTGAGATTCTCCAATTGTTAATTGTGGCCATTCATTTTAAACTTGATGGTCTATAAAATGTCAGTTGCTTTTGTATAATCGAGGTATTAAATACTAGCTTTTGTTTTATCAAAGTTTAAATGATTTTATAGACCATTAGATCGTCGCCTAAACCCCAAACCACACCTATCAATTTTGTAATAAATAGGGTCCTTTTTTTTTTTTGGAAATTGTCGGTGTATAGGGGTCCCTTTAGCAGCATAGAAAAGTAATCAAATCCATCAAAATATAATAAATGGCATTCCCAAGGGTAACTCAATTAGCTGTGGACAACGTCTCATGAAATGAATGTCACTAGTTTAAATCTTGCTTCCTCTTTCTCTTGTGTCAACATGTAATAATAATAATAATAAAAGAATAAATAGCGTAGGACATATGGAAGGAGGAAAAGTCTAAAAGCCAAGGGATCAAAATAATTCCCAGCATCAATACCTATCAATTTTTGTTCACCGACTTCCTATTATAAGATATTATAATATCAGTCTATGGAGAAAAAAAAAAAAAAAAAGTTAATGAGTTTTGACCCAATTTTTTTTAATAAATTAAGTTTTTTTTTTTTTTTTTTTTTGACATATTCACATAAGAAAAAAGAGAAGATTGATTCGAATTAGTGACCTCCATTTTATTAGGCGTGATCCATAACCAATTGAGCTACCCCTTGAAGACCTCTGTCAATTGTCTTTAATAATTAGTCGTGGAAAATTACATTTTTCAGGTATGGTCAATCGGTGGAAAAAATCCATAAGGAGCCAATATAGCGGCAGCGTATAAAGATAGTCATGGAAAATTACACCCTTTTTTTTCTTCCATTGTTTAATGTAGTTCATTTTGCCAAAAAGAATAAGACATGATGGAAAAATCAGGCCAAAGTCTCTATGGAGATGAAGATCGCTTCTGGATGGTCTACGTACATGACATAGTCGTAAGGTGTAGTTGTATACGTGACATTTCTATATGGAAATTATTGAGAGATGACGACATCGTTTGGCTTGACTCAAAGAGACTAGTCAAGATCATGGAGCTGCATGTCTTGCTGGCAACCTAGTTCACTTAGGGTATGTTTGGAATTAAAAATGGTCTTTTGGCAAAAGCTTAAGGTCATTTTTAAGTTTTTTGAATCCTTAAAACAACTTTCAATTTTTTTACCAAACAAATACTTTTTTCATCAAACGGACTGTTTTAGTATTAAACATATTTTTAAGCCACTCAAACGCACTCCCAATCAAGTCCTAATCTAAATAACACTAGCATGAATTCATGCACATGCTTAGCATTGTTTTTTTTTTTTTAGAAAACTAATTAAATAATTATATTTATATCTTTCTATTGACATTAATATTTACAATAAATTATGATTTAATATGGTGAAAGATAAGTTAAACATGGTTTTTTTTATTTATTTTTCACTTTATGTAGTTTACATATTTTGAACTTTGTTTACATCATTCATTCTTTTATATTCTGTAGACTTTACCTTCTAGAATAAGTGATAGTTTAACGAAATCTAAGCGCAACAACATTCCAAAGGACTGAACAAAACAGGCAATAAAACAGCCTACATGCAGGCTACAAAAATACAACACAAAACCAACACAATAAAGATGGTGATAAAGGCCATGGAGCTAGTTAGCCGTCTATTGGCCCAAGAAGTCACAGAAGAAAGAAAGTTGTCCTGGAGCATGAAGGTTTCCACACAACCACATAAATAGGCTTATGAGAAATTGTAATTTTGGTTTAAATTTGTATTTTTTAAAATAAACACTTCTTACATTGCTTATAGAAATTTCAGATTTTTTTTCCTATTTAGATTAAGTGATTTTTAAATCGTAATGCCAAACGCCTTAAATTTTATAATATTTTTTAAAAACATAAATTATTCTTACAAAATCGCACTCTAAATCAAGAAAATGTTACACTTATTTCTAGATAACTCTTGTCTTTTTTTTTTCTAAGCAAAAAAAAAAAAAAAAAAAATTGACCAAAGTAACTCTTGTCGATATGACCAAAGTAATCCAAAGAATTGAATGATGGGCCTTAACTTCAAAACTCTTGTGCTTTCTTCTTCAATTGGCTAGTAATTTAAATAGTAATTATGAAAGAGCTCACGTGAAATTTATTTGTCAAAATTGTTGGCAATATAAATAATAAATTGTTGAGATCTCAATCCCTCTGTACAAGGGGAAGTAGAGATCATCAAAAATTCATAATCTAGCTAGACCAAAGGGATTGTTTGTTTTTCGTACATAAATGCTAAAGAGTAATGCCACATACTACATAAAAATTTTACAAATATCGTACAAAATTGACATGACAAGGTTTAGTAGGAAAATGACTACTAAAAGTAGGAAGATACTTGATCTTCATCATCAGCCACAGGAAATAACATGGAGAGTTTCAAACATGGTTCACCAAAAATATATAAAAATCAAAGCAAATAGAGAGGTTATGACATATAAGCTTAATTTTATTGCATCACATATTATCATATCATGTGTAATATTATGGCGTATGCGCACAAGTAAGTGTGCTCACAAAGCCTTTAAGCTTTTATTGCATCACATATTATTATATATCACTAGCTAGTTTCCTTCCTCTTGAAGTACTACTTCAAGGGTAGAAGACAATCTTGTAGTTAGTCCCACCAGGGCACGTGAATGTGCTTGTCTGGTCATCCTTAGGGTAACTACTAACTATAAGCATCCAGGCAACGATCCTTGAAAAATTTGTAGGTCCACAAAATTTTTAGAATTACAGCAATATTAGTCAATCTTGAACACGGTACAAGGGTTGTTACAACCGCTAGGTGCCCTCAATTAGCTGGGACATTGGTCGTTGATATCAACAATACATCTTATACCACGGGTGCAACAGGGGGTAAAAAATCCTTAGTAGTGTTAAACCCATCAACAAGAGAGATATCGAAGAAGTCCAAGTTGTTAAATTGGTTTAGTGCATATTCAGCAAAGGTGTTTAGGGGTATAGTACCATAGCCTTGGCATTGGAGAAGCCCGCCGCAATCACCGGTTTGGCAGCTACCACGCCTGGAACCATCAAAATTGCACCACATTCGAGGCCAAATGCGAGCCCCTTTAGTGTCGGCATTAACATCAAGGCTTCATGTTTGACCTCGGTTGAGCTACTTGCCACAACCTCGGCCTAGATAATGAAGAGGTAGTTGTTTGTTATGTCAAATCTAGTTGCATGGGCTAGACCAAAGCAGAGAATGATGAAAAGGGAGGAGAAAATGGATAAGTTTTAATTTTGGAGAGACTCATTTTGTGAAGTGAGAGATATTGAGTTAGCTCTTATGGTTTTTGAGGAAGATGGATATATAGGGGTTTATATAGGGAAAAATGTTAGGCTAACAAAAAAAAACTTTTACAACATGATGTGGCACAATATGATTGAGTTTCTCAAAAATTGAATTTATCTCATTTCCAATCATATCGTGCCACATTATGTTGTAAAAGTAATTTTGTAAAATCTTGTTTGTAAGCCTAGAATTCCTCTTATGGGAAGGTGAGCTTGGAGGGGTTATTTTCCTTATGGGAAGGTGAGTAGGTCCTATATGAATTGTGTCGTAGCTAGGGAAATGTCATTGGCTAGTCACAAGTCAGGCTTCAATTTGTTGGAAAATTTGACACACCATACGTTGTATTGAATTAAATATAGTTGATGAGCAGAGACCCACGTAGAGCTGCAGTCGTCATGCATGCATTGTGGAGTTACTATTTTGGTGGAAAATTGGAAAGATGGTGCATGTCGGCATGACTTGGAGGTCAACATGCATGTGGAGTCTTGGCAAGCAAGAACCAAGTAAGATATGCTGTTTGCCAAACGAGTGGACTAGACCACTTCATTTTTCAGATTCTAATAAAAGAGATCCACTCAATATTTCTGTGGCTGAAGCCAAACTTCCACATCACATTTAAATTAATTATCTGTCTATTATTATTGTTATTATTATTATTTTTCCTCTCTTCCTTTTTAATGAATATATATGTCTCAACAATCTTAACATCTTTCAGGTACTTTTAAAAATAAAAATAAATTTGAGTAATGCTAAAATGAAAAATAACTTAAAACATGCAATATTAGTTGATGTAATATAAATATGATAAATAGATATAAAGAGTATCGTTACTCTTTTTTTCTTAACGTCCGTTGATCTTAACAAAATCAACATCAAGACAAAAACAATCACTTCAAACCTACCATCTCTCTCTACTTTGTAGAGAGTAGAGAGAGAATCTCTGAAAAACTTAGGTTTTTTTCTTCAACAGCCTCTTCAGTGGGACTTTTTCCACCGCCTTGTGAAGCCTTTTTGGTGAGGAGGCTTTTTTCCTTCCTCCCCTCCCTCAGCCTTTTTTTCTATGGTTTCTCGTTGTTTTTCGATTTTTTTTTGTCCTCTCGTTTGTCTACCAGATCGGTTGCTACCCCTCGGTACGTACCGCCGTCCTCCTCCCTTGCCCTCCGCCATCCACAACCACTCCAATATTGTTGTGTTGCCTTGCTTCTGCCATCCATCCCCCACCGCCCCTAGGTGTCTCCTCGGATATAGATCAAGTTTCTTCAAAACCCAATCTACTCTCCCCCTGCCGCCAAACGCGCCAGTCCACCTCAAGTGATAGTTTACATTTTAATAACTATTATGATAAATATCATGTGGACAGTCAAGTTAATTGGTAAGAAACTAATTTAATATCCCTTACCACAAATCATAAAAGTTACAGGTCATTTACCTCCGATTGAAATACCGACATAGAGAGAAAGTTACCAATAGTTTTAATAACTTTGCACAAAAGGAAATTACCTTTGTAGTTGCCAGTGACATAACGTAACATCTCTTTTCAAGAGGAATATAAGTCGAGAAAATGTTGCACTTACAAAAGTAAATTAAGGAGCACAAAAATAACAAGTGGCCACACTCTCAATAGCTAAGCTACTATTACAAAGGGACAATTCATGAACCAAAATTACCAAATTGCCTTATGCCAAAGAACATGTCACATGAGAGTCATTGGATTTGGGCCATATCAAATCCCAAGCACTCTACAAACAATGGCCCCTTTCTCGGTAACCCTTGTCGGTCTGAAGAAAGGAATCCACATAATTGTACAATGGACCTTGAGTAATAATATAAAGAGAATTAGAGAGTTCTCTTAGAGCTTGCATGACTTTTAAAATCATTAATAAATCAAAATTTAATTATTATCATCTCAAATTTGATAGTAATTTTAAAAATCACATTACATTTGAGATGATTAGAGCTTGTGCTTTGCTGTTAGAATTGCTAACAATTTAGACAATAAATATGAAAGAGTCCATGATAAATTTTCAATTTTCCAGCTACCTACTTGAACAAGTGGGTTTCATACTGTCAAAATATATTCCTAGATATTATTTTATATTGTTAGAAAGAAAACATAATCAAATGGAAATATTAAAGAATAGTGGAAATATTAAGGAATACAAAATTTTTACGTGGTTCGATCGATGATTTACATCTACAAAATAATGCCTTAAGGCTACTTTAATATGATCTTATTCACTTGATTGAATTTACAATATAAAGGGCCTCCATTTATACCAAGGTGGATAAAATATAAAAAGGAATAGGAGATCAAATCAAATCAAATTTAAATATATTTAAGAAACATGATTCTAAATTAACGCTGTTGATTATGAAAATTCTTTAATTCAGTGTTATCATTGAAAAAATGCTAGAAATACTATAAATTTTATTATAATTTTTTATGAATTCATGTAATTATTCATATTTTATTAGAATGAATATTATATAAATTGTCACATAACTGTTCATATTTTATTAAAATAAATGTTATATAAATTGTCACGTGACAATTTCACATTTTAACCGCCGCGGGCCTGCTGCCAATTGAGAATGCATCTTCATAAATAATCACAAGCATTTATTTTCTTTAAAAAAAAAAAAAAACGTTTTCCTATTGTGGGAAAACGTTTCGAGCAAGCTACAGACTACAGTAACTTAAGTCAACCCCAGCCGTTATATCCGAGTGGGTCCCTTCTTAACTTCTGACGTAAGCTTCTGAGAGCGTTTAAAAGTGCCTCCAAATCAGAGCACCAACCGAAACACAAACAGAACAACGACAACCACCACTATCAGCTCACTCACCGCCACTTCAGGCTCTTGCTCTCCTCAAGACGACGTCGCCTCTTCATAAAACTCACATTTTGTTCGTTTCTTTTCTTTATCAGTTTGGTTATTATATTGGTCGCGTTGGCTTTGGCGGTTACAGTTTCAGACTCTCAACGAAGAGAAACCGAAACCGCTCTGACGAGTGTCGAACCCTAGAAGCTTCCTCTCTGAGGTTTGTTTGCTTTTTGTGCATGATCGCAATATGCTGTTGAATGCTTTGTGCTTTTTGATTATAGATTTCTTTTCTTTTACAGTTTGCTTTGTTTGGTTTTCGAGAAAATGTGACAGATTTAAGCTTTCATTTTTAGATTTTTCCGTTATTTAGGACTTTAGGAGATCAAATCCATCTGGTTTAGTTAAAATCCAAGTAAACATGAAGTCAGTAAATTTAATTTCTTTTTTAGTTTCGCTTGCACGGTTTTGTTTATAGATTTTGTTTTTTGGTTTGCCCTGTTTGGTTTCCAAGAAAATGTAGGTCAATCAGATGGATTTAACTTTAAGCTTTAATTTTTTGGTTTTCCGTTATTTGAGACTGGAGGAAATGAATCCTCATAGTTTTAGTTAGTTGAAAGAGAAGCATACATGTGTTAGTAGGCTTGATTTTCTTTCGGTTATGGTGTTTTTGCAACCAAACAGAATTTTGAATAATTCTGCTCTCAATTTGTGTTTGCTATGGTTTGATGCTTTAATTTTTTGGTTTTCCGCTATTTGAGACTGGAGGAAATGAATCCTCATAGTTTTAGTTAGTCGAAAGTGAAGCATACATGTGTTAGTAGGTTTGATTTTCTTTCGGTTATGATGTTTTTGCTTTCCCGGGAACCAAACAGAATGTTGAAGAATTCTGGTCTGAATTTGTTTTGTTATGGTTTGCTGGATAATTTATTTTCGTATTCCTTATCTGGGGCTGAATTTTTGTTTGATCAATGTTCAAGATTCTGCTTAATTTTTCGAATGTGGTCAGGTAAATGATTTAGGAGGAAGATCATGGTAAAGTTTAAGAAGGTGAAGGAGGAGTTTTCTGTAGATTCAACTACAGACGTTAGAGTCGCTGCGTGTTTTTCATTATCAGATGGTAATTGTGATACCCCTGTTCTGAGAAGAAGCTCTGTTATAGGGTATGTTGTTCTGACTATACTTCCACTACAATGATTTCTGAATCGGTTATCTAGGTTCTTTCTCAATTGAGCATAAAATTCATATGATTATTTGTTGCATTTTCACAATGATATATACTAAATGTTGCCCTAGCCTTTGTGGTACCGGAAGCAATGATTCAAAATATTGCAAATGTTACGGTGCATGCCATGGCCTCTGTCACCACTGGTTACACAGGATACATCTTACTTTTTAGGTCTCTAACGTCTAACTATTCCCCAACAGAAGAAAACATCAACTGCTGTACTTTAGTTTTATGCATTTTGATGATGTGGGCTGTTGTGTTATTGAAGGAGACCGATTGGTCCAAGAAGACGTTCAGGGAAAGGAGGCTGGACAGAGAAAGAGGTCAG
>CM017325.1:2998453-3023476 GCA_006937295.1 Carpinus fangiana | reverse complement strand
GGCATATGTTGTGTATGTTTAGCTTACATTGTTATTGTAATGTGCAATTTGTTAGTTTTCCAGAGACACTAATAAAAACTTCATTATAGTATAACTCGGTTGAAGTGTCAAAGCAGCTGCATGTTTTATACTTATCCACATAAGCTTTAACAATCTCATTTATATGCATGTTGTGTTGTGAAGTATATCGGTAAAGTGAATTTTGAAGTGAATCATTGATTTTTCCAGGTGGTACAATCATTTAGACCCAGCAATAAAGAAAGATGCATGGACAGAAGAAGAGGAATCAATTATTGCTTATTACCACGAAATCTATGGTAACAAGTGGGCAGAAATAGCAAGGTTTCTACCTGGAAGGTATGCAGCTAAGATCAATATATAAAGATGGATTACTTATGATAGATTGATAGGGTAGTAAAAATCTTGAAATACAATATATCATTGCAAGAATTTACTGTCAAATGATACCCATTTTGATTGATATGTTGGGTTTTTTGGAGTTTAATAGTAAATTCTTTTGGAGTTGTTTTTGTAACTAAGGGAAAATAAGCAGCTTATATAGTTCCTTTAGTCTTTTTAAAAATGAGTTATGATGGCATTTGCTTTGAATTAAGTCATTGTAGCAAGGACTCTTGTTTACAAATTAGCTAGTTTTGGTTAAAAATTGATGGAAGTGTAACTTTTGGTTTCTTGGATATGACACCTTCATTATTTAGGGACTGAGTTAACCGACCAACATATGCACCCATCCAAAAAATATTGAGAATGGAGCAGAGAGAAAGCCATAACCCATAAACTAGATGAGTTATCTTCTGGGTAGGGATCATCACACGATGAACTTCACCTTCTCAGTGCACCAAGCTTCAAAAAAATGATTACGCTTTTTGTGCTTTGGTTTATTGTTTGCAACCTGAATACTTCTTGTGCATTGCTTTGATATTTGGGAGTATATTTTATCGTTGCCTTGATAATACATATATGCCCGTAATTGGCAGGACTGACAATGCAATCAAGAATCATTGGAATTGCTCAATGAAGAGGAAAATGGATTCATCCTCAATTGATCATCTTGAAATGGATATGTATGAAATGACGTCTCCTGATTTCTGCAGTCCTGAAACAAAACCTAAATCTCCCAATTTTTGCATTTCTGAAACAAAAATTGAATGCATGAATGTTGTAGTAGAGAGAAGGAGTTTTAATGATCAAAGAAAGGGATTGGAGCATAGTGTTGACACTTGTTCTACGGATTTGGTTCTTGGAAATGCTTATGGAAGAGAGAGTTGTTCAATGGCAAAGTCTGCAACTGGCGTGCTTTCAGAAAGAGAGGAAACTAAACTGTTAGACACAATAAATGCAACAAAGTTTGATGACACAGGTGCTGCTGCAAGTGGTAACTCCATTAGATCTTTCACAGAAAATGCTAGCCATGATAAAACATAT
Source organism: Carpinus fangiana (assembly GCA_006937295.1). Classification (NCBI taxonomy): domain Eukaryota; kingdom Viridiplantae; phylum Streptophyta; class Magnoliopsida; order Fagales; family Betulaceae; genus Carpinus; species Carpinus fangiana. Next base: position 3,022,033 of record CM017325.1, on the reverse strand, counting down.
GGGCCCTTATCAGCCTCTTGTTTGGATGTTTCCTTGGATCCATCTACTTGTGCAAAACCAAGTTGTAAGCCTGTTGAGGTTCTTCCTGTTGGTCACAAAATACTTGATTTTCCTAAAAGGTTAAAGAATTATGCTTCAGGTGTTACGAATTCAATAGTGGGCAATGAATCTGACAATCTTTGTTCAACTTCTTTAACACTGGGATTTGGTGATAATATGGGTCAAGTGGGCAAGAAGATCAAAGTCTATAGGGTTTCGCTACATGCAGTGGATATAAATCACAGTTGCTTGCCCTCTGCGCCAACTCGGCTGAATGATTTGGTTAATGCTGCTGAAAATAGTAGATCTCCAAGTACAGATGATGATCATGTTACGCATCAAAACAGTCCATTTTGCTATTCTACTCCAACTTACCTTGAACGGAGAATGCATGCTAATAGTAGCAGCCCAGCATCTGTATTAAGGAACTCGGCAATGACCTTCAAGAATACTCCTTCTATAATAAGGAAAAGAACTTCCTCAAAGACTGGTAATGCCAACCTTCCTGATGTCACCTGCACACCTGAATTTACAGTCTCATCTATTCAGGATGGACACAATGTCAATAGTACAGACTTCATAAACACAAAGCGGGGTTTCCTCTCTATCTTCCATGAACCTGAGACTTCAGTTGTTGGTTCTCTGGGAAGGTGCCTGGAATATGCATTTGACTTGGAAAAGGATACTGTCACTGTTAAATGTGGCAAATCAGTATCTGCAAGTTTGTCTCCAAATATTGATATTGGTGAAAGTACAATGTTGACACCGTGAATGGTTGAGTAAGTGATTAACTTTCTTTTTATATTCCTTAGCTGCGTTTCTTGTCAATGAAACTGAGCATAAAAAGAGAGATTTCGCTATTTGATTCTTTCTACACCATGTCAGTCTTATCAAATTACATTCTTGTAGACATGCTTGAGAATGAGAGATGACCTCGGTATGTATGTATTATAGATCGTGAATTGATGCCTTTATCTTCTCCCTGGCCCTACATTTATGTGGAAGAAAAACCAAAACTTTTAGAGATTTTAAAAGCATGCAATGGAAATCTGCGTTTTAACTTTTAAGTTGATCATCCTAATTTCTAGTTCTATATATATATATATATATATATATATATATATATATATGTATATATATCCTATATGATTAAATCATAAAAGAGTTATGTCATGACATACGTCACGAGTGAATGCACAACATAAACCGACATGATTCTTTTCCTAACCACTCATCTTAATTCTCTTTAGTAGCTGTTCTTCACTAAGAAAAACAATTCCATATCTTCTGCTTTGATCGCATATAATGAAGCTACCCTAGGAGTGGAGAATCCTAATAATGATACTTGAATATTATATTGTTATCTAGATAAAAATAAAAAACGAAAATGAACCCTTTCATCCTTTCATAGATTTAGGCTGGGGATGTCAATTTAACGCTTTTTTGTCTGATTGCATTTACTATATCTGCCTTTGAAATGAGTTTTTTTTTTTTTTTTTTTTTTTTTTTTAAAGTAGCATCTAGAGGTGAAAATGCAGAGAATAATAATCGTCAGCATCCACTATCCACATATGTGGATGCGGGTAACAAAAACTAATATCTGCATTTATATATATACATATAATTTATGTTTCTTATATTTACTAGATTTGTAATGTTGTTGGATTTTACTTTTAAGAAACTCTTTTGATTTGTTATGATTTAATTTCCTTATATGTTATTTATTTATTATTATTTTTTTAAAAAAAAAAAATATCGTCACTAGCTATAGATTTACTGGAAGCTAAATATTAAATAATATATGTGATGAAAATTTATTGGCAAAATAATTAGCAAGTATAATATGAATAATAATGTTCAAGTATAAGTGATTTTTTTTTTTTTGTGTGTATTTACTAGAAGCAATAATTAGTGAATGACAACTTTAAGGTCTAAAACGCTTATTACTTCAAATGCAAATAACAGATAATATCCGTTTTTAATAGTGTGACGTCCCACATCGCATGGGTATAGAGATGGATATGTGCTTGTATGTATATTTTTACCCTTAATGACAACAACGCATTTTAAAGCAGTGATGGTCATGAACCCATTAAAACTCCATAGTTAAGCGTATTTCTGCGAAAATAATATCAACTATTAAGATGGGTGACCTTTTGGGAAGTTTGGTTTGAATGAGTCAAAAGTAAATAAAATTGTGTGTCATTGGAGTGGTTTTTACAAACAACACAGATGTAGATATTAATCACATAATGCAGATGCAAATATTAGAAACCATTATCCGCATCTCTTACCAGTTACCACATCTAGTAGCATCATGCCAATTAGGTTGGAGAAGGATTCTCTCCATTTCAAAGGAAATGGAGAGGAGCCAGTCCTTGATTTTATAAGGACATTATAGTCTTTTTACATTTACATTTAAATGTAAAAAGACTATAATGTCCTTATAAAATCAAGGACTGGCTCCTCTCCATTTCCTTTGAAATGGAGAGGATCCAGGTCCAATTAGGTTGGCATACATCTCTAAGGCCTGCAAATTAGCCGAGCGGCTCATGAGCTCGCTCGATTAAGCTCGGGTCGAAATCGAGCTCGATACTGTTCAGCCCGGCTCGTTACTATACAAGCTCGCTCGATTAGCAAATGAGCCGAGCTTGGCTCGCCAGACTAAACTCGACGGGGGCTCGTGAGCTCAACCCGTCCAAAACCCGACCCGACCCGACCTACATAATTTCATTCATAAATGAGTAGATTAAATGATTATTAATTAAGTAACTAATGTATTTATTATCATTTATAAATTATAATCACATTAATGTATACAAACTTAAATGACCTTACTGTATCTCTTTATGGTGTGACAAATAACAATTGACATTATATACAATAATAAAAACTTAAATGTTATATTTATTAATTGTATAAAATTAAATTAGTCTAACTTAGTTTTATACTTATAAATTAATAAATTATAATATATATTTATATATGATATGTTAATTATCTACAATATATGATATACATCATATACTAACTTAACTTTAACAAATAACAATTAACAAGTATCAAGTAAAGTATAAAGATAAATTATATTATACAATAATTATACTATATAAATTATAAAATTAACAAGTAAAGTATATAAATTATCTTTTAAGTTTATAGATAATATAAATTTATTTAAATTATAGGAAAAATTAGGCCTGCAAATTAGCTGAGTGGCTCATGAGCTCGCTCGATACCCGCTCGATTAAGTTCGGGTCAAAATCGAGCTCGACACTGTTCAGCCCGGCTTGTTACTGTACAAGCTCGCTCGATTAGCAAATGAGCCGAGCCTGGCTCGGCTCGTATTTTGCCTAAGCTCGGCTTGATTTTGCCTAAGTTCGGCTTGACTTGGATCGTTTGCAGGCCTTGATCTCTTACCAAGCTAGATTAGGATTCAAGTCGGTAAGCAGAGACCTTTAAAAAAAAAAAAAAAAAATCAACTTCATTTTTTCATATTACCAAGCAATTTTCTTTCACTTTTCACTAAAATAAAAATTAAAAACTTATTATTATTATTATTGGAGAAAATCAGAAAGATGATATGAATGTGGCCTGACTTGGAGCAGTACAAGCCAACAAGTCGGTTAATGCACCACCTAAATAATTATTATTATTTTTGGAGAAAATGAGAAAGATGATATGAATGTGGCCTGACTTGGATTCCCAATCCAATTTGGAGACTCGTTGCCGCGCACTAGTTTCATCGTGCTACCCACACTTTCTGGCCATTATTTACTTACACGTACCCCGACGATTCTTCATTCACAACCCTAGCTAGCTTCTTTCAAAGAACATTCTCCCACGAATCCTAATCTCCATCGGTACGTGTTCTAATCCTAGCCGTCTGATTTGCTTACGTTTTTTTTTTTTCTTTTTCTTTTTTGGATTAGTTTTAACATGAACCATATCTATAGCTTAACCAAGGGTACTGGAACCACTCTGCCGGCACCCAACCATAAGGTGGCCCTAAAAAAAAAAAAAATTTTTTTTTTTTTTTTTTAAAAAAAATAAGCCTTTAAATATTAAATTTTGCCCTTTCCCCAAGATTTTGTTTTAATTTTGTTTTTTTTTTTTTTTTTAATTTTGTCCCCCAAAACTAAAAGTTTAACGTTATAACTTTAAAGTTTAAAACGGCGTGTTTTAATAACATAACACTTCGGATGATGTGACACGTACATTATGTGATTTAAATGTATAGAAAATAAATCTTAATTGTTAAATTTTATTAATTTACACTAATATAAGTAAACTTTGATATTTTTGAGGTGAACGACACTTGGTTAGTTTAACTTTTATGTCCGTAATAAAAGCTGGAAAATACTTCAATGATCTTCATCACTAGCCACAAGAAATACCGACATAGAGATCAAGTTTCAAACATGCATGGTTCACCAAAAACATATAAAAATCGAAGCAAATAGAGAGGTTTTGACATATAAGCTTAATTTTATTGCATCACATATTATTATATGTGTAATATTGTGGCGTCTACACACGAGTAAGTGTGCTCACAAAGCCTTTAAACTTTTATTCCATCACATATTATTACATATCACCAGCTAGTTTCCTTCCTCTTGACGTACTACTTCAAGGGCAGAAGACAACCTTGTAGTTAGTCCCACCAGGGCACGTGAATGTGCTTGTCTGGTCATCCTTAGGGTAACTATAAGCATCCTGGCAACGATCCTTGAAAAATCTGGAAAAATCTGTAGGTCCACAGTTTCCAGAATTGCAGCAATATTGGTCGGTCTTGAACACAGTACAGGGGTTGTTACAACCATCACGTGCCCTCAATTGGCTAGGACATTGGCCGTTGATATCAGCAGTACACCTTATACCACGGGTGCACCCATTGGACGTGGGGCTAAAATCCATAGCAACGTTAAACCCATCAACAAGAGAGATATCGAAGAAGTCCAAGTTGTTAAATTGGTTTAGTGCGTATTCTGCAAGAGTGTTTGGGGGTACACCATAGCCTTGGCATTGGAGAAGCCCGCCGCAGTCACCGGTCTGGCAACTACCACGCCCGGAACCATCAAAATTGCACCCTGTTCTAGGCCAAATGCGAGCCCCATTGGTGCCAGCATTAACATCAAGGCTCCACGTTTGACCTCGGTTGAGCTGTCTGCCACCACCGGGCACAGCCCCGGCCCAGACAATAAAGGGGCAATTGTTTGTTATGTCAAATCTAGCTGCATGAGCTAGACCAAAGCAGAGAATGATGGAAAGGGAGAAGAAAATGGATAAGTTTTTGGAGAGACTCATTTTGTGAAGTGAGAGAGATATTGAGTGAGCACTTGTGGTTTGTGTGAGGAAGATGGATAGGTTTATATAGGGTGATCAGCTTGGAGGGGTTATGGCCTTCTGCAGGGACGGAGCCAGCCTTGAGAATGGGCAAGGGCTCATGGCTGAAAAAATTTAATGGGGCAGGGGACCATTGGCAAAAAAATGAAAATTTTAACCATAAAAAATTGTTTTTCCCAGTCGGTTAATGCACCACCTAAATAATAATTATTATTTTTGGAGAAAATGAGAAAGATGATATGAATGTGGCCTGACTTGGATTCCCAATCCAATTTGGAGACTCGTTGCCGCGCACTAGTTTCATCGTGCTACCCACACTTACACGTACAACTTATTGTTATAGGTCATCGATATTGTTACAGAAATAAATTTAGTTGGTGTCGGTGCGCAGAGAGACTCACGTACAGCTACAGTCGTCATTGTCATGCATTGTGGAGGTACTATTTTGGTGGAAAATTGGAAAGATAGATGCATGTTGGCAGAGAGATGGAGGGAGGGGAACCGGCTGGGGTCATGATCCTCCTTATTTTTTTAAAAATATTTTTTAAGGAGTAAAAAAAAATTAAAAAATAATATTGGTTTCTCAAAATAAATTGATAGGTCCCGGTCCTCCCCAAAAAAAATTATGTATTTTTTGTTGTTATTTTGATGGGTTTGTATAACTAATACCATTGAGAAATCTTTAGTTTCTTTTTGAATTTTTGTTCTACCCATTGAATTTCAAGTTTGAAATCATAATGATTTAAGTAATTTTGTATTATGTCCAAATTTGGGGGAATTTTAGTAAGAAGTTAAATTCTTAAAATTAACTTGGGGCTTTGAGTGTAGTGGATTTCTATGCATGATTTAAGATTCGGGTTGTTAGATCAATGGGTTGAAAGCTTCAATTTCACTATTGTTAATAGTATGGATATAAACCCTAATTTGTATAGTATGAATTAAATTAGAGTTTTTGGTATGTGAACACTAAAATTGCTAATTGGATGTGTTAATTACATTTAAAGTGTTAATTAACCCTAGACTTTCATGAGTTCAATGGAAATTGATGCCTATGAGGTTTAGGTTCTAATATGTCATATTAGAATCATATTAATTATTGTATGTGAATATGTCTATTATAAATTGAGGATAAGTTGTTAGATTAATGGAATAGGAAGAGAATGATAATTATAGGATTAAAGTGTAATGTTTAACTTAGAATCTCTATGTGATGATTATGTTATTCATGTGAGTTTGTTCATTGTTAACCTACACATATTTTTTCTTTATTTTCTAAAGACGCAAAATGATTATCTAAATTTATTTATAAATGATGGGAAAGTCAAATACAATACTTGACTACTTCAAAAGAAAAAAAAAATGCATAAAATTCATTGGAGTTTAATCCTCGGTTGCATGTCATATATGAAAATATGATGTTAATCAACGAGGTGCAAAATAACTCAACGCAAGTCGTACTTTTTAAGGTTTGTACTCTAAACTTAATTCCTAATATAAGTGATCTAGTAATTTGGATATTATGATTATTCAATATTGAGAATATTATTTGTTAGAATTTAAGCATTTAATTGAAGAATATAACACAATTTTAAGCTCAATTCTTCATTATATTTAAGTACTAATGATTGAAAAAAGAAGAAAAAAATAGAAAAAAAAAAATATCAGTTCATTACACGTTGCAAACAAAAAATAAAATAAAATCTTATAACCAAACGAAAAAAAAAAAAAAAATTTACTTTGGTCCCTCCTATAAAACTTCCTAACTTTGTCCCAAAAATATTATTAAAATATAATTTAAATACGATTTTTTTGATCTTTGGAGTCATTGGGAACCAAATACTTAATTTTTTATTAGAAAAAGGACATATAATGATTTTTTTAATAATATAAATTTTAGCTTGTTGAGCTACGGTGCTCAGAAAGCGATCAGCACTTAGCTCATCAGCATCTCCTTGGCTATTGTAGCCAGCCGGATGGGAGCCAATTTTAACACATTGGTTTTGGTTATTTTGTTGAAGCCGATGTGAATGTTCTAAGGTAAGCTGCTTGTCAAAGAAGTGGACTAAACCCAAAAAGAATATCTCATACTATTCCTCTCAAAATTAATATTAATATTTTTATTTTTTACATTACATCAATAATTTTTTTTTATTATTCAAATAAAAAAATCACCACAATTTTTTTTTTTTTTTTAAACTTTTTCATACAAAATATTATTACTTTTTTTTTTTTTTTTTCACATCAATCAAATCTGTTACAATTTCAATCCAATTTATTTTTCAGATTCAGAGCCACTTAATATTCCTGTTGATGAAGCCAAACTTCGACATCACATTTAAATTATCTATCTATTATTATTGTTATTATTAATTTTTTTTTTCCTCTCTTTCTTTTTAATGAATATATATGTCTCGACAATCTTAACATTTTTCAGGTACTTTTAAAAATAAAAATAAATTTGAGTAATGTTAAAATGAAAAATAACTTAAAACATGCAATATTAGTTTATGTGATATAAATATGATAAATAGATGTTACTTTTTTTCTTAAAGTCGGTTAATCTTAATAAAATCAACATCAAGACAAAAACAATCACTTCAAACCTACTATGCTTCTCTCTATATTTTGTAGAGAGAGAAGCTCTGAAAAAACTTAGGTTTTTTTCTTCAATGGTCTCTTCAATGGGACTTTTTCACTGCCTTGTGCGGCTTTTTTGGGGAGGAGGCCTTTTCCTTCCTCCCCTCCCCCCAACCTTTTTTTCCATGGTTTCTTGCTGTTTTTCGGTTGTTTTTTTGTCCTCTCGTTTGTCTACCAGATTGGTTGCTGCTCCTCCGTACCGTCGTCCTCCTCCCTCGCCCTCCGCCGTCCACAACCACTCCAATACTGTTGCGTTGTCCTGCCTCTGCCATCTAGCCCCTGCTGCCCCTAAGTGTCGCTTGGGATATAGATCGATTTCTTCAAAACCCGATATACTCTCCCCTGCCGCCAAACACACCAGTCCACCTCCCATTGATACTTGATTCATCTTAAGCCACAAGAAATACCAACATAGAGAGAGAGATACCAGTAGTTTTAATAACTTTGCACAAAAGGAAATTACCTTTGTAGTTGCCAATGACATAAAGTAACATCTCTTTCAAGAGGAATATAAGTCGATAAAATGTTGCACTTACAAAAGTAAATTGACCACAAGAATAACAAGAGAGCCACACTCTCAATAGCTACTGTTACAAAGGGACAATTCATGAACCAAAATTACCAAATTGCCTTATGCCAAAGAACATGTTACATGAGAGTCATTGGGCCTTATCAAATCCCAAGCCCTCTACGAACAATGGCCCCTTTCTCGATAACTCTTGTCTGTATGAAGAAAGTAATCCACACAATTGAACAATGGGCCTTGAGTGACAATATAAGGAGAACTAGAGACTTCTCCTAGAGTTTTCAAATATGACATGACTTTTAAAATTATCAATAGATTAAAATTCAATAATTATCGTCTCAAATTTAATGATGATTTTAAAAGTCATATTTGGAAGAACTCTAGGAGGACTAGAGCTTGTGTGCCTTTGCTGTTAAAATTGCCAGCAATTTAGACAATAATTATAAAAGAGTCCACGATAAATTTTCAATTTTCCAGCTACTTACTTGAACAAGTGAGTTTCATATGGTCAAATATATTCCCAGATATGATTTTATATTGTTAGAAAGAAAACATAATCAAATGGAAACATTAAGGACTACAAGAATTTTACGTGATTCGGTCGATGATTTACATCCACAAAATAATGCCTTAAGGCTATATTATGATCTTATTCACTTGAATGAATTTACAATGTAAAGGGTCTCTATTTATACCAAGGTAGATAAAATATAAAAAGGAATATGAGATCAAGATTTAATTACAATGAAAGCTTGAATCAAATCCCATAATATAAAATCATATGTAGAAATATATTTTAATACATATAAACTCTCTTACAATTACTGCTGTCTAAATTACTAACAATGTAAATAACAAATTGCTGGAGATATTCCTACTCTAGTCTCTAGCTAGACCGAAGGAATTGGTCGTTGTCAATGTTGTAGTAAATAATGTTATAACATTGATTTTAGAGGTGGAATCAGAATTTAAGATAATGGGGGACAAAAGCAAAGAAAATATTTTTTAGGATTAAACAAAATTTAACTTTATGGGGCAAATTCATTAAAAAAAAAAAAAAAAAAAAACCTAAAATTTAGGAAAAAAAATTTAAAATTTTTAGAGGGTTTTTAAAAATTTGTCAAGGCCAGGGGAGGAAATTGATTCTAAACTAATCCGGTTGATTCTGAAAATTCTTTAATTCAGTGTTATCATTGAAAAAAATACTACAAATACTATAAATTTTATTACAACTTTTTATAAATTTACATACTTGTTTATATTTTATTAAAATAAATATTATATAAATTGTCACGTGACAATTTCACACTTTAATAGCCACCACAGTGGCGAGTGCATCTTCATAAATAATCACAAATATTTATTTTCTTTAAAATAAAAAAAATAAAAAATAAAAACGTTTTCCTATTTTGGGAAAATGTTTCGAACAAGCTACAGTAACTTAAGTCAACTCCAGCAGTTTCCAAGAGATAGCTCAATCGGCTAAAATCATGTCTAATAAAGCGGATGTCACTATTTCAAATCTCCCACCGGTAAAAAAAAAAAAAAGGAAAAAAAAAAGTCAACCCCAGCACCACTCTCAGCTCACTCACCGCCACTTCAGGCTATTGCTCTCCTCAAGACGACGTCGCCTCTTCATAAAACTCACATTTTGTTCGTTTCTTTTTTTTTTTTTATCAGTTTGGTTATTATATTGGTCTCGTTGGCTTTGGCGGTTACAGTTTCAGACTCTCAACGAAGAGAAACCGAAACCGCTCTGACGAGTGTCGAACCCTAGAAGCTTCCTCTCTGAGGTTTGTTTGCTTTTTGTGCATGATCGCAATATGCTGTTGAATGCTTTGTGCTTTTTGATAATTGGACTTGATTATAGATTTCTTTTCTTTTACAGTTTGCTTTGTTTGTTTTTCGAGAAAATGTGACAGATTTAAGCTGTCATTTTTAGATTTTTCCGTTATTTAGGACTTTAGGAGATCAAATCCATCTGGTTTAGTTAAAATCCAAGTAAACATGAAGTCAGTAAATTGAATTTATTTTTTAGTTTGGCTTGCTCGGTTTTCTTTTGTTTATAGATTTCTTTTTTTTTTTTGGTTTGCTCTGTTTGGTTTCCAAAAAAATGTAGGTCAATCAGATGGATTTAACTTTAAGCTTTAATTTTTTGGTTTTCCGTTATTTGAGACTGGAGGAAATGAATCCTCATAGTTTTAGTTCGTTGAAAGAGAAGCATACATGTGTTAGTAGGCTTGATTTTCTTTCGGTTATGGTGTTTTTGCATCCAAACAGAATGTTGAAGAATTCTGGTCTCAATTTGTGTTTGCTATGGTTTGATGCTTTAATTTTTTGGTTTTCCGCTATTTGAGACTGGAGGAAATGAATCCTCATAGTTTTAGTTAGTCGAAAGAGAAGCGTACATGTGTTAGTAGTTTTGATTTTCTTTCAGTTATGATGTTTTTGCTTTCCCGGGAACCAAACAGAATGTTGAAGAATTCTGGTCTGTATTTGTTTTGTTATGGTTTGCTGGATAATTTATTTTCGTATTCCATCTGGGGCTGAATTTTTGTTTGATCAATGTTCAAGATTCTGCTTAATTTTTCGAATGTGGTCAGGTAAATGATTTAGGAGGAAGATCATGGTAAAGTTTAAGATGGTGAAGGAGGAGTTTTCTGTAGATTCAACTACAGACGTTAGAGTCGCTGCCTGTTTTTCATTATCAGGTGGTAATTGTGATACCCCTGTTCTGAGAAGAAGCTCTGTTATAGGGTATGTTGGGAGATAAAGCGATATGGAGTTTATACCAAGAGTACATTAATATACATAATTGAACACAACTCTAGCCCAAAAGCCTAAGCTAATGGGCTAAGGTCCACTTAGATATATTAAGCACTCTCTTCTTTTATATTTTCTCAATGTGGGACACAACACTCACAAGTACACTCACAACAATCTCCCTCTCACTTATGAGTCTCTTCACATTGACCAAACTCCCCCTCGCTTGTGAGTCTTTCTACATTCCAAGAGTGTCTCACGTCAAAAGTTGCGGAAAGGGACACAACTCCAAACCCGACGTGTCCAGACACCCATCCCAAGAAAGTAACCATGGCTAACCGTGGCTCTGATACCATTTGTTGGGAGATAAAGCGATATGGAGTTTATACCAAGAGTACATTAATATACATAATTGAACACAACTCTAGTCCAAAAGCCTAAACTAATGGGCTAAGGTCCACTTAGATATATTAAGCACTCTCTTCTTTTATATTTTCTCAATGTAGGACACAACACTCACAAGTACACTCACAACAGGGTATGTTGTTCTGACTATACTTCCACTACAATGATTTCTGAATGGGTTATCTAGGTTCTTTCTCAACTGAGCATAAAATTCATATGATTATTTGTTGCATTTTCACAATGATAAATACTAAATGTTGCCCTAGCCTTCGTGGTACTGGAAGAAATGATTCAAAACATTGCAAATGTTACGGTGCATGCCATGGCCTCTGTCACCACTAGTTACACAGGATACATCTTACTTTTTAGGTCTCTAACGTCTAACTATTCCCCAACAGAAGAAAACATCAACTGCTGTACTTAGTTTTATGCATTTTGATGATGTGGGCTGTTGTGTTATTGAAGGAGACCGATTGGTCCAAGAAGACGTTCAGGGAAAGGAGGCTGGACAGAGAAAGAGGTCAGTCACTGGAAATTCTAGTTTAATTTTCTATTTTGGTATGCAAAATTGCCAAAATATACCGTTGGAAGTTACCAATAGCTATATAAACTTTGTACTATGACTTGAATAATGTTGAATTAGTGCTTACACTACTTCTTGGAGGAACTGTAACACAATGTTTGCCTGTTCATAAGACATTGCTAGTAGTTTGCGCCTTTTGCGGAGCAAACAAGCCACAGTATTGAATTGTGTAACATGCTGTTTCTTTGATTCTTTTTTTTTTTTTTCCTGTATTTATCTAGAAATATAGTTTCATCTGTTTGGAAATCAGAAAAGTTGGCACTTAATAGTTTTGATAAATGCACTTACTCTCAACATTGGTCTAAGCTCTCTCTAGAATTTTCTGCTTTCAAAGTTTTCTAACTTAAATACACATGACTTGTGATGGACAGGACATTGTTTTACGTGAAGTTGTAAAAAAATACAATGGGAAGAATTGGAAGCAAATAGGTACTGTCAAGACAAGTTCTTTCCTTGCTTTCAACTTTGTGCTTGTAGTCTTCTATGTGGACTATCTACTATTTGTTTTCTGATATCAACCATTGAACCTTTATCTTCGAGGAGGAATGTTTTAAGAGCTAGTCATGATTGGCCATTCCTCTGGTTTCAGTTGGTTTGATTTGTTCATGATCCTGAATGTTCTGGACATTTGTGGCACACTGGTACTAATGGTTTGGCAATCCTCCGAATGAAATTCTTTGTTTCATTATTGGATAATTGAAATGAGGGCTAATCTCAACGGTGAAAAATCTTCTCATTAATCTTCAGTTTGCAGGAATTTCATTGATGTTATTGAAAGAATTGCTATCATTCTTCATTCTTTTTCAAATTTTTTTAATATTTTATTCTTTGGATCATTGGATAGAGTACATAAGTTGCTCATTGCCTTATGCAAAGCCAATCATTTTATTAGTTCCATTTCTAGTACAGCTGCATATCTCCCTGGGCGGACAGATGTTCAGTGCTTGCACCACTGGCAAAAGGTTTTGAATCCTGAACTTGTCAAGGGATCTTGGACAAAGGAGGTAAAAATTAATATTTTTTCAAGTTTTGGTGGTCAGAAGGAATAATGCATTCATTCATATCTTCAGTATCATGGACATGTGATGGTGGTTTTTTTCTTCTTTTTTTTTTTGGGACTTTCAGGAAGATGATTGTATAATTGAGTTCGTCAAAACGCATGGTTGCAAGAGATGGTCCCTTATAGCGAGGTCTTTACCAGGTCGCATAGGCAAGCAATGCCGAGAGAGGTAGGTGATGTATGTGTCTAGCTGGGGCATCAATTCTTGAAGGACAATCTAATTCACGGGCATATGTTGTGTATGTTTAGCTTACATTGTTATTGTAATGTGCAATTTGTTAGTTTTCCAGAGACACTAATAAAAACTTCATTATAGTATAACTCGGTTGAAGTGTCAAGGCAGCTGCATGTTCTGTACTTATCTGCAGTCCTGAGACAAAACCTATATCTCCCAATTTTTGCAGTTCTGAAACAAAATTTGAATGCATGAATGTTGTAGTAGAGAGGAGTTTTAATGATCAAAGAAAGGGATTGGAGCATATTGTTGACACTTGTTCTACGGATTTGGTTCTTGGAAATGCTTATGGAAGAGAGAGTTGTTCAATGGCAAAGTCTGCAACTGGCGTGCTTTCAGAAAGAGAGGAAACTAAACTGTTAGACTCAATAAATGCAACAAAGTTTGATGACACAGGTGCTGCTGCAAGTGGTAACTCCATTAGATCTTTCACAGAAAATGCTAGCCATGATAAAACATATGGGCCCTTATCAGCCTCTTGTTTGGATGTTTCCTTGGATCCATCTACTTGTGCTAAACCAAGTTGTAAGCCTGTTGAGGTTCTTCCTGTTGGTCACAAAATACTTGATTTTCCTAAAAGGTTAAGGAATTATGCTTCAGGTGTTACGAATTCAATAGTGGGCAATGAATCTGTCAATCTTTGTTCAACTTCTTTAACACTGGGATTTGATGATAATATAGGTCAAGTGGGCAAGAAGAACAAAGTCTATAGGGTTTCGCTACATGCAGTGGATATAAATCGCGGTTGCTTGCCCTCTGCGCCAACTCGGCTGAATGATTTGGTTAATGCTGTTGAAAATAGTAGATCTCCAAGTACAGATGATGATCATGTTACGCATCAAAACAGTCCATTTTGCTATTCTACTCCAACTTACCTTGGACGGAGAATGCATGCTAATAGTAGCAGTCCAGCATCTGTATTAAGGAACTCGGCAATGACCTTCAAGAATACTCCTTCTAGTTTGTCTCCAAATATTGATATTGGTAAAAATACAATGTTGACACCGTGAATGGTTGAGTAAGTGATTAACTTTCTTTTTATGTTTCTTAGCTGCGTTTCTAGTAAATGAAACTGAGCGCAAAAAGTGTATTACAGATATCCACTTCAATTACCGATATTTCGCTATTTGATTCTTTCTACATCATGTTAGTCTTATCAAATTACATTCTTGCAGACATGCTTGAGAATGAGAGATGACGTCGGTACTTCTGTATTATAGATCTTGAATTGATGCCTTTATCTTCTCCCTGGCCCTACATTTATGTGGAATAAAAACCAAAACTTTTAGAGATTTGAAAGGCATGCAATGGAAATCTGCGTTTTAACTTTTAAGTTGATCATCCTAATTTCTAGTTCTATATATATATATCCTATATGATTAAATCATAAAAGAGTTATGTCATGATATACTTCACGAGTGAATGCACAACATAAACCTACATGATTCTTTTCCTAACCACTCACTTAATTCTCTTGAGTAGCTGTTCTTCACTAAGAAAAACAATTCCATATCTTCTGCTTTGATTGCATATAATGAAGCTACCCTAGGAGTGGAGAATTCAAATAATGATACTTGAATATTATATTGTTATCTAGATAAAAATAAAAAACCAAAATGAAGCCTTTCATCCATTCATAGATTTAGGCTGGGGATGTCAATTTAACGCTTTTTTGTCTGATTGCATTTACTATATCTGCCTTTGAAATGAGTTTTTTTTTTTTTTTTCCCCACCCCCCTAATATGGTCAAATATATCTTTCACATGATTTCAAATAAGTAGCATCTAGAGGTGAAAATGCAGGGAATAATAATCGTCTACATCCAATATCCACATTTGCGGATGCGAGTAACAAAAACTAATATTTGCATCTGCATATATATATATATAAGGGCGGATACAGGGGGTCGAGTGGGGGCATATGACCTCACTCAACTCTCCAAAATCGCCCCTGCTTACCTCTCTAAATTTTTATTTTTTTATTATGATTATGCCTCCTTTAACCATAACTATGTTCCATTCCTCATGTTTTAGCCATATATTATGCCCCTTATTAAAATGAAATTTGAAAAAAAAAAATTAAAAAACTAAGTGTTTTAGACAAATGGAAGGAAGAAGACGATGAATAGTACCCTAAAGTCTAAACGGTGCATTTTCTTTTGTGGTCATGTGAGAATATTGATTGGGATTTGAGGACTGCAGGCTGCAGCCCAGGAGCTGAATAATCAAGACAAAAATAAATAAATAACAAAAACTAAAAGAAACTTTGAGAATATGCCTAAATGGGAGCCAGCATACTGCAAGCCTGCAAGGCTGCCACAAATGTAAAAAAATGCCCCACCTCCATGTAGGAAAAATCCTACATCCGTCACTATATATATAAATTTTATGTTTCTTATATTTACTAGATTTGTAATGTTGTTGAATTTCACTTTTAAGAAACTCTTTTAATTTGTTCTGATTTAATTGCCTTATATGTTATTCATTTATTATTATTTTTTAAAAAAATATTTTTGCTTGTCACCAACTATAGATTTACTGGAAGTTAAATATTAAATAATATATGTGATGAAAATTTATTGGCAAAATAATTAGCAAGTATAATATGAATAATAATGTTCAAGTATAAGTGATATATATTTTTTTTTAAAAAAAAAAATTACTAGAAGCAATAATTAGTGAATGACAGCTTCAAGGTCTAAAACGCTCATTACTTCAAATGCGAATAGCGGATAATATCCGCATTAATAGTGTGACGTCTCACACGACCTGGGTATAGAGATGGATATGTGCTTATATGTATATTTTTACCCTTCATGATAATAACGCATTTTAAAGTAGTGATGGTCATGAACCCATCAAAACTCCATAATTAAGTGTACTTCTACGAAAATAATATCAACTATCATGGGTGACATTCTGGGAAGTTTGGTTTGGAGGAGTCAAAAGTAAACAAAATTGTATGCCAATGGAGTAATTTTTACAAACAACACGGATGTAAATACTAATCGCATAATCCAGATGGAAACATTAAAAACCATTATCCGCATCTCTTACCCGTTACCACCTCTAGTAGCATAATGCCAATTAAGTTGGCATACATCTCTTACCAAGCTAGGTTGGGATCCAAGTCGGTAAAAAAAAAAAAAAATCAACTTCATTTTTTCATATTACCAAGAAATTTTCTTTCGCTTTTCACTAAAATAAAAATTAAAAAATTATTATTATTATTATTATTGGAGAAAATCAGAAAGATGATATGAATGTGGTCTGACTTGGAGCAGTACAAGCCAGCAAGTCGGTTAATGCACCACCTAAATAATAATTATTATTTTTGGAGAAAATCAGAAAGATGATATGAATGTGGCCTGACATGGAGCAGAACAAGCCAATAAGTCGGTTAATGCACTACCCTGTATCTTGTACAAATAGCATTTCCTGAAAATATCACTTGATAAATGTGTTTGCCGAATTGGTTTTGGAATTTGGAGATCGACTAGTTGCCGCGCACTAGTTTCATCGTGCTACCCACACTTTCTGGCCATTATTTACTTACACGTACCCCGACGATTCTTCATTCACAACCCTAGCTAGTTTCTTTCAAAGAACATTCTCCCACGAATCTTAATCTCCTTCGGTACGTGTTCTAATCCTAGCCGTCTGATTTGCTTACGTTTTTTTCTTCTCTTTTTCTTGTTCTTTTTTGGATTAGTTTTAACATGAACCATATGATCTCCTGAATAGAACATGAACCATATCTATAGCTTAACCAAGGGTACTGGAACCACTCTGCCGGCACCCAACCATAAGGTGGTCCTAAAAAACTAATTTTTTATTTTTTATTTTTTATTTTAAAAAAAATAAGCCTTTAAAAATTAAATTTTGCCCTTTCCCCAAGATTTTGTTTTTTTTTTATTTATTTATTTATTTTAATTTTGTCCCTCAAAACTAAAAGTTTTAATTCCACCCCTGAGCTTAACGTTATAACTTTAAGGTTTAAAATGGTGTGTTTTAATAACATAACAATTCAGATGATGTGACACGTAAATTATGTGATTTAAATGTATAGAAAATAAATCTTAATTGTTAAATTTTATTAATCTGTATTAATATAAGTAAACTTTGATATTCTTGAGGTGACCGACACTTGGTTAGTTTAACTTTTATGCCATAATGAAAGCTAGAAAATACTTCAATGATCTTCATCACTAGCCGCAAGAAATACCGACATAGAGATCGAGTTTCAAACATGGTTCACCAAAAACATATAAAAATCGAAGCAAATAGAGAGGTTATGACATATAAGCTTAATTTTATTGCATCACATATTATTATATATGTAATATTATGGTGTCTGCACACTAGTAAGTGTGCTCACAAAGCCTTTAAGCTTTTATTCCATCACATATTCACATATTATTATATATCACCAGCTAGTTTCCTTCCTCTTGAAGTACTACTTCAAGGGCAAAAGACAACCTTGTAGTTAGTCCCACCAGGGCACGTGAATGTGCTTGTTTGGTCATCCTTAGGGTAACTATAAGCATCTTGGCAGCGATCCTTGAAAAATCTGGAAAAATATGTAGGTCTACAGTTTTCAGAATTGCAGCAATATTGGTCGGTCCTGAACACGGTACATGGGTTGTGACAGCCACCTGGAGTCCGCAACTCATTGGGGCAATGTCCGTTGATATCAGAAGTACATCTTATACCACGGCTACACCCATTAGACGTGGGGCTAAACTCCATAGGAACGTTAAACCCATCAACAAGAGAAATATCGAAGAAGTCCAAGTTGTTCCATTGGTTTAGTGCGAATTCGGCAAGGGTGTTTGGGGCTGCACCATAGCCTTGGCATTGGAGAAGCCCGCCACAATCACTGGTCTGGCATCTCCCACGCCCAAAACCATCAAAATTGCGCCCTGTTCGTGGCCAAATGCGAGCCCCGCGGTGCTAGCATTAACATAAAGGCTCCATGTTTGACCTTGGTTGAGTTGCCTGCCACCACCGGGCATAGCCCCGGCCCAGACAGTGAAGGGGCAGTTGTTTGTTATGTCAAACATAGCTGCATGGGCTAGACCAAAGCAAAGAGTGATGAAAATGGAAAAGAAAATGGATACATTCTTGCATAGACTCATTTTGTGAAGTGAGAGATATTGAGTGAGCTCTTGTGGTTTGTGAGGAAGATGGATAGGGGTTTATATAGGGTGATCAGCTTGGAGGGGTTATGGCCTTCTGGGAAGGTGATGATCAATAGGTCGTACATGCATTTTCTCCTAGGAAAATTTCATTGGCTTGTCACTAGTCAAGCTTAGCTTTAAATATTTGTTGGAAAATTTGACACCATATTAAAGGACGTACGTATGTGGGCACTCCACCTCCTGCTTTGTTTCCGCTTTTTCTTTGCAATCGGTAGTGGGCATCCTTGATGCAAATGAGTTAACCCTCTAAGCATCCCCCCTTTTCCAAGGAACAAAGAGGGTAAACTGGGTGAACTCGCCTGGGCATTTCATAATGGGCCTTTCATCTCTTACCCTCGTATAGATAAGGCAGTTCAAAGGACTGCTAACAAGGAGAAAGCCACGAGTGAAAGACATCCAGCTTCCTACCATCCCTTGAACCATTAGAATTCTATAGGTCTTGGTTTCAGGTCTCTCTAGCCGAAGGTATCCTTGTCTGACAGCCATGTCTCCATTGCCCCTAATATGCTTCCGATTCCGCCTAAGGGAGTCCCCGCGCATTTCCTCTACCTTTTCTTGTAGAGTGGCCACCTTCTTCCATAGTGCTGTTATATATATTTGAGCAATGAACTTAAGTTGTGTCTTGATGAAATTAAAAGGCTTATATTATAGTACGTAGTCACAAAATATTATTTATTTATTTTATTGAAGTTCCATAAGATGAATGTTGCTGAGTCTTTTATGTGACAGTGAAATTCTTGGTAATATGATTTTGCGCATAAGAAAAATATTGTATAGGTTTCTTAAGACACTGATCACTTTGGAAGCTCCCTCTTTATGTGTATATCTGTGATCGATATTGGTATTGAATTAAATTTAGTTAGATGAAATATATATACTGTCAACCTTTCTATTCAAAATGACACGATACTTCTTGCTTTTAGAGTCATTTATTTAAAGTGTATTTATATACCGTCACTTTATAAAATAAAAATAAAAAAACCTAATCCGGGTTGGTGAGCAGAAATCGACCCGGCCCACAGCTGCAGCCGGTGTCATTATCGTGGAGTTACTATTATTTGGTGGAAAATTAGAATGATGATGCATGTCATTGTCGGCCTGACTTGGAGCAGTACAAGTCAACATGCATGTGGAGTCTTGCTACCAAGGAAGCTAATTAGATAGAGAGCCACTCAACATTAATCATGTGGACGTACGAAGCCAAACTTCCACATCACATTTAAATTATCCTTTTTTTTTTTTTTTTTGGACATGTTTCATTTTAATTAATATATGTCTCGACGATCCTAACATTTTTCAGGTGCTTCAAAAAAAATTAAAAAAAAATTGAGTAATGCTAGCATAAAAAATAACTTAAAACATGCAATATTAGTCGATGTAATATAAATATGAAAAATAAATGTAAACATCAGTATCATTACTCTTTTTTCTTAAAGTTGGTTAACCTTAACAAAATCAACATCAAGACATATGTATTTCTCAATATTCATACTAGCTAATTTTATATTAACTTATAAGGTAACATGTTTTAATTAGTTTCTTATATGAGCCTGAAGTGCTGCCGGCCGCTACGGGGAGGTCGGATACCTTGTTTAAAAATAAAAAATAAAAATTGTTACACTAACTTACGTGAAATATAGATGTAAAAATATAGCTATGAACGATGAAAATAAAGTTTCACCAGGATTACGTCTTTTCTAACTTATTGTTACATAGAATTCTGAAACTATCACTAAAGTTTCACCAGGATGGAGACTTGTTGTCACAGGCTAGTTTCATCGTATCTACAGTACGTGTCTTGCATTTCTTGACATATCTAGAGAGCTAGATCATGATAACCCAACTTCCTAAACAATGTTCTCCCACGAATCCTCCCCCTCGATGTTTTAATCCTGGACGTCCAATTTGTTTAGGTTGTGATATTTAAAAGGCGGATCCTCAAACCACTACAAAAAAGTTACAAATTAGTGACATGCTTTTTGTGACGTGCAGAAGGAGAAAAATGTCACTACTAGGGTAGTAACATGTTTTTTGTGACATGTAGCCAAATGACAGCAAACCGGATGACTAGAAAAAAATTAGTGACGTAACACTTTGGATGATGTGACATACACATTATGTGCTTTAAATGCGAAGAAACTAAGTCTTAAAAGCAAACTTTTTTATAGTTGAAATTGTTTGAAGTATTACAGTTTGAGAAGTGCTTGTGAGTCAAACAAATGAACTAAGGAAAATTTTTAAGCTAATGTGGTAAACCGTGAGTAACATATAAGGGAGAGAGAATTTCTTTTTTTTTTTTTTTTTTAATTTAAAAACCCTTGCCACGTCAGTTTGAAAATTTTTCTGGGTTCATTTATTTGACTCCCTAGCATTTCTCTTACAGTTTTTATCATTTTTTTACAGGTAACTTCACTTTAGACCCTTGAATTATCACGCGAATATAGTCAGGTAAAGGTTAAAGGTTAACAAGGTGATGGAGGAGTTTTCCGTAGATTCAGCTATAAAGAAGTTTTGAGTTCCCTACGTGTTCTTCATTATCAGATGCCACGGCTTTGGAGCAAGCCATATTTTTGGTTCTGCGAAAGGAGCTGAAGTCCCACACCGACTAAACACGAAAGAGAAGAAGCAAGTGCGGGATATTAATATGGGCCAAGCAAGCTAGGGGAATATACTTACCTGGATGGGGTCAATGGGTTATCAAGAAGGCCCATGGCCTAGGCTTGTGACCTCCATTGCACCTGGGAGGTGTGCTTGCCTAAGGTCTCCCCAAGTGGGAGAGCCTGCATCATAATTTGTGTCAGTGGGGACCTGCGTTCGCGCGTTCCCTATCCAATTTCATTCTAAATAGGTTTTTGGATCCTCTTTCCTGGTTCTGTGTTCCGTCGGACGGATCAAGATCTTCAGCATCAAAATTGTTAATCAGTATTTTTGAAAATCTCAACAGATCTAATGGTTCAAAATTAAATACCCATTTAATATAGGAGGGATAAACTAAAAATTTTGAATTTTGAAATTCAACCTCGAAATATATGCTATCCATTGAAAAAAATTGGTGTTTTATTTTGAGCCATTAGATTACTTTAATGGCTGAGATTTTCAAAAAAAGTAACAGACAATTTTAGAAAATTGTTGAGGATCTTGATCCATCGAATCCGCTAATTTTTCATATGTTGACAATGTTGTACTAAAGATTTTACTGTTTCGTGGGATATGGTGAGGATACAATATAGGAGGGCAAACAAAATGATCTTTAAAATTGAAAAGACGATTTTACCATCTTGTTTTGCCTAACCGATTCCTCTCTATTTCCTTTGAAATGGAGAGAATCCTTTTGGGAGAAAATTGACCCAAATCCGAACACACATGTTTCTAATCTTTTTTTATGTCAATTTTTCATCTCTTTTTATAAATTCAATAGATTAATTATTAGATTTGTGAACTCACACAAATTCAATGTTGAATTCATTCATTCATTACGAAGATGATTACAAAAAATAAATGACTTCTATAATTTCTCTTTCCTTGGCTTTTGCTAGATTTTGAAAAATCTACCCAACCCCATATTAGACTCCGTGCAAACAGTATCATGTTGTTGAGCAATTAGACAAGCCACAGTATTGAATTCACTACAAAAAACGCGGCATTTACTAACGTGGCTACTGTTCACTTTTTTTCCCACGTTAGCAATTAAGAAGAAAAGTTTTTTAAATAGGAAAAATGAAAAACTTACCGATGATAGAGGGAGGCATTTGGTTGAGTAAATCTGAGGGTCTGAAGGAACCAAGCATGCAACACAAATTCTTTAATTTCACTGTTTTTCTTCTTCATCATCTCTCCTATATATCTCTATGATACACCAAGAACAGGTACAATTTGATCCACTGTAAAATCTATCAGTCTATCAAAGAAAATGTCTTCAACTGAACCAAACATCCAAAGCAGGGATAAACAATATAAAGCAGGAAGAAACTGATTTACCGTAAAATCAGATAATTTGATATTTTCCACCTTGCTTTAATCTAGCATAGGCTGATGATATATATAATATGAAGAGTTACAATTGGAATTCAAATGTACAACTTATCTTGAGAAAATGTAATCTACTATATAATTTCAAATTTCAAATTTATGATTATCCTAATCTAAAGTGTTTCAAATTGTAGCTTGTTATCTTGAGTCTGTTGAGATAAGACTGGAGATTATCTTGTGAGAGTCTTTATCCTTTACACTCCCCCTCAAGCTCAATGGGGGTGCAACAACTTTGAGCTTGTCACGTAGATTTGAAAACCGGATTGAGGATAAAGGCTTGGTGAAGATATCTGCAACTTGATCTTTGGATGAGATAAACCGAACGTCTAGAGATTTTGAAGCTACCACATCTCTAACAAAGTGAAAGTCAATTTCCACGTGTTTGGTTCGAGCATGAAAGACCGGATTGGATGAGAGATACTTGGCTCCTATGTTGTCACACCATAAGACTGGAGGATGTGAGACAGTGATCCCCAGTTCCCATAAAAGAGATTTTAGCCATGATAATTCTGCTGCTGTGTTTGCTAGTGCCTTGTATTCAGCTTCCGTACTTGACCGAGCAACTGTTGCTTGCTTTTTACAGCTCCATGAAATGAGATTCTTCCCTAGAAAGACACAATACCCTCCTGTAGACCGACGGTCGTCTTGACATCCAGCCCAGTCGGCATCCGTGAATGCTTGCAGTCTATTGGAAGTGGATTGCTGGATTTTTAAACCAAGATGAATGGTTTCTTTTAAATATCTCAATAGCCTTTTG
>CM017325.1:2719661-2998353 GCA_006937295.1 Carpinus fangiana | reverse complement strand
TAAAAACTTCCTGGCTCCATCCTTGACATTATGTGCTTTAAATGCGTAGAAAATAAGTCTCAAAGGCAAACTTTGGTACAATTGAAATTGTTTGGACTACTACAGTTATTATTATTTATATATTCATATGACCAGTTACTAACATTGGTCAATATTACATGAACAGTCGAGTTATTTTATCAAAAAATTTGTAATAAAAATTGTAATATCCCTTAATTACCACAAATCATTATAGTTACACGTCCATTTACCTCCAACAAGAACTACCGACATATATATAGAGAGTTGCATGCAATATGGCTCACCAAAAATAAAGATCAAAGCAAATAGATCGAGAGGGTTATGACTTATATAACTGTGATTTTATTGCAATCAATCACGTGAATATTCACATAATATGGCGTCTTCTGCACAACAGTACGTGTGCTCGCAAAACCTTTAAGCTTTTATTACATCACAGCTAGTTTCCTTAACCTCTTGAAGTAGTTCTTCAAGGGCAGAAGACAACCTTATAATTAGTCCCTCCAGGGCACGTGACTAAGCTTGTTACGTCATCCTTAGGGTAACTATAAGCATCCGGGCAGAGATTCTTGAAAAATCTAGAATAATCTGTAGGATTACAGATGGTACCAGAATTGCAGCAATATTGGTCGGTCTTAAAAACGGTACAAGGGTTATTACAGCCGTCAGTAGCCCTCAACACATTAGGGCACTGACCGTTGATATCAGCTTTACACCTTCTACTACGGGTGCACCCATTAGAAGTGGGGCTAAATTCCATAGCAACATTAAACCCTTCAACGAGAGAGATATCAAAGTAGTCCAAGTTGTTCGGTTGGTTTAGTGCGAATTCAGCAAGGGTGTTTGGGGCTGCACCATAGCCTTGGCATTCGAGAAGCCCTCCGCAGTCACCAGTTTGGCATCCCCCACGCCCAGAACCATCAAAATTGCACCTTGTTCGTGGCCAAATACGAGCCTGTGTAGTTCCAGCATTAACATCAAGGGGCCATGTTTCACCTTGATTGAGTTGCCTTCCACCACCAGGCTTTGCTCCAGCCCAAACTGTGAAAGGGCAGTTGTTTGTTATGTCAAATCTAGCTGCATGAGCTAGACCAAAGCAGAGAGTAATGAAAAGGGTGAAGAAAATGGATGGGTTTTTGGAGAGACTCATTTTGTGAAGTGAAAAATATTGAGTAAGCCCTTATGGTTTGTTAGGGAGATGCGTAGGGGTTTATATAGGGTGAGGTTGGGGTGGTTATGGCCCTCTGAGAAGGTGCGCTGGACGTCCTACATGCATAGTGTCTTTGGGCAATTCTATTGGCTAGCAAGTCATGATTTTGGTGGAAAATTTGACACCCGTTGTATTATTGGCTAGACTTGAAGACAAGTCAACAAATAGAAAGAAAAAAAAAATGGAAAAGATTTTTTTTGTAATATTGAACTTGGGTTCTAATGATCACTGTTTTTTTTTTATATATATAATTAAATATTTTTTTTTAAAAAAAAAAAAAAAAAAGCTACGGCTTGTTTTCTGTTGCATTATTTCATGAGTTCCTCCTTTTTAATAAATTGCTGTTGTTTGGTTAGTGAGAAAAAATATGTTTCGAAAATAAAAGGAGAACTACATGAAACTTATTATCTTGAACTACATATTATTTATTCTAAATCCGTTTGTTACTTTCTTCGATCTTGTTTATTTTTGTTGTAAGCATGATTTCAGTTTCTCTCTTTTGAATGTTGTTTGGTTATTGAGAAAAATCTTTGGATTAGAGGTGGAAAATTGTGAATGTACTCTCGCTTAGCGACTCGTAGCAGAAACCCCAAATTCCACACCTATCAATTTTGTAATAAATATTAGGGTCCCTTTTTTTGAAAATTGTCGGTGTATATTAAATAGGGGTCCCTTTAGCAGTATAGAAAAGTAATCAAAGGAGAATAAATGGCGTTCCCAATGGATAATTCAATCGGCTGTGAACGACGTCTCATGAAAAATAAAGGTCACTAGTTCGAATATTTTCTTTCTTTTCTCTTATGTGAACATGTCAAAATAAATAAATAAATAGCGTAGGACGTATGGACGGAGGAAAAGTCTCAAAGCCAAGGGATCAGAATAATTCCTAGCATCAATACCTATCAATTTTTGTTCACCGATGTCGTATTATCAGATATTATAATATCAGTCTATGCCAAAAAAAAAAAAAAAATTAAGTTAATGAATTTTAATTGACACAATTTTTTTTTTAATAAATTAAGTTGAAAGATTTTTTTTTTAAAATTTTTAACTGTCTCTTAAATTAATATAAATATAAATCCTTAGAACATGTAATTTTACTCCTCCCAATTTAGAAGAAGACTCTTTGTCAATTGTCTTTTTTTTTTTTTTGACATGTTCACATAAGGGAAGAGGAAAGAAAATTCAAATTAGTGACCTCTATTTTATTAGGCATGATCCATAACTGATTAAACTATCGCTTGAGGACCTCTATCAATTGTCTTTAATAATTAGTCATGAAAAATAACATTTTCAGGTATGGTCGCGATAGGTGGAAAAAGTCCATATGGAGCCAATATAGCGGCAGCGTATAAGATAGTCATGGAAAATTACACCATTTTTTTTTCTTCCGTTGTTTAATGTAGTTCATTTTGCCAAAAAGAAAAAGACATGATGGAAAAATCAGGCCAAAGTCTATATGGAGCATTAATATTGGAGCCAATATAGCGGCAGCGTATAAGATAATCATACTTGAAGACAAGTCAACAAATGGGGAAAACAAAACAATTAAAGGGCATACGTCTCATCGTTCTTATCCTTAGTTGTAATATTTTTTATTTTTCCTCAGCAATGAACTTAAGTTGTGACTTGATATATGAAATTAAAAGGCTTATATTACTGTAGTCACAAAATATTATTTATTTATTTTATTGAAGTTGCATAAGATATATGAATGTTGCTGAGTCGATCTTTTATGTGACAGCGAAATTTCTGGTAATATGATTTTGCGCATAAGAAAAATGTATATATAGGTTTCTCAAGACACTTAGTTCGGAAGCTCCCTCTTTATGTGTATATTTGTGATCGATATTATTATTGAATTGAATATAGTTTAGATGAAATATATATATATATATATATATATATATACCATCAACCTTTCTATTCAAAAGGTCTAAAAGATTGGGGTAAATTACAATCTTTTTATTCAAAATGACACAATACTTCTTACTTTTAGAGTCATTTATTTAAAGTGTATTTATATACCGTCATTTTATAATATTAAAAAAAAAAAAAAAAACCCACTAATCCGGTTGGTGAGCACTGAGCACTCCTCATCATTATCTCCTTCCAAGAAGGAACATATTATTATGATTCTGTGGCCACTTCCAATAATCTTCTTTTCACACATTAAAAGAGCTAGTGGTCTTACTAAAAATGGCCTCTTCCAAATTTTGCATGCCAACTTCCGTACTTGCTAGACCCACATGAGATGTCATGTACATCTACCTACACTCTACATGCATTCCAGTGAATGAATAAACATCATGTTCCTAAATTTACAATTTTATTTTATTCTATTTTATTTTTTCTGACTTTTGAAGGATCTTGTCAAATTTTTAGTAATTTGAATGATAGTTTAAAGAGAAAAATTGACTTTAACTCCTGAAGTTTCCACCTGGTAAGGGAGTATGTGGCTGGCAGAATAGGCATTGGTCAATCTCTTTTAACATTAATACTTGTCCTCATCATTATCTCCTTCCAAGAAGGAACAAATTATGATGATTCTGTGGCCTCTTCCAATAATCTTCTTTTCGCACCGTCACAGACTTAAAAGAGCTAATGGTCTTACTAAAAATGGCCTCTTCCAAAATTTGCATGCCAACTACCATACTTGCTAGACCCACATGAGATGTCATGTACATCTACCTGCACTCTACATGCATTCCAGTGAATGAGTAAACACAACGTTTCTAAATCTGCAATTTTATTTTATTCTATTTTATTTTTTCTGACTTTGGAAGGATGTTGTCAATTTTTTAGTAATTTGAATGATAGTTTAAAGAGAAAAATTCATTTTACCTCCTGAAGTTTCCACTTGGTGAGGGAGTATGTGACTGGCAGAATAGGCAATGGTCAAGGTCTTTTAACATTAATACTTGTCCTCATCATTATCTCCTTCCAAGAAGGAACATATTATTATGATTATGTGGCCTCTTCCAATAATCTTCTTTTCACACCCTCACAGACTTAAAAGAGTTAATGGTCTTCGAAGACTGAAAATGGCCTCTTCCAAATTTCGCATGCCAACTACAATACTTGCTAGACCCATATGAGATGTCATGTACATCTACCTGCACTCTACATGCATTCCAGTGAATGAGTAAACACGACGTTTCTAAATCTGGAATTTTATTTTATTTTTTCTGACTTTGGAAGGTTATTGTCAAATTTTTAGTAATTTGAATGATAATTTAAAAGGAAAAATTCACTTTACCTTTGAAGTTTCCACTTAGTGAGGGATTATGTGGCTGGCGGAATAGGCAATGGTCAAGGTCTTTTAACATTAATACTTGTCCTGATCATTATCTCCTTCCAAGAAGGAACATATTATTATGATTATGTGGCCTCTTCCAATAATCTTCTTTTCACACCCTCAGAGACTTAAAAGAGTTAATGGTCTTACTAAAAATGGCCTTTTCCAAAATTTGCATGCCAACTACTGTACTTGCTCGACCCACATGAGATGTCATGTACATCTACCTACACTCTACATGCATTCCAATGAATGAATAAATTAACATGACGTTTCTAAATCTGCAATTTTATTTTATTCCATTTTATTTTTCTGACTTTGGAAGGATATTGTCAAAGTTTTAGTAATTTGAATGATAGTTTGAAGGGAAAAATTCACCTTACCTCCTGAAGTTTCCACTTGGTGAGGGAGTATGTGGCTGGCGGAATAGGCAATGGTCAAGGTCGTTTAACATTAATACTTGTCCTTATCATTATCTCCTTCCAAGAACATATTATTATGATTATGTGGCCTCTTCCAATAATCTTCTTTTCACACCCTCAAAGAGTTAATGGTCCTACTAAAAATGGCCTTTTCCAAAATTTGCATTCCAACTACTATACTTGCTAGACCCACATGAGATGTCATGTACATCTACCTACACTCTACATGCATTCCAATGAACGAATAAATTAACATGACGTTTTTAAATTTGCAATTTTATTTTATTCTATTCTATTTATTCCGACTTTGGAAGGATATTGTCAAATTTTTAGTAATTTGAATGATAGTTTATAAAGAAAAATTCACTTTACTTCATGAAGTTTCCACTTGGTGAGGGAGTATGTGGCTGGCGGAATAGGCAATGTTCAAGGTCTTTTAACATTAATACTTGTCCTCATCATTATCTCCTTCCAAGAAGGAACATATTATTATGATTCTCTGCTCTCTTCCAATAATCTTCATTTCACACCCTCACAGATTTAAAAGAGTTAATCTTCTTCAAAGACTAAAAATGGCCTCTTCCAAAATTTGCATGCCAACTACATTACTTGCTAGACCCACATGAGATGTCATGTATATCTACCTACACTCTACATGCATCCCATTGAATGAATAAACACGACGTTTCTAAATCTGCAATTTTATTTTATTTTTTTTTATTTTTTCTAACTTTTGAAGAATATTGTCAAATTTTTAGTAATTTGAATGATAATTTAATGGAAAAAATTCACTTTACCCCTGAAGTTTCCACTTGGTGAGGGAGTATATGGCTGGCGGAATAGGCAATGTTCAAGCTCTTTTAACATTAATACTTGTCCTCATCATTATCTCCTTCCAAGAAGGAACATATTATTATGATTCTCTGCTCTCTTCCAATAATCTTCTTTTCACACCCTCACAGACTTAAAAGAGTTAATGGTCTTCGAAGACTAATAGTGGCCTCTTCCAAAATTCGCATGCCAACTACATTACTTGCTCGACCCACATGAGATGTCGTGTGCATCTACTTACACTCTACATGCATTCCATTGAATGAATAAACACGACGTTTCTAAATCTACAATTTTATTTTATTTTTTATGACTTTCCAAGGATATTGTCAAATTTTTTATTAATTTGAATGGTAATTTAAAGGGAAAAATTCACTTTACCCATGAAGTTTCCACTTGGGGAGGGAGTATGTGGCTGGCGGAATAGGCATTGGTCAAGCTCTTTTAACATTAATACTTGTCCTCATCATTATCTCCTTCCAAGAAGGAACATATTATTTTGATTATGTGACCTCTTCCAAAATTCTTCATTTCACACCCTTACAGACTTAAAAGAGTTAATGGTCTTACTAAAATTGGCCGCTTCCAAATTTTGCATGCCAACAACCGTGCTTTCTAGACCCACATGAGATGTCATGTACATCTACCTACACTCTACATACATTCCAGTGAATGAATAAATTAACATGACGTTTCTAAATCTGCAATTTTATTTTATTTTATTTTATTTTTTCTGACTTTGGAATGATATTGTCAAATTTTTAGTAATTTGAATGATAGTTTAAAAGGAAAAATTCACTTTACCACTTGAAGTTTCCACTTAGTGAGGGAGTATGTTGCTGACGGAATAGGCAATGGTCAAGGTCTTTTAACATTAATACTTGTCCTCATCATTATCTCCTTCCAAGAAGGAACATATTATTATGATTCTGTGGCCTCTTCCAATAATCTTCTTTTCACACCATCACAGACTTAAAAGAGCTAATGGTCTTACTAAAAATGGCCTCTTCCAAATTTTGCATGCCAACTTCCATACTTGCTAGACCCACATGAGATGTCACGTACATCTACCTACACTCTACACTCATTCCGGTGAATGAATAAACATGACGTTTCTAAATCTGCAATTTTATTTTATTCTGTTTTGTTTATTCTGACTTTGGAAGGATATTGTCAAATTTTTAGTAATTTGAATGATAGTTTAAAAAGAAAATTTCACTTTATCTGCTAAGTTTCCACTTGGTAAGGGAGTATGTGGCTGGCGGAATAGGCAATGGTCAAGGTCCTTTAACATTAATACTTGTCCTTACCATTATCTCGTTCCAAGAAGGAACATATTATTATGATTATGTGGCCTCTTCCAATAATCTTCTTTTCACACCCTCACAGACTTAAAAGAGTTAATGGTCTTACTAAAAATGGCCTTTTCCAAAATTTGCATGCCAACTACTGTACTTGCTAGACCCACATGAGATGTCATGTACATCTACCTACACTCTACATTCATTCCAATGAAGGAATAAATTAACATGACGTTTCTAAATCTGCAAATTTATTTTATTCTATTTTATTTTTTTCTGACTTTGGAAGGATATTGTCAAATTTTTAGTAATTTGAATGATAGTTTAAAGGGAAAAATTCACTTTACCTCCGGAAGCTTCCACTTAGTGAGGGAGTATGTTGCTGACGGAATTGGCAATGGTCAAGGTCTTTTAACATTAATACTTGTCCTCATCATTATCTCGTTCCAAGAAGGAACATATTATTATGATTCGGTGGCCTCTTCCAATAATCTTCTTTTCACACCATCACAGACTTAAAAGAGCTAATGGTCTTACTAAAAATGGCCTCTTCCAAATTTTGCATGCCAACTTCCGTACTTGCTAGACCCACATGAGATGTCATGTACATCTACCTACACTCTACATGCATTCCAGTGAATGAATAAACATGATGTTTCTAAATTTGCAATTTTATTTTATTCTATTTTATTTATTCCCACTTTGGAAGGATATTGTCAATTTTTTAGTAATTTGAATGATAGTTTAAAAAGAATAATTCACTTTACTTCCTGAAGTTTCCACTTGGTAAGGGAGTATGTGGCTAGCGGAATAGGCAATGTTCAAGGTCTTTTAACATTAATACTTGTCCTCATCATTATCTCCTTCCAAGAAGGAACATATTATTATGATTCTCTGCTCTATTCCAATAATCTTCTTTTCACACTCTCACAGACTTAAATGAGTTAATGGTCTTCGAAGACTAAAAATGGCGTCTTCCAAAATTCTCATGCCAACTACATTACTTGCTAGACCCACATGAGATGTCATGTACATCTACCTACACTCTATATGCATTCCATTGAATGAATAAACACGACGTTTCTAAATCTGCAATTTTATTTTATTTTGTTTTATTTTTTCTGACTTTCGAAGGATATTGTCAAATTTTTAGTAATTTGAATAATAATTTAAAAGGAAAAATTCACTTTACCCCATAAGTTTCCACTTAGTGAGGGTGTATATGGCTGGCGGAATAGGCATTGGTCAAGCTCTTTTAACATTAATACTTGTCCTCATCATTATCTCCTTCCTAGAAGGAACATATTATTATGATTATGTGACCTCTTCCAATAATCTTCATTTCACACCGTCACAGACTTAAAAGTGTTAATGGTCTTACTAAAAATTGCCTCTTCCAAATTTTGCATGCCAACTACCGTACTTGCTAGACCCACATGAGATGTCATGTACATCTACCTACACTCTACATGCATTCCAATGAATGAATAAACATGATTTTTCTAAATTTGCAATTTTATTTTATTCTATTTTATTTTTTCTGACTTTGGAAGGATTTTGTCAAATTTTTAGTAATTTGAATGATAGTTTAAGGAGAAAAATTTACTTTAACTCCTGAAGTTTCCCCTTGGTGAGGTAGTATGTGGCTGGTAGAATAGGCATTGGTCAAGCTCTTTTAACGTTGATACTTGTCCTCATCATTATCTCCTTCCAAGAAGTAACATATTATTATGATTCTGTGGCCTCTTCCAATAATCTTCTTTTCACACCATCACAGACTTAAAAGAGCTAATGGTCTTACTAAAAATGGCCTCTTCCAAAATTTGCATGCCAACTTCCGTACTTGCTAGACCCATATGAGATGTCATGTACATCTACCTACACTCTACATGCATTCCAGTGAATGAATAAACATGGCGTTTCTAAATCTGCTACTTTATTTTATTCTATTTTATTTTTTCGGACTTTGGAAGGATGTTGTCAATTTTTTAGTAATTTGAATGATAGTTTTTAGAGAAAAATTCACTTTACCTCCTGAAGTTTCCACTTGGTGAGGGAGTATGTGGCTAGCAGAATAGGCAATGGTCAAGGTCTTTTAACATTAATACTTGTCCTCATCATTATCTCCTTCCAAGAAGGAACATGTTTTTATGATTCTCTGCTCTCTTCCAATAATATTCTTTTCACACCTTCACAGACTTAAAAGAGTTAATGGTCTTTGAAGACTAAAAATGGCCTCTTCCAAAATTCGCTTGCCAACTACAATACTTGCTAGACCCACATTAGATGTCCTATACATCTACCTGCACTCTACATGCATTCCAGTAAATGAGTAAACACTATGTTTCTAAATCTGCAATTTTATTTTATTTTTTCTGACTTTGGAAGGTTATTGTCAAATTTTTAGTAATTTGAATGATAATTTAAAGGGGAAAATTTACTTTACCTTTGAAGTTTCCACTTGGTGAGGGAGTATGTGGCTGGCGGAATAGGCAATGGTCAAGGTCGTTTAACATTAATACTTGTCCTCATCATTATCTCCTTCCAAGAAGGAACATATTATTATGATTATGTGGCTTCTTCCAATAATCTTCTTTTCGCACCCTCACAGACTTAAAAGAGTTAGTGGTCTTACTAAAAATGGCCTCTTCCAAAATATGAGTGCCAACTACCGTACTTGCTAGACCCACATGAGATGTCATGTACATCTACCTACACTCTACGTGCATTCCAGTGAGTGAATAAATTAACATGACGTTTCTAAATTTGCAAGTTTATGTTATTCTATTTTATTTTTTCTGACTTTGGAAGGATATTATCAAATTTTTAGTAATTTGAATGATAGTTTAAAGACAGTACGTGAAGTTTTTCAATAAATATATATAATTTTAATTAAAATGACAAGTTAACAAGTAAACGTCAAGGTGGTCTCCCTTTTTAATTCTATTTTTTTTCTAAGAAAGAATATTACAAATGCTTCCATGGTGAAAATTGACCTTTGCGCCCTTCTTCTCTGTAGTTTGACCTAAAACTGCTAATCACTAAGTAAGAAAGCTTTTTAGCTTTGAAATATAAACATCAAGAATAAATGCTTGCCGTTTTTGCTAAGTTAGGGCTACAAAGAGATGGAGATGTTCATGATATGATATATATTTATAGTATATATTGTATAACTGGATTTGATTTATACATATAAGCTTTTATAAATTTGTAAAACTTCATTTTCATTAATTTATAGTGTTGTATATATGACTTGTTATACGAGGTGAACTTAATTTTTATAAATTAATTAATAGAAAATATTCTATAACTTAATCAACTCATATTAGAATTGACTAATAATAATTAGTACGGATCTTATACAGATAAATTTTTAGGATGATATATATATATATATATTTTGACATGTCCACACAAAGGAAGTGGGATTGGGATTCGAACTTGTAACCTCCGCTTCATTAGGCGTGGTGTATAGCCGATTGAGACGATTTTTAAGATGATATTTACTCTTTATAAGAAAACAAAAATAAATTAATCAAGCAAGGGGGATGGGGATTTGAATTTTTAAGATAATATATATATATATATATATTTTAGACATGTCCACACAAAGGAAGGGGGATGAGGATTCAAACTTGTAACCTCCGCTTCATTAGGCGTGGTCCATAGCCGATTGAGACGATTTTTAAGATGATATTTACTCTTTATAAGAAAACAAAAATAAATTAATCAAGCAATTCAGCTATAGCTTGTTTCAAAAAAAAAAAAAAACCAAACTTAACATGTAATCAAGGTCAGATATAAACTACAGGCTCGCTCGTGTTTAAAACAAAATCAAATAAATCAATCTTAGAATATTTTATACTAGCATGCGTTAGTTCAACTTAATTACCACTCTAACATTGATATTTGAGAAAACCTTGAATCCGGACAATCTGCAAAACATACCTTTTACAGCATCCAATATAGTACTGCCATGTATGCAAGTTACAAACTAAAAAAATAGTAACACATCCTGCTGATTTTGAACCCATTTTATACAAAGCCACAGTACTGCCTATACAAAGATCAAAGCCACAGACCAAATCTATCGCTGCCCGTCATTGTCCAACGCCGCCGGGCTCTGCCCAACATCGTCGTGGAGTCATCTTCTCCGGCGCCGTAGTCAATTTTTCCTACGTTAGGATGATAAAATCCTCTAAGGGTTAACCTTCCCCTTCTAGGTTTTAGATTTAAATCCAAAAATGATTTTTGTGGCATTAAAAACAGATTTTAGGCATTAGAAATGGGTTTTTTATGCTGGGTTTTTCGGGTTTTCCCCCTGATGTGGTGTTGGGCGGCCAGATCTCCGACGGAAGAGAGAGAAAATCATGGAAGAGAGAAGGGGAAAAGGTGGAGGAGCCACGATGCTGTTCGCCGGAGCTTGCTCGCACCGGTCCTCGCCGCCCATGCCTGGGTCTGGTGAGACCCACGCCGTTCTCCAAACCCACACTGGCGGAAGAGAGAGAAAATCGTGGAAGAGAGCAGAGGAAGAGGTGGAGGAGCCACGATGTCATTCGCCGGAGCCATGCCCGTCATAGAGCTGACCTAGGTACACTGACCTGAACCCACCATCGCCAATTTTGCGCTTCGAGTCAAATCGATTGGTGGACGACTCAAGCTCTTCGTAGGTGAAGACTGGATGATCACTGCAGCAACTAGGAGAAAACATGTCGACGCAAATATTAAGAGCATTCACATCAAGCTCTCTATATCTAACATTTCTTTAAAATTTTAACAAAATCTACAAAAAGTCATCCGCATCAAACTCTTTATCAAATGTTAAATATAATATTTGTCAAACCTCCTATTCAAATTTAAAGAGACGAAAAGTAAATGTTAAAATATTATCATATTATTTTATTATATTCTAACACCACTTTTCATTTTTCTTCCTCTCTTTTTCTATTTCTTTCCCTCCAGAGTTTCATCCCCTCATTTTTTACTTTTTTTCCCCTTCCTTTTTTTTTTTCGTCACTCCTCTTTTCTCAAATACACAACTACATTAATTGACATCCATTGGTTTTTTTTTTTTTTTCTTCCTAATAAATTAAATACATTCATCAATGAAATCTATTGAATTAAAGATGTAATTGTGCACAAAAAATAATCCAATA
This sequence comes from Carpinus fangiana, assembly GCA_006937295.1. Lineage (NCBI taxonomy): Eukaryota > Viridiplantae > Streptophyta > Magnoliopsida > Fagales > Betulaceae > Carpinus > Carpinus fangiana. The sequence goes on along the minus strand of CM017325.1, from coordinate 2,986,114 downwards.
TATGTGAGCATGAAAGTGAGTTTCATGGTAGTTAAAGAAATTTGGTCTCACAATAAAATATACATATATATATATATATATATATACTTGGTAAAAATAGCAAAATATTTAAAGAGTTTGATATTTGGTAGTTTTTAAAAGTGACTAACTATATCTAAAAAAGTACACTTTAAAAGTTAAATTTAACTAAATTTTGCATAGCTTGATGTGGATGCTCTAAGCACAAAATAACAAGCCATTTTGGGCTGCCTTGATGAAGCCATGGAGGGAAGTAGCAGCTCCAGGAGTGACGAAAGCTTATGAACTGCTTTTTGGGGTCGGAGGAATTGAAGCCACAGACTCCTGCATGGGTCTAGCAAGACCCAAGGCCTGGGTTTTGCCAGACCCAGGCATGGGTGTTTTAGTCTTTTTATTCGTGGGTTGATTTGCTGTTTTTGTGTCACTTTAATTTTTTGCAATTGATGATATGTCAAGATAGGATTGGAGGCTGCAAAAGGTACCTTTTGCAGATGGTCCGGACCTAAGGGGCTCTCTTGATATTTAACACAAGTTAACTAAAATCTAGAGTCATTATTATCTTTTAATGACAAAATTTAATAAAACTAAATTGAGTTTTATTAAATTTGTGTGCGGACACAAATTTTGGCCATCTGGACATGGCTTGCAAAATAGATGTTTCTAGAATTTGGTCCAGACACATCTTTTGGCTGTCCGGACACACTATAATTATTCATACTACAAACTCATTTTCAAGTGATTACAATATAAACACCGAATGAGCCAATTTAAAACTAACATTTTCGTTACAGCTTACGCAGCATTCATGTTCAACTAGCCAACTTAACTTCTTAACTAATTTACCTACCATTGTAGTGAAAACTCATAAAAGAGAATACTACATCCGACTTTCTTATTTGGAGAAACTTTCTGTTGAGTTCTCTTGTACTCAACATTTTTTTTTTTTTTGTTCTCCATTCTCTCCTCTCAAATGGATTTGAAGTGGTTTTAATAATAATAAAATGAAGTAGAGCGAGATTTAGATAAAGGGATGAGGGTTGTTTTCAAAAGGTGAATTTTCTAGTTAAAATAGAATAAATAAATTTTCTAGCTAAAATTTGACTAAATTTTTGAGATTGGGACCCAAATGTTAAGATTGAAACTCTAATCTAAGAGCATCTCCGTTAGATGCTCCGAAACCCCCAAATTCTGTAAATTTAACTCATATGAGATGAACATCGCATTCAACTATTCATCTCCTGTGTAACCAAAACATATATTTTTCTATAGTAATAATTTACCATGGGATTATCACAGTAAACTTCTCAGTTTGTAAAATGCTTTATTTTCTCCTTTGTACTTTTTTTCATCCTCCCACTTTTGAACATTACCATTGAATTTGTGGGGCTATATGGGTCTTACACATAGATCCCACATATCCAATAGTAATTTTAAAAAGTGAAAAGATGGGACAAAAATGAGCCGATGATATGTAGCACTTCTCTCTTAAATTTCTAGTTGGCATGTAATTCTAGCTAGAAGATTAAGCACTTTATGGTAATTTCTTGCTTCCAAAAAAAAAAAAAAAAAGGGACTAGTGATCGTAGGCCATCCAAGATTCTCCACTGCACCTTTTTAAATGGTCCAGCTAGACTTCCATCGCTCTACTACTTAGAACATAAAACAAGATTATGTGGAATTTTGTAAAGTGACCTCTGTTTTGTTCTGACTAATTTTTATGATTGAATTTGATGCAATTAAATTGTAATTAAGCTTGTTAATGCATCGAATCTTTCTGAGACTCTTGGATCCAGCACCTCTAAAGCACAACAATTAATTTATGTCCAAGGAGTATGTGGCTAGCGGAATAGGCAATGGTCAAGGTCTTTCAACTTCAATTCTTGTCCTCATCATCATCTCCTTCCAAGAAGGAAGATATTATCATGATTCCGTGGCTTTCCAAAATCCACGTGAACTGCACTCTGTTTTTCCACCCCCACAGATTTAAAAGAGTTAATAGTCTTCGAAGACTAAAAGATGGCCTCTTCCAAAATTTGCATGCCAACCGTATTTGCTAGCCCCGCATGAGATATACATCTACCGACACTCTCCATTCGAGTAAATGAATAAACATGACGTTTCTAAATCTGCATGTATTGTGCAATATATCATTAAATAATTAACACTAAATAATTTATTCTATGTGAACTATGTCTACAAGCATAGCTAACAAGAAGAAATCTATTAATCAAACGTACAAAAATTTGTGTGAAACAATGATTTTATTATTATTATTATTTTGTTGGCTTTGGAAGAATATTGCCAATTTTTTAGTAATTTGAATGATAGTTTGAGAAGGATATGTGAAGTTTTTCAATAAATATATAATTTTAATTAAAATGACAAGTTGGCAAGTAAATGTCAAGGTGCATGGTCTCCCTATTTAATTCTATCTTTTTCTAAGAAAGAACATAACAAATGATTCCACGACAAAGACCTATGCGCCCTTCTTGTCAAAGGTCTAACCTAAAACTGTTGATCACTAAGTAAGACAGCTTTTTAACTCTGAAATATAAACATCAAGAATAAATGCTTACTGTGTTTGCTAAGTTAGGGCTACAAAGAGATGGAGATGTTCATGATATGATATATATATATATATATATATTGATATAGCTAGATTTGATTTATACTTATAAGCTTTTACAAATTTGTAAAACTTCATTTTTATTAATTTTATAGTGTTGTATATATGACTTGTTATAAATACGAAGTTGGTGAACTTAATTTTTATAAATTCATAAATAGAAAATGATAATTGACTAATAATTAGTATGGATATTATACAGATAAGTTTTTAAGATACTTTTTTAAGATGATATTTACTCTAAATAATAAAATAAATTAATTAATCAAGCAGTTCCTACAGAAGCTATAGCTTGTTTCAAAAAGAATAAACCAAACTTAACATATAAATATATAACCAAGCTCAGAGATAAACTAAAGATTTGCTCGTGTTTAAAGCAAAATCAAATAAACTTTTTATACTTGTGTCAATTCAACTTAATTACCACTCTAACAATGATATTTAACGTATAGTTGACAGAAATCTAGAGTCATTATTATCTTTTAAATTTTTAATGGCCACCTTTAATAAATAAAACTAAATTGAGTTTATATTGTTATTCCTTTTTGTTGCTCTTTAATTTGATAGATATTTTGGGAGGGGGCTAAAAATTTATAGAGAAGTTGCAATCTAGTTATTAAATGAGTACTTTACTTTGTAGCCTCACTTGACTTCTACTTAACTTTTTTCTTTTGGATTTTCACTTGGATTTGGTTTTCTTTAGCATTAGCCCACGTCTACTTCTTTTCCCACTTGGATATAAGAAGTCTTTCTACAACCACCACTATGCAATCAGTGATTACAGACTTGATTTTTGCTTGTGATCAATAACACTGCTCAAATCCTCAGCTTACTTAAAAAAAAAAAAAGAAAAAAAGTTTATATCAATGATTTATGTTTGAAATTCAAAAGTTTTTAATGAATATACGTTATAACAATGATTAAATTATTTTAAGCATATGGCATATAGTATTTTTACATGCTTAATTATTACAAGTATATATGTTTGTATATGTAAAAGGTCCTTAGATCGTCAATGATGCAAATAACAGGGTTATCACACGAGGTTTTTGTCTATAAACCTTGTAATCTTAAACACTGAATATATTGTTTTGTCCACTAGAAACTTTGCAAGTCTAGCTAAGGACAAACTCACTAAAACTTGCATTGGTATTATGCATTATCATGTTCCTCCTAAACTATTAGTTGATTTTGTATGTGTCCAGACTAGTAGAAGAACTAGTTGTGCTGGAAAGGCATGTCGTTGAAAAAAAAAAAAAACAGCTTGTTTTGGAGTAGGAAGTGGTGTAGCTTCACTGTCAAACATGGTAAGTTGGTAACAAACATTTGACACAATGTGGCAGTCATTTGGGTCATCTTGTATTGCATTAGAGTCCAATATTTATGCACTTCACAAACTTATATGCGTTGCAAACTTCACATAGAGTCGTCTATTAAATCCAACACCATATTTTTTTATCCATAATATCCACACCTGAAGACAATTTTAAAATCAAAATTTCATGAAGTTTAAAAGGACTAAATAAATTAATGACTACACCAAAAAAAAATAATAATAAATAAAAACATTAAACACACTTACATAGCCCAAAATGCTCATGGATAGTTCTGACCGAAAAATTCATACATTTTGTTTTCAGTTATAATCTCAAGTAGAATTACAGCAAAACTAAAAACATTGGATTTAACTGAGTACACTCCATTTAATGCATACTCCATTGACATATAGGCGCATCATGCCAACATATTTCATCAGTAGAGACATATAGCACTTTTATATTCTACAATAGGCATATGGCACTTGTACATTCCATGTATGATTTGATATAACATTTGTATATCATAACAATCTTAGTTTTGTCCAGTGTCAAATAAGATTGTTGGAAAGATCCTAATTGGCCCAAATAAGCAAACAGAAAAATAACTGTAAAATACTTAAATTTAATTAATAGTTTAAACTGAATTAAAAAATAACAAAGACTAGGTAATTTATATAGGCTAGGCACCTCTTAAATTAAAAAGGAAAAGGAAAACAAATCCTATTAAGAAAAGGAAGACCTAATCCTAATATAAAAAGAAAAACATAATCATAATGGAAAAAAGAAAATCCAATCCCAATTAAAAAATAAAAACTAAAGTATAAGCACCAATAAATGTTTAATTATCGGTGTTTTATATATATATATATATATATATATATATATTTATAAAAAAATAAAAAAATAAAAAAAAAAACGATTTATTTATATACGCTAGACCGCTAGTGATGGTAAAATTATTGGCTAGCTGCTTAAGCTCGGAAACATGTTATGAAAGTATTGTTAGCCAATAATCTCACAACTGATGCATTCTCAAGTAAGAAAATTATAATTCGTATAATTTTAATTTTGATGATGGAATTTTTAAAGAAATGTTAGGTGCACTTCTGGTGTTTTCTTAGTGCTCTTCTCATCATAGGTAGATATTATTTTTTACCATCTTATGACACTTTCCCCCTTCCGTTAGTCAAATAGGTTAAAATTAACGGTCAATAGTCATTTGACTTGCATGTGTCATTTTAAATTTTTTTTTTCTTCCACTTTTGCCCTCACTTCCAATTTTTTTCATGTGTTAGATTAGGGTTTAGAAGGATATAAGTGTCATTTTATTGATCTGAAGTGAGGGCATAAGTGAAAGGAAAAAAATTTAAAATGGCACATGCAAGTCATATAACTGCTGACCGTTAATTTTAACTTCTTTGACTAACAGAGGGGGAAAAGTGTCATAAGATGGTAATTTGATGGGGTTAAGTGCCATAGTTGGTAAATCATAGGAGGAAAGTGTTAATATGTTGTAGTTCATGGGGATAAAAAGTAATTACCCTTTTTTTATCCACAATATCCACACCTGAGACAATTTTAAAATCAAAATTTCATTAAGTTTAAAAGGACCAAATAAATTAATGACTAAAAAAAAATTAAACGCACTTACATAACCCAAAAGGCTCATGGATAGTTCTGACCAAAAAAAATTCATGCATTTTTTTTTTTCACTTATAATCTCAAGTAGAACTACAACAAAACTAAAAACATTAGATTTAACTGAGTACATTCCATTTAATGCATACTCCAGAGACATGCATGTGGAGTCTTGGCAAGTAAGTACCAAGTAAGATAAGCTGTTTGCCAAATGAGTGGACTAGACCAATATGGTACAGTTTCAATCCACTTCATTTTTCAGAATCTAGTAAAAGAGATTCACTCAATATTTCTGTGGTTGAAGCCAAACTTCTGTAGAAACTAGAGAATAATTCTTATTGTATTGATTTGTCACATAAGGTTACATAGGTTAAATAAAAAAAACCTAGAGCCTAATATGGAAAGCACTTAATGTAATCAATCAACATAAAGGCAAAATAATAATAAGAATAAATCAAGGAGGATCTCAACATTCCCCCTCAAGATGAGGCATAGATGTCTCTGTTGTGCCAAATACTACCTAAATTAATAGATAATATTTAGTACGTTTTACTCACAAGTGCACAAGATCAAAACGATAGTATAGTAGGCAAATACGAGATCATTCCTACGAGGATTGTTAACTTTGTTTAGAATTAAAGAACTAAATTAAAAATATCAAATTGTCACAAAATTGATATTAAGAAAATAAATAAAAATAAAGATAAATAAAAGTGTAGGGCTTTGATATCCACTACTAATCATATTTAAATAATATAACAATATGCCAATGCTCTAATAATATTATGAATACCTAATGTTTGCCAACCTAAGGGTATGGTTGTCTACTCCTTAAGCTATTGATTTTCCTAAGCAACGAATTAGGCATGGGTGTCTACTCTAATTCTTTTCTGTCTTAAAGGATTTAGCATGGGTGTCTACTAAGTTGTTCTTTAAGAAAGCATAAAAACTTTAAAAACCGACAAATACATGAGACCTAGGGTATCGGTGTCTTCTCCCGGTTCCCCATATTGATTAACCCAAGAACCCGGTGTGGATATCTTTTGTTACTCTTATTAAACCCAGGACTCAATCATCCAAATTGATTTAACTAACAAGTCCATACCACATGCATATAATGGCCAATCACATACATATGAGGAATTCAATAAAACAGGCATTAATCAAGTTAAGCATCACAATATGATTATCACAATGGCGCCAATATTGAAATATTAAATAAACATAATTAGGGTTTCAATCCAGCCTTAATAAAATAATTAGTTATACATAATTAAAATAAAAACTAAAAAGAAAATGAAAAGAAAGAACCGAAAACCGCTCCTAAAAGTAGCCTCCAAATTCTCCTCTCTAAAATTGTCTCTAAAATTGTGTATCTAATTGTGAGGCTTAGAGGTCTATCTATAGGCTTAGGAGAGTCCTAGAAACCCTAGTAAACCTAGGAAATTCGGAATTCCATCTCCTAGACAAATTAGGAGACAATCCTATTACAAATCGGAATAGGATTCGTCCAGAATTGGGCTCTTATCTTGCAGGGTGATTTTAGCATTGCAGCATTCTGAATTAGGAAAATGATATTTCACAATTCTTTGTAGAATTTTGAGTTGGCTTTCCAATGCTGTTGGAATCACCTCAATCCAATATTTGAGCTGAAAGTCATGGCCAAAATACTGAGACATGTTCAGAATCCAAATTTGAATCCAATCCGATTTTGGCTCCAATTTGATAAATTCCTATTTAATCCTTTCCACATCTTCTAGGTCTTCCCAATTTGCCCTTTAAGCTTGGAACATTTTCAGAAACACTTCCTTTTCTTCCATGACCTACAAAAACACAGAAAACACAAAAATAAAATAAAATGAAACAAAATAACAAAAACTAAGAAATTAACAAATGTAAATTAAGGGCTAAAATATGAATATTTTGGCACTTATCACACCCCCAAACTTACATATTGCTAGTCCCTTAGCAATACAAACTAAAAACTAAATGCAAAACAAAAAGATAAATCCAGCTTTTGTGGGATGGACGGTTGCATTTGGCGTATGCAACAAGCCTTTTAAACCCCTAGGAATTCTCTAAAGGACGAGTGAAATCTCGTGAGGGTTTTTCAGGAATATTACCCACAAACATTATACACAGTTCATGTTACCCAAAAATTAAAGTGTCACTCAAAACCATGATTTTCATTCATTAACAAGCTTAAAAATTTAAACTCCATTTTCACAATGAATTGGAATTTAAAGTTTAATCACTTACAACAGGCAAGGTAAGGCATCACAAGTTTGAAACAGTGTAAGGTGAACTAGCACAAGACTATGGAGCTTCCAAATAATTTCAATGTGCAATGCCTTAATATCTCAAGATTCACTGAAATTCCTATCAGCGTGAACAACAATGGCATAATTTTCTTATTCTTTCGTTTATTATTAGGCTCTGCAATGTTTAGTTCCCTTAAGCTTTCTAATTGACCCATGTAGCGAGTATTGAGTCAATGACTCCCAAACCAGATGGTTTTAGGGCATTAGGTGTAAAGACACCCCTAAGGACTTACTAACTTAAGTCAAAAAGGCTACGAAACTAAATTAGCCATAATGTTAACCATATCAAATCTCCTCACCTTTTGACATGAACACTCAATGCTTACTGAGGTAAGAGGTCCAGTTACTCAGTGAAAAGTTTGTCAATGGTTATCATCATTTTTTTTTTCTTCATAAAGTTAACCAAATCAAATTTCTTCACATTTTGACGTGAACGCTCAATGCTTTGAGGCAAGAGGCCTAGTTACTCAGTGAAAAGTTTATCAATGATCACTTTTTTAAAAAAAAAAAAATATTCTCATGCCAATGTATCCGACCAATAAGTCATCCAGTGTCACCCAAAATATGAAAACATACACATTAAAACCACATGTCATACCCCACTAATCATGTGCCAATGTGCTTGTGTCAGAGCAAATCAAACATGTGAATTCTCAATTGCCTAAAGTAAGTAACAAACTTAAAAATCCAACATCAGATCATGTGTTCAAAATTTTAAGCTAACCAATGAATATCAAATCATAATTCTTAGATCAACTAAAAATTTCAAGACAAACATGAACATGCATTTTTTATTTTTTATTTTTCAAAAACAAAAAGTAGGACCAAGTGTGTGTAAATGTGTCCCCCATACCCCCAAACTTAAATTACACATTGTCCTCAATGTGTGTATATCATGGAAAGATCTTACCCGGGAGATAGATGAAACTGTCTGGAATAGGTTTGACTCAAAGCATTCCCCCCAAACTTGAACTCAAGCACACTTGTCCCTAAAAAACAAAACACTAAAGTAACAGTGGAAAACAAAAACAAAATAAAACTAAAACTAAAAAGAAACAAGAAATAAAAAGGATATGTTGTGGGGTGCCTCCCATGAGCGCTAAATTTAACGTCTTCAGCCAGACTGTGGCACTTTAAACTTGAAATACCAACCTTTTCTTCTCTTGCACCAAAGAGAATGATGTCTTCCCATTGCAGGGGGATTCCAATTGTCTGTATATAGGGGTGGACCACTCTGAGTCTTCTCAAACAATTTCTCATCATGGACTGTAATAAAATAAAAGGAAGACTCAGGGAGCTTTTCTATCTTGATGCCCTCAATTTGCTCATTTGGTAGCTCTAATAGACTTCTCTCTTGGCCTCTTGGTGTTTCAGGAATAAGAGCTAATGTTGAAAAAGTCTTAGTGCTCTATTCTTTTTCCTGATGTGGCTCCTCTAGATCCTCAGTTTGCTCATCCTTCCTTTCATCCACTTGATTTTCAACCACAGCTTGCTCACAAAATTGATTAAAGCGCTCTCCCAAAGGATCTTCAAGACTTGGCTCACAAAAATTTTCCTCAACAGTTTCTTCATTCCTAGGTGTGGTGGTTGTTTGCTCACGATAGTAAGTGCACTCTTCCTCCATATATTGTTCATTGTAATTAGCAACAAACTGACTTTGACACTCTTCTTCTTGGTATTGTTGAGGCCAATTGACGGGAGGTGGCTCCTCTTCTTGGTATTGTTGAGGCCAATAGGTGGAAGATGGCTCCTCTTCATGATAATGTTGGGACAAATCGATGAGAGATGACTCAAGAGCATAGTTATGATTAATCATATCTTTCATGATCATGTCCAGCTTGTTCTCTATGGCAACCATTTGAGCTTGAATTCCACCATTGGTGCTCTCTTCCTGTATGCCTTTTTCTTTGAGTCCTTGTCTCCCTTTAGATGGAAATTGTTGGGAGTTCTCACTTAAGGTCTCAAAGAGTTCTATGGCTTTCTCGCTGCTTTTCTCCATCAACATGTAACCACAAGCTAAATCTATAAGACTCTTATTAGGATCATTTAAACCCTCATAAAATGCCAGTACCTGATCTTCTTGAGATAAATTGTGATTAGGGCATCTGAGAAATAGCTCATTAAAGTTCTGCCATGCTTCAAAGATTTCATCTTGAGTTAAACCCTAAACATTCTGAGTCTTGCAGAGATCAACAATTTCTCGAATATGCCAATATGGGTTCTCTATAGGTGTGCCTTTATAATGTGGACTAAGATTGAGCAATGGAGATAAATCGTAACTGCTATGCATAGTGGGTTGGAAATTAATGCATGATGGCTGGTTGAGGATCTGGGGACTGAAAGAACTTTTCATAGGTCTTCGCACCGGAGGTGTATTGTCTCTCAACATGATTAAAACAAAAAGAAAATTAAATAACAAAAGGAAAAAAAAATAACAAAAATAAATCAAATATGTAATTACCACAGTTTTAGTGCTGCTGTCCGGATGTGCAATCGATCGCACCGTGAGGTACACTCGATCACACTGGTGCGCTCGATCGCCCTGGAATGGGCGCTCGAGCGCACCTCTGGAGAACAAAACAGAAACTGAAAAACTAGAGATAAAAAAAATAAAATTAACTAAGGAAAATAATTCTAAACAAAATTAAACAATCCCCGGCAACGGCGCCAAAAACTTGTTGTGCCAAATACTACCTAAATTAATAAATAATATTTAGTATGTTTTACTCGCAAGTGGACAAGATCAAAACGATAGTATATAGGCAAATACGAAATCATTCCCACGAGAATTGTTAACTTTGTTTAGAATTAAAGAACTAAATTAAAAATATCAAATTGTCACAAAATTGATATTAAGAAAATAAATAAAAATAAAGATAAATAAAAGTGTAGGGCTTTGATATCCACCACTAATCATATTTAAATAATATAACAATATGCCAATGCTCTAATCATATTATGAATACCTAATGTTTGCCAACCTAAGGGTATGGGTGTCTACTCCTTAAGCTATTGGTTTCACTAAGCAACGAATTAGGCATGGGTGTCTACTCTAATTCTTTTCTTTCTTAAAGGATTTAGCATGGGTGTTTACTAAGTTGTTCTTTAAGAAAGCATATAAACTGTGAAAACCGACAAATACATGAAGCCTAAGGTATGGGTGTCTACTCTCGATTCTCCTTGTTATTAAACCCAGGACTCGATCATCCAAATTGATTTAACTAACAAGTCCATACCACATGCATATAATGGCCAATCATATACATATTAGGAATTCAATAAAACAGGCATTAATAAAGTTAAGCATCACAATATGATTATCACAAAGGCGTCAATATTGAAATATTAAATAAACATAATTAGGGTTTCAATCCAGCCCTACTAAAATAATTAGTTACACATAATTAAAATAAAAACTAAAAAGAAAAGGAAAAGAAAGAACCGAAAACCGCTCCTAGAAGTAGCCTCCAAATTCTCCTCTCTGAAATTGTCTCTAAAATTGTGTATCTAATTGTGAGGCTTAGAGGTCTATTTATAGGCTTAGGAGAGTCCTAGAAACCCTAGTAAACCTAAAAAATTCGGAATTCCATCTCCTAGACAAATTAAGAGACAATCTTATTACAAATCGGAATAGGATTCGTCCAGAATTGGGCTCCTATCTTTCGGGGTAATTTTAGCATTGCGACAGTCCGAATTAGGAAAATACTATTTCACAATTCTTTGTAGAATTTTGAGTTAGCTTTCCAATTCCATTAGAATCACCTCAATCCAATATTTGAGCTGAAAGTTATGGCCAAAATACCGAGACATGTTCAGAATCCAAATTTGAATCCAATCCGATTTTGGCTCCAATTTGATAAATTCCGATTTAATCCTTTCCACATCTTATAGGTCTTCCCAATTTGCCCTTTAAGCTTGAAACATTTCCAGAAACGCTTCCTTTTCTTCCATGACCTACAAAAACACAGAAAACACAAAAAGGAAATAAAATGAAATAAAATAACAAAAACTAAGAAATTAACAAATGTAAATTAAGGGCTAAAATATGAATATTTTGGCACTTATCAGTCTCGCATGCCCATCTTGCATAAGGCTGAATGAAGGACACCACCAGCTACTCCCTTTGTCAAGAAATCTGCAAGTTGTTCTCCCGTCTTCACATATGGAGTGCATATGATACCTTCTCAAAGTTTCTCTTTAATGAAGTGTCGATCAATTTCAACATACTTGGTTCGGTCATGTTGGACTGGATTATGACCAATACTGATAGCCGCTTTGTTGTCACAATACAATCGCACAGAGTCCTTGGAGTCAAACCCAAGCTCTTTGATCGGTGTCAAATATTGTTTATTAGACCCCCCTTTACTTATGTTTGTTAGGCTCTTAGCTGTGTTAATAACTAATATTTTGTATAGTTTTTAGTGTTTTGTGTTGTGCAGGTCATTGCAACAAACATGGCTAGCAAAGGGCAAGAAAGAGGACTTAAAGTGAAGAAGCCCTGCCAAGTGCGTTCAACCGCACTTGGTGCGTTCGAACGCACTCGCGGTCGCACGCAGGAGCTGTAGTCGGCCCTAGCGGTTATCTACGTTCGAACGCAAGGGATCTACGGTCGAATGCACGCCTAATCAGCCCTTGCCGCCACAACAATTATTTGCACTCGACCGCACGCCTTGCGTTCGATCGCAAATAACTGGTGCGTTCGAACGCAGGTAGTGCGTTCGAACGCACTTCAGTGACCTGCCAGCCTATAAATAGGACCCTAGGTCCATTTGTTTTAGAGCTTTACTTTGGGGCGTGTTTTAGAGAGCAATTTGCCACTGTTGGCCTTGCTCTGCCCTTTTCTTTGTATTTGTTTACATTAGTTTAATTATAATGCTTCCTTTTTGTTTATTTACGCTTCCTTTGCTTATGGGAGGCTAAATCCTCAACTAAGGTTGAGGATGTAGCCTCACCATGAATGCTATGTTAATTGCTTACATTTAAGTCATTTCATTCCGTTATTTCTTTATGTGCTTAAATCGTTTCTCACTTGGTTTGGTGACAAAGCCAAGTGAGATTGCACCGTAGTCGTTTATTTTTGGTTTTTCGTCCGATGGATACATTCCATCCTTCGGTTTACGCTCATTTATCCATTGTAGTTAGTGTTAAATCACTTTCACTTTGGATCCTTTGAGCCTTAAACCGTTTATGGTTTGTCTTTCGTCAAAGGGACGGATTCCTTTAATCCTTCGATAGGTGCAAGAGATTTAGTCTTATTTCAAACCGATAGACGGATGTTTTAGCTTAGTGTTTTCAATTGATGTAGTTGAAATGGTGAGGTGAAAACCTCAACCTTGGTACTTTCATTTCGTTACATTTCCGCTATTATTTACTTTTAAGTTATCACAATCACCCACTGCGGAGCTAGGTTAAAATAGCACTAACCTAGACTCGAAGTTATTTTCGCATAAAGCAATTTGCGGTTCCTTGTGGGTTCGACTCGGTACTTGCACAACCACTATACGAGCTTCGGTTCGTTCAATTGCGAAGTACCTAAATTTGGTCCGATCAAATTTTGGCGCCGTTGCCGGGGAACCGTCTAAATTGTTTTGAATTTAACTTTGTTTTTAGTTTAATGTTATTTTTCTACTAGTTTTTATTTTCTGCATTGTACATTCTGTTTATAGTTTGTTTTGTGTTTTTGTTCATTTTTGTTTTTTTTTATTTAGTTTTAGTCGTTTATAGCTTTCTGTTCTAGTTCCTGGAAAATCAGGCGTCGACAGTGCGGTCGAACGCACATTTTGACGTTCGAACGTACTTCCGCCTATTCCAGCACGTTCGCGCACCTGCGAACGCCAGTCGCGCGCCTGCGTGCGAACTCAAGGCCCTGACAGAGACGCAGTGCAGCTCTGCGGTCGAACGTACCTGTATTGCGTTCGAACGCACGTGCAACAGCCTGCCACATTTCTGCATCTGTGCGAACGAACGTACTGACCTGCGCTCGAGCGCACCTCTGCTTCCAGCATCAACATACCTGAGGCAGTATGTTCAGTTTTTAATTTCTTAATGCTTTGATAAATTGTTAGACTTATTTTAATTGTTTTAATTGCCAGTTTTGAGTATTTTGTTTGCTGAGTTTAGTTGTGTTTAGTTTATATTTATTTTTAATTGTTTATATATTTTGCATGTGTTTAGTTAATAATTTTGTTAGTTTAAATTTTTAGTTGTTTAAATTATTTTATTTTATTTTTTTTTACTGCTGTTTAGGTTATTTTAGTTAAGTTTATTCTCTGTTTTTATTATGTTTTCTTCTCTGTTTTTACTGCATCATTTTATAGTTGCTTTGGTTTGTTATGTTGCTTTGTTAAGTAGTTTTTGTTCATAGCTATTTTTTGCCATCTTGTTGTTTGCTGTTTTGTTCCATTGTTTTCTTTTATTTTTCCTGCATTTTTGCTTTTCTAGCTTGCTGTTTTTCCTTAGTGTATAGTTAAATTTCTGTTAGTTTATGCATGGTCGGCGATCGTTGAACCTAGAGTTAACACCATTAGATCCCGACTTAGAAAGAAACATTAGGAGAGCGCGTCGAGCTCGTGCCGAGATGGGAGATAATCAAAGAAATCCAAGGGTGGAGGAGCACCAAGATGATCAAAGGAATCAAAGAAGGGAGGAGCATGAGGAATATCAAGATGCAAGAGAAGGGAACGGGGAGCAAATAAGAGCTTATAACGTGGATTTCACGACATCACTCCGGGAATTGTTCGCACCTACTGCGGTCAGTTCCCATTCGTGCATAGTGTTGCCCCCGACTAATGCAACTCACTATGATCTAAAGCCACATGTAATCCAGATGTTACCATCCTTTTACGGCTTAGATCATGAAAACCCATATTCCCATGTCAAGAAATTCAAGAATATCTGTGCCACCACCAAGTTTCAAAATTTTTCTGAGGAATCTGTCCATCTCAGACTTTTTCCTTTCTCACTTCATGATAGAGCCACGGAGTGGTTGGACTCCAACGCACCTGGCTCCATCACATCCTGGGAAGAACTGTTGAAGCAGTTTTATAACAAGTTTTTCCCAATGTCCAGAGTAAACGAGGCAAGAAAGGAAATCAGTTCCTTTACTCAGGATGAGGATGAGAAATTCTCAGAATGTTGGGCACGGTTCAAGGATCTGTTGATGAAATGTCCGCCTCACGGTTACGAAAAATGGCGACTCGTGCAATTCTTCTACCAAGGGTTGTCTCAGCCCAACCGTAGTATGATCGAGTTGATGAATGGAGGGGCATTTCTAAATTTGACGGGAGACTTAGCTTATAAAGCTTTGGAGAAAATAGCCGACAACTCCCAACACTGGGATTTTACGAGTTGTCGTGACAAGTCTGCCCGAAAGAAAGGAGGCATCCTGGAGCTAAAAGGAGAGCAAGAGTTAACTCAAAGGATGGATGCCATTGTCAAGAGGCTGGATGCAATGAGTATGGGAAAACCCATTAATGCTGTAAACACATTTCCTGTTGAGAGTTGTTCTGTCTGTGCTAGTCCCTTGCACCTAGCACAGAATTGTCCATCGATGACAGTCTTTTCTGAGATGGAACAAGTGAACGCTTTCAACAATTTCCAAAAGCATTCAACTGGCCCATATTCTGATTCTTACAACCCTGGGTGGAGGAACCACCCAAATTTTTCTTGGAAGCAGAATCAGCCCACAAATCAAGGAGGTTTTCCTCCTACATACCAAAATCCTGGACGCTCGGCCCAGCCAGCGTCATCTTCCTATCAAGCCCCCACTCAACCCCCAACGTCATCAACTCAGTCATTAGAAGAATCAATGAAAGAATTCATGAAGATGACTGGTCAGTCTATCAGTGACATTAGACACTCCACCATGGTGAACACCCAGGCAATCTCCAAGCTGGAGATCCAAGTAGGACAATTGGCAAATCACATAGGTGAGAGGGACAAGGGAAAGCTTCCCAGCCAACCAGTGAACAATCCTAAGGCATGTACTATCGGAAGTGCTCCAAATCAAGAACATGCCCATGCGATTATCACACTGAGGTCAGGGAAACGAATGGACAATCATGTGGACGAGCCAGAAGCAGTTGATGAAGCAGTACCGGCAGCAGACCTTGCTGAGCAAGAGGAGACAAAGAGTGACAACAATGAGAAGAAAGATGCTGAGCCATCTACAGTCACTCCCACCAAGAAGGACCTTACGAGGTCATTTGTCCCAAAAGCCCCTTATCCTGAGAGATTGAAAGCGCCAAAGAAGAATGCGCAGTTTGCTGAAATTTTAGAGGTGTTTAAGCAAGTTCAGATAAACATCCCATTCTTGGATGCAATTCAGCAAGTGCCAGCATATGCGAAATTCTTGAAGGATCTTGTCACAATCAAGAGAAAGACCAATGTCCCGAAGAAGGCTTATCTGACTGAGCAAGTGAGCTCCATCCTCCAATGCAAGTTGCCCATCAAGTATAAGGACCCTGGGTGTCCGACCATTGCTTGCATGATTGGAGTGAGTCAGATCAATAGGGCATTGTTGGATCTAGGGGCAAGTGTGAATCTCCTTCCCTATTTAGTGTATTTGAAGTTGGGATTGGGAGAGTTAAAGCCAACCACTATGACGCTCCAGTTGGCAGATAGGTCACTTAAGAGACCACGGGGAATACTTGAGGATGTGTTGATCAAGGTTGACAAGTTTTATTTCCCTGTGGACTTTATAGTGATAGACACGGAGCCAGTGCATGATGTGGTGAATCAAATTCCAGTGATTCTAGGGCGACCTTTCTTAGCTACGGCTAACGCCCTAATCAACTGTAGGACGGGAGTGATGAAGATCTCATTTGGAAACATGACAGTGGAGCTCAATATTTTCAACATCAATAGCCAGCCACTGGAGTACGATGAGACCCATCCTATGTGCTTCATTGAAGAAATCACTGATGACTTTGATTTGAAGGACCCGGAGATTGAGTGTTTTACTCAGGATTCTGATGACCTAGATTTAGACAGGCTGATTAGGCCCGATTTGCATGAGCCTAGCCTGGAGGACCCTGACATGGAGTGCTTTGCACTATCTGGAGGTCATTGTG
Source organism: Carpinus fangiana (assembly GCA_006937295.1). NCBI lineage: Eukaryota > Viridiplantae > Streptophyta > Magnoliopsida > Fagales > Betulaceae > Carpinus > Carpinus fangiana. The sequence continues at coordinate 2,969,121 of CM017325.1, read as the reverse complement.
ATTTGAGTGAGCCACTACAGCTTGACGAGCCGAGGTATGAGCTTAGTCTGGAGCACCCGGAGTTGGAATGTTTCGCTCAGGTAGGAGGAAACATAGATTTTGGTAAGATACTTGAGCCAACTAGGGAAGTAGTTGAGCCAAGTTTGGAGGACATTGAGCTGGAGCTATTTGCTCAGATGGGAGATGATCAGTACTTTGATGAAGTAGTTGAGCTACTTACATCCATTATCGATCCCATATCTGAGTTACAGTTGGAGTGTGGGGAAACCATGGATTTGGTTTTCCCCAATGTTTATTCTTCTGCATTTGAGCCATCTGATTTTATTGCTGAGAGCAAACCTTTTGCTCTCATTCACATGTGGCCAAGGAGGCCGAGATTGACCCTAGGAAGGAATGATTATTTTCCTCCCCCATTTTATGATCATCTGAGGTCGGTGTTAGCTGGATATTTATTTCTACATATTGATTATCCCAGCTGTGACCATCACCCGTTTGACCCGGGCAAGATAATGCCCACCATTCTCGGTACAGCAGTTGTTGTGTCTACCTAATATCATAGGTAGTTTGTTCATTATCACGAGTCTGGCTGAAGACGTTAAACTTAGCGCTTGTGGGAGGCACCCCTCATTATGTTTATTGCTTTATGTTTTACTTTTTAGTCAAATTTGGGAAAGCATTCTTTTATGCTGTACCTAAATTGACTTATCCCCTAGGTTAATTCGGTCACATTGTGGGCAATGTGACATTTTAAGTTTGGGGGTGTTTTTGTAAATATTTTGTGTTTTTGTAAATATTTTGTTTGTGTAAATATTCTTTTTTGTGTTTTGTGTGTATTGTGTTTTTATTTTGTAAAAAACCTTTGTGTAAATTTTGTAAAAAACAAATTTTGTTTTTATTTTGCTCTCTGCGTTCGAACGTATTCCTATACGGTCGAACGCGTACTAGGCGCTGTGTTCGACCTTGCCTTGGTGAGTTCGACCGCAGCGCCACTTTTCTCACGCACTGCACTGCACGCATGCGTTCGAACGTGTCTGCATACGTTCGAGCGCATGACGCACACACACATGCACTCAGCTCGAGTGCGTTCGAGCATACTTATGTACGTTCGAACGTACTCGTTTTTAGGCCTCACGTGACCTGCTTTTAGGTCACTTTCTCCCCCATTTTCCCTCATTTTTCCCCAGCGCCGTACACCCACCACCATCGCCCCACCTCCGTCCATCTTTTTCCACCACCACCAACTTCTCCCATACACCACCCCCACCACCACCTCACCACCGCCGACCCTTCTCCACCGTACCCACCCACCGTCGACCACCCAAATCCCCTCTTTTCCCCATTTTTTCCCACAAAACCCGAAACCCATTTACCCCCAAATTCCCCATTTTTTATCATTTTTTGTTCAATCTAAGGGCACAAATCCACTCACGGATTGTGCCCCTTGATTCTGTGTTGGATTTTTATTGATTGCAGGGGGTTGGATTAAATTTGGAAAGGGTTCTCAAACCCTTTGATTTTGGGCTGCACACTAGGTGCTCGACAAAAAGCCCCAACCAATTTTCAGAATGCCTAGAGGCCAAGGGTCTTCTTCTTGGTCCTCTGGGATCCAAGGCATGGTCACCAGGCGGCCCATTGAGAGTTGTAAGCTCTTATTGGAGAACACCTTTGCCATCAAAGAGGAGTTCTCCAATAATGAGGCAACAAGTTGGGCTGTTCAAGAATTAAAAAGCCGGGGTTTAAAGAGGCCTTTCAAGCCCGTCGCCTCCACCGCTTATGAGCGTTTGGTCAGAGAATTCTACAAGAATTTGAGGTGTGAGTGCGACCAGCCAGATGTGCTTTTCTCTTCCATTGACGGAAGAGAAGTAGAGGTGACCATAGCCGACGTAGCGGCCGTTTTGAAGTGTAGCCATGAGCCTCCTGAGATGGATATTCCTTGGCTCTTGTGCCCTCCCATGATCACCGTTAAGGACATTGTTGCCGACATGTGTGAGGGGCAATTTGCGGACAGTCACCGAAATGCAGCCAGCAAAACAAAGATTCCTCGGAATCTTTTATTCATTGACATGGTGCTATTTAGGAATGTGTGTCCTTTGAGGCACAAGACACAGAGGAGGGATATGTTCCTCAGTGCTCTATATGCGTACCATAGAGGCTTCTGGTGCTCCATTCCCGAGATTATATGGCGGCAGATTCAGAAATTCTGGGATGGAGTGCACCACTGAGGAGTAAAGCACACAAAGACTTGGGGCTTGCCTTTCCCTTTTCTCGTCACTCATATTCTGAGAAAGAAAGGGATTAAAGGCGATTCTACTGACGGGCCGATCACTGAGAGCCCATACTTTGGCCCCATCCAGTGGCGCCAGAGTCTGTCCCACATGCCCAGAGCTGCCCCACAGCCACAGCCAGAGCCCATGGACATTCCGGAGATGGCAGCTGCGCCAGAGAGAACGGCAGAGCAGGAGGAGCAGCCAAACGAGAGAGAGGAGTATGAGGAGGGGATCATGATCAGACGCTCGGATTTATTACACTTCCAGGAGACCCTCGTGGACATACGATCTCAGATCACAGACTTACAGAGGGACGCTCGTCAGGACAGACTCGAGGTCCAGGAGATGTTCCGAGCCATCATGGACAGACTGCCTCCAGCTGCAGGACCTTATGCACCACCACCAGCCCCGTGATGTCTTTGTGACGTCTTGGTTTATTTTCATACCCCTTGCACTATGTTCTTTTTATTTTCTATATCAGCACACTGTGGACAGTGCAGATTTTGAGTTTGGGGATATTTTTATCTTGTGTACACATTTGATTTTTTATTATGCATTTTTATTTCAGTTATGGTTTATTTTCATTGGTGTGTTTAATTTGACGAACATATGATCACATCGATTAAGGGATTTTCAGTTATGTTACTTTCTTGGCATAATGAGATATTGTAGTTCAATTTGAGTTTCACGAGCACAATTGGTACGTAATTTGTGGGATAAAAATTTGATTTTGGTCTTGTTAGTTTTGTAAGCTTGAATGCAGTTGGAAAACCGTTTGGAAAGATAACCGTGGTTCATTTAAAAAAAAAAAAAAAAAAAGAAAAAAAAAAGAGATCATTTTGAGCTTTCCACCGAGTAACCGGATCTCTTGCCTCATTAAGCAATGAGTATTCGAGTAAAAAAGTGAGAAGTTAGATGTGGTTAGCAAAGCTTCGTAGCCTTTTTGACTCGAGTTAGTAGGTCCTTAGGGGTGTTTTTACGCCTAATGCCCTAAAACCATTTGGTTTGGGAGTCATTGACTTAACGCTTGATACATGGGTCAATTAGAAAGCTTAATGAAGTTATGCAATAAAAAAAAAAAAAAAAAAAAAAGTTTTTGATGAACCTTGGTTATTGTTCTTGATGTGTTGTCCAATGAATTTTGAGTGTCGAAGCATACAAGACTAAAGATTAGGTTTGAAATCCCATATTTTTGTGCTAATCTCACTTTCACTAGAATTGATTTTTGTATCTCATAATGCCATGTTTGTATCTTGATTGTTAATTCCCTGAAATTTGTGAAGATAGTGTTTGTTTGATTAAGCTTGCTTTTGAATTTAAACCATGATTGATATATTTTTGCATGATGGAGAATAAAATGTTTGCACAAATGTTTGTGGGTATCATTCCTGAAAAACCCTCACGAGACTTCACTCGTCCTCTAGGGAACTCCTAGAGGTTTAAAAGGCTTGTTGCATACGCTCAATGCAATCGTTCTCCCACGAAAGCGGACTTATGTTTTTATTGTGTTTTCCATTTTTGTTTTGCTAAGGGACTAGCAAAATGTAAGTTTGGGGGTATTTGATCGGTGTCAAATATTGTTTATTAGACCCCCCTTGACTTATGTTTGTTAGGCTCTTAGCTGTGTTAATAACTAACACTTTGTATAGTTTTTAGTGTTTTGTGTTGTGCAGGTCATTGCAACAAACATGGCTAGCAAAGGGCAAGAAAGAGGACTTAAAGTGAAGATTCCTGCCAAGTGCGTTCGACCGCACTTGGTGCGTTCGAACGCACTCGCGGTCGCACGCAGGAGCCGCGGTCGCACGCATGCACAGCCGGCCCTAGCGGTTATCTACGTTCGAACGCAAGGGATCTGCGGTCGAACGCACGCCTAGTCAGCCCTAGCCGCCACAGCAGTTATTTGCGCTCGACCGCACGCCCTGCGTTCGATCGCAAATAACTGATACGTTCGAACGCAGGTAGTGCGTTCGAACGCACTTCAGTGACCTGCCAGCCTATAAATAGGACCCTAGGTCCATTTGTTCGAGAGCTTTACATTGGGGCGTGTTTTAGAGAGCAATTTGCCACTGTTGGCCTTGCTCTGCCCTTTTCTTTGTATTTATTTACATTAGTTTAATTATAATGCTTCCGTTTTGTTTATTTACGCTTCCTTTGATTATGGGAGGCTAGATCCCCAACTAAGGTTGAGGATGTAGCCTCACCATGAATGCTATGTTAATTGCTTACATTTAAGTCATTTCATTCCGTTATTTCTTTATGTGCTTAAATCGTTTCTCACTTGGTTTGGTGACAAAACCAAGTGAGATTGCACCGTAGTCGTTTATTTTTGGTTTTTCGTCCGATGGATACATTCCATCATTTGGTTTACGTCCATTTATCCATTGTAGTTAGTGTTAAATCACTTTCACATTGGATCCTTTGGGCCTTAAACCGTTTATGGTTTGTCTTTCGTCAAAGGGACGGATTCCTTTAATCCTTCGATAGGTGCAAGAGATTTAGTCTTATTTCAAAACCGATAGACGGATGTTTTAGCTTAGTGTTTTCAATTAATGTAGTTGAAATGGTGAGGTGAAAACCTCAACCTTGGTACTTTCATTTCGTTTACATTTCCGCTATTATTTACTTTTAAGTTGTCACAATCACCCACTGCGGAGCTAGGTTAAAATAGCACTAACCTAGACTCGAAGTTATTTTCGCACAAAGCAATTTACTGTTCCTTGTGGGTTCGACTCGGTACTTGCACAACCGCTATACGAGCTTCGGTTCGTTCAATTGCGAAGTACCTAAATTTGGTCCGATCACTCTTTCAAGAGTATTTTCAACCATAATATTTCACACACTCCATGAGCCATGGCTCTGAATTCTGCCTCTACACTGGATCTAGCAACCACTGACTGTTTCTTGCTCTGCCATTTAACAAAATTACCTCCCACAAAAGCGCAATACCTTGACGTAGACCTTCGATCCATAATTGAGCCAGCCCAATCTGCATTTGTATAGGCTTCTATTTTGAAATGATCATGTCGAGAAAATAATAGTCCTTTACCCGGTGATGATTTTAAGTAGCGAAGAATGCGGTAAACTGCTTCCATATGAGATTCTCATGGAGAATGCATAAATTGACTTACCACACTAACTGCATATGCAATGTCTATTCGGGTATAAGATAAATAAATCAATCGGCCAACCAATTGCTAATATCTACTTTTATCCACCAGAGGACTCTCGCTATCTTCTCCCAGTTTAACATTCACCTCTACTGGATTGTTAGTGGCTTTACATCCAAGCATCCATGTTTCCTTGAGAAGATCAAGTATGTATTTTCGTTGGGAGATGAATATACCATGCTTTGACCTTGCCAGCTTAATGCCAAGAAAGTATTTCAAACTCCCCAAGTCCTTTATTTCAAACTCGTTAGCAAGGTTGTGTCTTAAGTTCTATATCTCCCCATCATCATTTCCTGTTAAGACAATATCATCAACATACACAATTAAAGCTATTACCTTTCCTTGAGTGGAATGCTTAATGAAGAGTGTTTGATCAGCCTGGCTTTGCTTGTAACCAAATCTCTGCATGGCCAGGGAAAAACGCTCGAATCATGCTCTTGGAGATTGTTTTAGGCCATGCAAAGCTTTCTTTAGCTTGCACACCTTTCCCACTAAGGATGAATATTCCAATCCTGGGGGAATTTCCATGTATACTTCTTCTTCTATGTCTCCATGAAAAAATGCATTTTTTACATCAAATTGCTGTAGAGGCCAACCCAAGTTAGCAGCTATAAAAAGTAGAACCCTAATTGAGTTCATCTTTGCTACGGGAGCAAATGTTTCCTCATAATCAATCCCATAGATTTGTGTAAAACCTTTCGCAACAAGTCTGGCTTTGTACCGTTCCACTAAACCATCGGCCTTATGCTTGATGGTGAACACCCACTTGCATCCAACAGCCTTCTTTTCATTGGGTAATTTAACAAGATCCCAAGTCTTGTTTTTGTGAAGAGCTTTCATCTCTTCTTGCATTGCTGTCCTTCACTTTGGATCATCAAGTGCCTCTTGTAGATTTTTAGGGACAGACACAGAAGATAGTTTGGACACAAAGGAACAATAGGGTAAAGGCAGATGTTGATAAGAAACAAAATCAGAAACAGGATGGTGAGTACATGACCTAACTCCTTTGCATTGTGCAATAGGTAGACTCATATCATTGACAACAGGTATTACATAATCAGAAGTAGAAGAAGTGTTACCTAAGTTAGGATCAGATGCTTGACATGGAGCAACAAGGATGGTCTTACTTTTCTGGCGTTTGGAGTAAACTCTCAACTCTTCAACAGGCGGTCCACATGACTTATCAGTAGGTTTAGTAGGAGACTCGCTAGTAAGCTGATGTTTCTCCTGTTCAGGCATGGTAATAGGAACAGGTAATGGCAAAAACTCCTCTTCACTTTGACTCTCCCCCTAAAGGGGTGTCTGGGATGAAGAGAAGTAAGATTGTGTCTCAAAAAAAGTGACATCCATGGAGACAAATTGTTTTCTGGATGGAGGGTGATAACATTTGTACCCCTTCTGCATGGGAGAATAACCCACAAAGACACATTTGAGGGCTCGAGGGTCTAACTTACCTCGAGTAGGACCATGAACATGGACAAAGCAAACACACCCAAAAACTTTCGGAAAGACACCTTTGGAAGCAGATAAAGGTGGGGACAACACCTCAAGGGGTGTTTTGAAATCTAAGACTCGAGAAGGCATCCTATTGATGAGATAGGTAGTTGTGAGTAAGGCATCCCCTCAATAAGATTTGGAACATGAATGTCAAGCATCAAGGAACGGGTTACCTCTAAAAGATGTTGATTTTTTCGTTCAGAAACACCATTCTATTGCGGAGTATCAACACATGTGGTTTGGTGGATAATACCTTGCTCTCGAAAATACATCCCAAGGTCACCCGACATATATTCTCCTCCATTGTCTGAGCGGACAATTTTAATAGAGGTATTAAATTGAGTCTGAACCATTTTGTGAAACATTTGAAACACAGAAAACACATCATTTTTATCCTTTAACAAGTAGACCCAAATGGTTCGAGAAAAATCATCAATAAAAGAAACAAACCACCGATAGCCAAATAAAGAAACCACTCGTAAAGGACCCCACACATCAGTATGAACAAGAACAAAAGGTGCATCACTTTTATTGATACTAGGAGAAAAGGAGACACGATGGTGTTTGGAAAGTTCACAAGTTTCACACTGAAACTTAGAAACATTATTATGCAAAAATAAAGACAGAAACATGCGTTGCAAAATTAAAAAGGAAGGATGTCCTAATCGCTGATGCTAGAGCCAGATTCTAGCTGCAGAGTCGTCCATCCGAACAATATGATAAGCCTGTGTGAGCCTACCTTGTGTATCGAGCTGAAAGTCCAGATGGTACAAACCATCCTTCAAGCTACCACTGTCAATCATCCTCCCCTTGACTAGGTCCTAAAAAAAGCAATAGTAAGAGTAAAAAATTACTTGACAGTTCAACTCAAGGGTAATACGTGCAATGGATAAAAGATTGGCAGCAAGATCAGGAACATGAAGGACAGAGGATAGGGTTATAGAGGGGGTGACAAAAACAGATCCTTTACCCGACACTGGCGACAGAGAACCATCAGCTATTCTAACTTTGTCTCTCCTTGAACAAGGATTATAAGACGAAAATAAGGGGGACATATCAGTCATATGGTCAAAGGCACCAAAGTCAATGACCCAAGGATCCTCAAAGGGAGTAGCAGATGCATATGGAGCAATGGCTAAATTACCTGTAAGAGAAAAGGAGGAGGATGCAGTAGCAGATGTGTCTAATCGAGACATAAGTTGACCGAGTGCTTCTACCTCTTCTTTACTCAGGCCCCCCATATCAGTGGAAGAAGGAGAAGGATCTAGTGTGGGAACATTCATCTCAACTGTGGAAGTATGATTGGCCTGAGGCCTGGTGCCTTCACCTGTGCGACCCCCACAACCTCAGTTAGGAGGACGACCATTGAGTCGCCAACAAGTCTTCCGAGTGTGTCGCGACCTATTATAGTGGTCACAAAATAATTTGTCTTTGTCATTTGAGGTTGCATCTGCAATTCTGCCACCATCTTGACTTTTGAAACCACCTCTCGAAGGACGTGGAGATGCACTCACTAGAGCAGATGGAATCTGTAAACTGGGATGTAGCATGGTACTCCGACGACTCTCCTCATTCTGAATGTATGAGAAAACCTCTTGTAATGATGGAAAAGGTTCCTTTCTGAAGATCTGAACTCGCATAGGATCATATTCTGAGTTCAATCCACCCAAGAATTCATAGATGTGCTCTTCTTCAATCATCTTCTTAATCTTAACGGCATCAGCTGAACATTCAAGTTGCAAATTCTAATAATGGTCCAACTCTTGCCACAAACTGCAGAGCTTATGAAAATAGGTGGCAACTAACCAGCCACCCTGGGTTAATCCATGGATCCGTCGCTTTAAGTCATATTTCAGGGTAGCGTTCCCCACTTTGGAATATGTTTGAGCAGCAACATCCAAAATCTTTTTTGCTGTGCGAAGAAACAAGTATCCTTGGTTGATTTCTGGTTGCATGGAATGTAACAACCATGACATAATGGTTGAATTTTCCGCTTCCCATTTATCATAAGTAAGATCATCAAGCTTTGGTTTTTGAATTTTTCCATTCAAGTGTCCCATCTTCCCTCTACTCTTGATAGATAAAAGAGCAGATTGTGACCAAGCAAGATAGTTGGGCCCATCCAATTTGACAGTTGTGATTTGGAGGGTTGGATTTTCACAATGGGAGGTCACTTGACTCTCTACCCCTTTCATCTGATTTGTCTCCGACATATTGGAATCAGATATCCAACCAAACAAAATGCTCCAACACAACTAGTGGGCTTAAAAAAAAAAAATTTTAAAAAAAAAGGCAAGCTACTAGAAATCAACCATAAAGGCAATGCATCAATACTGTTTTTTTTTTTCGAACTACAAGTAGTTTAGGGATTACCTGTCGTTTGGCACAGTGCTAAACGACATGTCATTTTCGCTGGGGCTGGACGACAGCTTCCTGATCCTCCACGGAATGACATGTCATTTTCCAAGCATGTAAAACGACATATCGTTTAGGCTTTCAAACCCAGTTCGCCGCTGCAGCCACTGGAGGTCCACGCGCTGCAGTCAAGAACACCGGTAGGCCTCGGAAATCTTCAAAAAATACCAGAACCAGCCGAAAAAACTAGGGAGGGCAACATTGTCACGATCAATGCATCAAAAGATCCACTGTTGGCGTCGTGATGTCTCGATTGTTCAAAAACCAACTCCCATGTCGCCGGAGAGATGGCCACTTTTGCCGGAGGGTTGGCCCAGAGACTAACAGCGATACCTTCTGTGGGTGGTGCGATCTAGATGAGATGAACAACATCTAGTCGCAGCCCAATGAGGAAGAAAAATACGACCCAAAAAAAAAAAAAAAAAAAAAGGACTAAAGAACAGGAACCAAAATTGGCTCTGATACCATGTAGAAACTAGAGAATAATTCTTATTGTATTGATTTGTCACATAACGTTACATAGGTTAAATAGAAAAAACCTAGAACCTAATTTGAAAAGCACTTAATTGTTATGAATGCATTCATGCATTTGGTGGATGACCATTTGGTTTCACCTCATGGGATTTTACACATTTATGTAACCTTTTAGAATTCCTATAGCATTCATGTATACATTGATGTAGCCAATTGATTTATGTACCACCCTTTTATATTCTCTTTTTCATATTCTTTAACCTCCCATTATTTCATGCCTATAAACGGGAGCATTGACTAGTTTGTAAAATACACAATAAGAAAGAACAATCATACATAGTTCTTGAAGAACTAGTTTCACATATTGCAATCTCTTTCTATATTTTGTTATTTTCTTTGATTTTACAACACGTTATCAGCACGAAGCTCTAGTCAATTGTTGTGTTCTTTTGATCTTCAACATCAAAAGCCATTTTTGAGGTTCATCAAACCTAATTGAAGGCTCTGGAAAAGCGAATATCATATTGCCAAAATGAACAAAATTATGTATTGACGATGCTTTGTATTCTTCTAAATCTAGAAGAAATTTAATCAGTTTTAAAGATATTCGTCTAAATGGTTTTCATGTTGAAACCACTAATGAAGGCAGTGAAGAATATCTTTATATTACTTCAATAATTTCGGGCCAGAAGCTCATATTGGAAAAACTGCCTGCTTTCTCTTCCGGGTTGTATTATACAACAATAAGAACAATTGAATCACATGCTGTGATGCACCAGAAGTGCTCTAATCCAAAGATGTTTATGCTTTGGCATGATCGTCTTGGACATCCGGGAACAATTATGATACGTCGAATAATTGAGAACTCTCATGGGCATCCCTTAAAGAACCAGAAGATTCTTTTACCAAGTGATTATCCTTGTGCTGCATGTTCTCAAGGTAAACTTATTATCAAACTATCCCCTTCTAAGGTAATTGTTGAATCTCCATCATTTTTACAAAGAATTCAAGGGGATATATGTGGGCCAATTCATCCTCCATGTGGGCCATTTAGATATTTTATGGTTTTAATTGATGCATCAACTAGGTGATCACATGTTTGCTTGCTTTCTACTCGTAATATTGCATTTGCTAGACTTCTTGCTCAAATAATTAGATTACAAGCACAATTTTCTGATTATCCAATTCAATCTATTCGGATGGATAATGCAGGTGAATTTACATCTCAAGCATTTTATGATTATTGCATGTCAATTGGAATTAATGTGGAACATCTTGTTGCTCATACTCATACTCAAAACAGTTTAGCTGAATCGTTTATTAAACGACTTCAATTAATTGTTCGACCTTTGCTTATGAAAACAAAATTACCTGTTTCTGCTTGAGGACAAGCAATATTACATGCTGCATCATTAGTTCGGATTAGACCAACAACTTACCAAAAATATTCCCCTTTGCAACTTGCATTTGGTCAGCCACCAAATATTTCTCATTTTCGTATTTTTGGTTGTGCTGTGTATGTTTCAATTGCGCCACCTCAACGTAATAAGATGGGACCTCAACATAAACTTAGAATTTATATTGGTTTTGATTCTCCTTCTATCATTAGATACCTTGAGCCTTTAACTGGTGATATTTTTAAAGCACGCTTTGAAGATTGTCATTTTGAAGAAAGCCTATTCCCATTATTAGGGAAAGAAAAGTTGTTGCCAGAAGCACGACAAGAAATTACTTGGAATAATTCGACGTTATCTCATTTTGATCCTCGTACAAATGAATGTGAACTAGAAGTTCAGAGGATCATCCATTTGCAGAGTATTGCAAATCAATTGCCGGATGCATTTACTGATAACAAGAAAATAGTTAAATCTCAAATTCCAGCTGCTAATACTCCAATGAAGATAGAAGTCCCTGTAGGACAATCAATTAATACAGCAGTAAATGAGTCTAAGGCACGCCTGAAGCGTGGAAGACCTATTGGTGCGAAGGATAAGATTCCCTGGAAGAGAAAAGCACAAGGAAATGAAATAAGCGCTCCTGAAGAGGTTTTACCCACAAAACAGGCAACAAAAATTGATCCACCCAAACTTTCTGTACAAAATTCTCCTAGAAATAAATCACCCGAAGAGGAATCTCTTGAAGAGGAATCTCCTGAAGAGTTATCCCCTGAACAGGAACAGGTACCTGAAAATAATGAGATTTCAATAAATCATATAAGCACAGGAGATATATTGGATAGAAACAAAATTGTTGTCGACAACATATTTTCATTTAAAGTTGCATTTGACATTACCAGAAGTAATGATGATATTGAACCACAAACCGTCGAAGAATGTCAACGTAGAAATGATTGGCCAATGTGGAAAGAAGCAATTCAGGCAGAATTGAACTCACTAGCAAAACGTGAAGTATTTGGACCTGTAGTCCAAACACCTGAAGGTGTATCGCCTGTTGGATACAAGTGGGTATTTGTAAGAAAACGTAATGAGAAAAATAAAATTGTGAGATACAAAACAAGACTTGTTGCACAAGGTTTCCTGCAGAAACCTGGTATTGATTATGAAGAAACATATTCCCCTGTAGTGGATGCAATTACATTCAAATTTTTGATTAGCTTGGTAGTTACAGAAAGTTTGGATATGCGTTTAATGGATGCGGTTACAGCATATTATATGGATCACTTGATAATGATATATACATGAAAATCCTTGAAGGATACAAAATGCCTAAAGCATATAATTCTAAATCCATAAGTATTTATTCTATCAAGCTACAAAGATCTTTATACGGGTTAAAACAATCCGGACGCATGTGGTACAATCGTCTTAGTGAATATCTATTGAAAGAAGGATTTGAGAATAATCCAATTTGTCCATGCGTTTTCATTAAGAAATCAAAATCTGGATTTGCTATCATTGCAGTTTATGTAGATGATTTAAATCTTGTTGGGACTCCAGAAGAGCTCATAAAAACTGCCACTTATTTAAAAAATGAGTTTGAGATGAAAGATCTTGGAAAGACAAAATTCTGTCTTGGCTTACAAATTGAACATTTTCCAAATGGAATTCTCGTTCATCAGTCAACATACACAGAAAAAGTCCTGAAGCACTTTTATATGGAGAAAGCTCATCCTTTGAGCACTCCAATGGTTGTTCGATCACTTGATGTGAAAAAAGACCCTTTTCGCCCTCGAGAAGATGACGAAGAAATTCTTGGTCCTGAAGTACCATATCTTAGTGCAATTGGTGCTTTGATGTATCTTGCAAATAGCACACGACCTGATATAGCATTTTCAGTTAATTTACTATCAAGATACAGTTCTGCACTAACTCAAAAGCATTGGAATGGGATCAAACATATTCTACGTTATCTTCGTGGAACAACCAACATGGGATTATTTTATTCAAGAGGTTCAAATTCACAATTAGTTGGATATGCAGATGTGGGTTTTCTTTCTGATCCACATAAAGGTAGATCACAAACAAGATATCTATTTACTTGTGGAAATACTACTATTTCATGGAGATTTGTCAAGCAAACACTTGTTGCTACTTCTTCAAATCACTCAGAGATTATCGACATTCATGAAGCAAGTCGGGAATGAATATGGCTAAGATCATTAATTCAACACATTCGAGAAAAATGTGGTTTGTCCACAATCAAAGATAGCCCGACAATATTATATGAAGATAATGCTGCTTGTATCACACAGATCAGAGGAGGATATATTAAAGGTGATAGAACCAAACACATTTCACCGAAGTTCTTTTACACACATGAGCTCCAGAAGAGTGGTGAAATTGATGTCAAGCAGATACGATCAAGTGATAATTTGTCAGATTTATTTACCAAGGCATTACCAACTGCAACATTTAAGAAATTGGTGAATAACATTGGAATGCGCCAACTCAAGGATCTTTCATCATAAACAATTAAAGATCTTCATGCTAAAGAGGGGGAATAAAAAGATTATACTGATTGTACTCTTTTTCCTTCGCTAAGGTTTTTTTCCACTGGGTTTTCCTTTGCAAGGTTTTAATGAGGTAATCCTAAAGCATACGAAAGCACACAAGAATATTGTACTCTTTTTCCTTCGCCATAGGTTTTTTTCCCACTGGGTTTTCCTTGACAAGGTTTTAATGAGGCATATTCTTAGTGTATGGCCATCAAAGGGGGAGTGTTATGAATGCATTCATGCATTTGGTGGATGACCATTTAGTTTCACCTCATGGGATTTTACACATTTATGTAACCTTTTAAAATTCCTATAGCATTCATGTATACATTGATCTAGCCAATTGATTCATGTACCACCCTTTTATATTCTCTTTTTCATATTCTTTAACCTCCCATTATTCCATGCCTATAAACGGAAGCATTGACTAATTTGTAAAATACACAATAAGAAAGAACAATCATACATAGTTCTTGAAGAACTAGTTTCACATATTGCAATATCTTTCTATATTTTGTTATTTTCTTTGATTTTACAACATTAATGTAATATTACAATGTAATCAATCAACATAAAGACAAAATAATAATCATAATAAATCAAGGAGGATCTCAACAACTTCCACATCACATTTAAATTATTTGTCTATTATTATTGTTATTATTATTATTTTTCCTCTCTTTCTTTTTAATGAATATATATGTCTCGACAATCTTAACATTTCTCAGGTACTTTTAAAAATAAAAATAAATTTGAGTAATGCTAAAATGAAAAAAAAAAAAAAAAAAAAAAAAAAAAAAAAAAAGGATGAGATAATCAAACTTACATGGCTAGCAAGGATATATAAAATGATATTGAATGCAGCTTTAATCCATACTCTTTTATGGAGTTTACTTGAACTTTTGATATGTTTTTTCCATGATAGGTAGATTCGAAGAACTCTTGGCCAATATTGCAGTAGAACAAAGAGGCTCAGGACCTTCCTTGTCGCGATTCTCGGTTTTGCAAAAATAAACGGAACTAAAACCTGGACAAATTACAACCAGCATGCGTAAGATCTACTAATNTGTTTTTCGATTGTTTTTTTGTCCTCTCGTTTGTCTACCAGATCGGTTGCTACTCCTTGGTACCGTCGTCCTCCTCCCTTGCCCTCTACCGTCCACAACCACTCCAGTATTGTTGTGTTGCCTTGCTTCTGCCATCCAACCCCCACCGCCCCTAGGTATCTCCTGGGATATAGATCCAGTTTCTTTAAAACTCGATCTACTCTCCCCATTTAATATCCCTTACCACAAATCATAAAAGTTACATGTCCATTTACCTCCCATTGAAATACCGACATAGAGAGAAAGTTACCAGTAGTTTTAATAACTTTGTACAAAAGGAAATTACCTTTGTAGTTGCCAGTGACATAAAGTAACATCTCTTTTCAAGAGGAATATAAGTCGAGAAAATGTTGCACTTACAAAAGTAAATTAAGGAGCACAAGAATAACAAGTAGCCACACTCTCAATAGCTACTATTACAAAGGGACAATTCATGAACCAAAATTACCAAATTGCCTTATGCCAAAGAACATGTCACATGAGAGTCATTGGATTTGGGCCTTATCAAATCCCAAGCACTCTACGAACAATGGCCCCTTTCTCGATAACTCTTGTCGGTCTGAAGAAACGAATCTACAGAGTTTTATAACAATGGGATGAGTGAAAATATGAGGACTAGAGAGTTTTTTTAGAGTTTTTAAATATGGTATGACTTTTAAAATTATTAATAGATCAAAATTTAATAATTATTATCTCAAATTTAATTGTGATTTTAAAAGCCACCTTATATTTAGGAGGACTAAAGCTTGTGATTTGCTGTTAGAATTGCTAGTAATTTAGACAATAATTATGAAAGAGTCCATGATCAATTTTCAATTTTCCAGCTACCTACTTGAACAAGTGGGTTTCATACAGTCACAACATATTCCTAGATATGATTTTATATTGTTAGAAAGAAAACATAATCAAATGGAAATATTAAAGAATAGTGGAAATATTAAGGACAAAAATTTTACGTGGTTTGATAGATGATTTATATCTACAAAATAATGCCCTATGGCTACATTATGATCTTATTCACTTGATTGAATTTACAATTCAAAGGGTCTCGATCTATTTATATCAAGGTAGAGAAAATATAAAAAGGAATAGGAGATCAAATCAAATCAAATTTAAATATATTTAAGAAACATGATTCTAAACTAACCCTATTGATTCTGAAAATTCTTTAATTCAGTGTTATTATTGAAAAAAAAAATGCTAGAAATATTACAAATTTTATCATAACTCTTTATGAATTCATGTGGTTATTCATATTTTATTAGAATAAATGTTATATAAATTGTCACGTAACAATTTCACATTTTGACGGCCGCTGCCAAGTGGGGAGTGCATCTTCATAAATAATCACAAGCATTTATTTTCTTAAAAAAAAAAAAAGACGTTTTCCTATTGTGGGAAAACGTTTCGAACAAGCTACAGACTACAGTCATGTAAGTCAACCCCAGCCGTTATATCCGAGTGGGTCCCTTCTTAAGTTCTGACGTAAGCTTCTGAGAGCGTTTAAAAGTGCCTCCAAATCGGAGCACCAACCGAAACACAAACAGAACAACGACAACCACCACTCTCAGCTCACTCACCGCTACTTCAGGCTCTTGCTCTCCTCAAGACGACGTCGCCTCTTCATAAAACTCACATTTTGTTCGTTTCTTTTTCTTTTTTTTTATCAGTTTGGTTATTATATTGGTCTCGTTGGCTTTGGCGGTTACAGTTTCAGACTCTCAACGAAGAGAAACCGAAACCGCTCTGACGAGTGTCGAACCCTAGAAGCTTCCTCTCTGAGGTTAGTTTGCTTTTTGTGCATGATCGCAATATGCTGTTGAATGCTTTGTGCTTTTTGATAATTGGACTTGATTGTAGATTTCTTTTCTTTTACGGTTTGCTTTGTTTGGTTTTCGAGAAAATGTGACAGATTTAAGCTTTCATTTTTAGATTTTTCCGTTATTTAGGACTTTAGGAGATCAAATCCATCTGGTTTAGTTAAAATCCAAGTAAACTTGAAGTCAGTAAATTTAATTTCTTTTTTAGTTTCGCTTGCACGGTTTTCTTTTGTTTATAGATTTTTTTTTTTTTTTTTTTTTGGTTTGCTCTGTTTGGTTTCCAAGAAAAAGTAGGTCAATCAGATGGATTTAACTTTCAGCTTTAATTTTTTTGGTTTTCCGTTATTTGAGACTGTAGGAAATGAATCCTCATAGTTTTAGTTAGTTGAAAGAGAAGCATACATGTGTTAGTAGGCTTGATTTTCTTTCGGTTATGGTGTTTTTGCAACCAAACAGAATGTTGAATAATTCTGCTCTCAATTTGTGTTTGCTATGGTTTGATGCTTTAATTTTTTGGTTTTCCGCTATTTGAGACTGGAGGAAATGAATCCTCATAGTTTTAGTTAGTCGAAAGTGAAGCATACATGTGTTAGTAGGTTTGATTTTCTTTCGGTTATGATGTTTTTGCTTTCCCGGGAACCAAACAGAATGTTGAAGAATTCTGGTCTGAATTTGTTTTGTTATGGTTTGCTGGATAATTTATTTTCGTATTCCTTATCTGGGGCTGAATTTTTGTTTGATCAATGTTCAAGATTCTGCTTAATTTTTCGAATGTGGTCAGGTAAATGATTTAGGAGGAAGATCATGGTAAAGTTTAAGAAGGTGAAGGAGGAGTTTTCTGTAGATTCAACTACAGACGTTAGAGTCGCTGCGTGTTTTTCATTATCAGATGGTAATTGTGATACCCCTGTTCTGAGAAGAAGCTCTGTTATAGGGTATGTTGTTCTGACTATACTTCCACTACAATGATTTCTGAATCGGTTATCTAGGTTCTTTCTCAATTGAGCATAAAATTCATATGATTATTTGTTGCATTTTCACAATGATATATACTAAATGTTGCCCTAGCCTTTGTGGTACCGGAAGCAATGATTCAAAACATTGCAAATGTTACGGTGCATGCCATGGCCTCTGTCACCACTGGTTACACAGGATACATCTTACTTTTTAGGTCTCTAACGTCTAACTATTCCCCAACAGAAGAAAACATCAACTGCTGTACTTTAGTTTCATGCATTTTGATGATGTGGGCTGTTGTGTTATTGAAGGAGACCGATTGGTCCAAGAAGACGTTCAGGGAAAGGAGGCTGGACAGAGAAAGAGGTCAGCCACTGGAAATTCTAGTTTAATTTCCTATTTTGGTATGCAAAATTGCCAAAATATTCCGTTGGAAGTTACCAATAGCAATATAAACTTTGTACTATGACTTGAATAATGTTGAATTAGTGCTTACACTACTTCTTGGAGGCACTGTAACACAATGTTTGCCTTTCATAAGACATTGCTAGTAGTTTGCACCTTTGTGGAGCAAACAAGCCACAGTATTGAATTGTGTAACATGCTGTTTCTTTGATTCTTTTTTTTCCTGTATTTCTCTAGAAATATAGTTTCATCTGTTTGGAAATCAGAAAAGTTGGAAAATGCACTTACTCTCAACATTGGTCTAAGCTCTCTCTAGAATTTTCTGCTTTCAAAGTTTTCTAACTTAAATACACATGACTTGTGATGGACAGGATATTGTTTTACGTGAAGTTGTCAAAAAATACAATGGGAAGAATTGGAAGCAAATAGGTACTGGCAAGACAAGTTCTTTCCTTGCTTTCAACTTTGTGCTTGTAGTCTTCTATGTGGACTATCTACTATTTGTTTTCTGATATCAACCATTGAACCTTTATCTTCGAGGAGGAATGTTTTAAGAGCTAGTCATGACTGGCCATTCCTCTGGTTTCAGTTGGTTTGATTTGTTCATGATCCTGAATGTTCTGGACATTTGTGGCACACTGGTACTAATGGTTTGGCAATCCTCCGAATGAAATTCTTTGTTTCGTTATTGGATAATTGAAATGAGGGCTAATCTCAACGGTGAAAAATGTTCTCATTAATCTTCAGTTTGCAGGAATTTCATTGATGGATATTATTGAAAGAATTGCTATCATTCTTCATTCTTTTTCATTTTTTTTTAATATTTTATTCTTTGGATCATTGGATAGAGTACATAAGTTGCTCATTGCCTTATGCAAAGCCAATCATTTTATTAGTTCCATTTCTAGTACAGCTGCATATCTCCCCGGGCGGACAGATGTTCAGTGCTTGCACCACTGGCAAAAGGTTTTGAATCCTGAACTTGTCAAGGGATCTTGGACAAAGGAGGTAAAAATCAATTTTTTTTCATGTTTTGCTGGTCAGAAGGAATAATGCATTCATTCATATCTTCAGTATCACGGACATGTGATGGTGGTTTTTTTTTTTTTTTTTGGGGACTTTCAGGAAGATGATTGTATAATTGAGTTTGTCAAAACGCATGGTTGCAAGAGATGGTCCCTTATAGCAAGGTCTTTACCAGGTCGCATAGGCAAGCAATGCCGAGAGAGGTAGGTGATGTATGTGTCTAGCTGGGGCATCAATTCTTGAAGGACATGCTAATTGACGGGCATATGTTGTGTATGTTTAGCTTACATTGTTATTGTAATGTGCAATTTGTTAGTTTTCCAGAGACACTAATAAAAACTTCATTATAGTATAACTCGGTTGAAGTGTCAAAGCAGCTGCATGTTTTATACTTATCCACATGAGCTTTAACAATCTCGTTTATATGCATGTTGTGTTGTGAAGTATATCGGTAAAGTGAATTTTGAAGTGAATCATTGATTTTTCCAGGTGGTACAATCATTTAGACCCAGCAATAAAGAAAGATGCATGGACAGAAGAAGAGGAATCAATTATTGCTTATTACCACGAAGTCTATGGTAACAAGTGGGCAGAAATAGCAAGGTTTCTACCTGGAAGGTATGCAGCTAAGATCAATATATAAAGATGGATTGCTTATGATAGATTGATAGGGTAGAAAAAATCTTGAAATACAATATACCATTGCAAGAATTTACTGTCAAATGATACCCATTTTGATTGATATGTTGGGTTTTTTGGAGTTTCAATCTTTTGGAGTTGTTTTTGCAACTAAGGGAAAATAAGCAGCTTATATAGTTCCTTTAGTATTTTTTAAAATGAGTTATGATGGCATTTGCTTTGAATTAAGTCATTGTAGCAAGGACTCTTGTTTACAAATTAGCCAGTTTTGGTTAAAAATTGATGGAAGTGTAACTTCTGGTTTCTTGGATATGACACCTTCATTATTTAGGGACTGAGTCAACCGACCAACATATGCACCCACCCAAAAAATATTGAGAATGGTGCAGAGAGAAAGCCATAAACTAGATGAGTTATCTTCTGGGTAGGGATCATCACATGATGAACTTCACCTTCTCAGTGCACCAAGCTTCAAAAAAATGATTACACTTTTTGTGCTTTGGTTTATTGTTTGCAACCTGAATACTTGTTGTGCATTGCTTTGATATTTGGGAGCATATTTTATCGTTTCCTTGTTGAATTGGAAAATGGGAAAAAAAAAAAAAAAAAAATTCTGCATGTATGTATGCTTTTGTACCATTACATCGAGTTATATGTTTGCTTGCAATTATCAAATAGACAGATCCATGACTTTTTATTGGATGCATTATTATCTTCTGATAATACATATATGCCTGTAATTGGCAGGACTGACAATGCAATTAAGAATCATTGGAATTGCTCAATGAAGAGGAAAATGGATTCATCCTCAATTGATCATCTTGAAATGGATATGTATGAAATGACGTCTCCTGATTTCTGCAGTCCTGAAACAAAACCTATATCTCCCAATTTTTGCAGTTCTGAAACAAAAATTGAATGCATGAATGTTGTAGTAGAGAGAAGGAGTTTTAATGATCAAAGAAAGGGATTGGAGCATAGTGTTGACACTTGTTCTACGGATTTGGTTCTTGGAAATGCTTATGGAAGAGAGAGTTGTTCAATGGCAAAGTCTACAACTGGCGTGCTTTCAGAAAGAGAGGAAACTAAACTGTTAGACACAATAAATGCAACAAAGTTTGATGACAAAGGTGCTGCTGCAAGTGGTAACTCCATTAGATCTTTCACAGAAAATGCTAGCCATGCTAAAACATATGGGCCCTTATCAGCCTCTTGTTTGGATGTTTCCTTGGATCCATCTACTTGTGCTAAACCGCTTGTTGAGGTTCTTCCTGTTGGTCACAAAATACTTGATTTTCCTAAAAGGTTAAGGAATTATGCTTCAGGTGTTACGAATTCAATAGTGGGCAATGAATCTGTCAATCTTTGTTCAACTTCTTTAACACTGGGATTTGATGATAGTATGGGTCAAGTGGGCAAGAAGAACAAAGTCTATAGGGTTTCGCTACATGCAGTGGATATAAATCGCAGTTGCTTGCCCTCTGCGCCAACTTGGCTGAATGATTTGGTTAATGCTGTTGAAAATAGTAGATCTCCAAGTACAGATGATGATCATGTTACGCATCAAAACAGTCCTTTTTGCTATTCTACTCCAACTTACCTTGGACGGAGAATGCATGCTAATAGTAGCAGTCCAGCATCTGTATTAAGGAACTCGGCAATGACCTTCAAGAATACTCCTTCTATAATAAGGAAAAGAACTTCCTCAAAGACTGGTAATGCCAACCTTCCTGATGTCACCTGCACACCTGAATTTACAGTCTCATCTATTCAGGATGGACACAATGTCAATAGTACAGACTTCATAAACACAAAGCGGGGTTTCCTCTCTATCTTCCATGGACCTGAGACATCAGTTGTTGGTTCTCTGGGAAGGTGCCTGGAATATGCATTTGACTTGGAAAAGGATTCTGTCACTGTTAAATGTGGCAAATCAGTATCTGCAAGTTTGTCTCCAAATATTGATATTGGTGAAAATACAATGATGACACCGTGAATGGTTGAGTAAGTGATTAACTTTCATTTTATATTTCTTAGCTGCGTTTCTTGTCAATGAAACTGAGCATAAAAAGTGTATTACAGAGATCCACTTTAATTACAGAGATTTCGCTATTTGATTTTTTCTACACCATGTTAGTCTTACCAAATTACATTCTTGTAGACATGCTTGAGAATGAGAGATGACCTCGGTATGTATGTATTATAGATCTTGAATTGATGCCTTTATCTTCTCCCTGGCCCTACATTTATGTGGAAGAAAAAACAAAACTTTTAAAGATTTGAAAGGCATGCAATGGAAATCTGCATTTTAACTTTTAAGTTGATCATCCTAATTTCTAGTTCTATATACATTCTATATGATTAAATCATAAAAGAGTTATGTCATGATATACTTCAACTTTTTTCTTGGTAGGGATTTTGTATCTTGTGCGTTCTATAAAAGCTATGACAGGCTTGTGAACTGCATTCAATGGAGAGGAATCGATGTAGAGAGGTATTTATTGCATTTGCTCTTCTCTATTCTTATAGTGAATAAGATGATTAAGATGAACAAAACTAGGCATTTTTCAGAAGTTCTCTTTTTCCATTAATTATAATATTTTGAATGAGGCTGCCTTCATATTTAATCAAATTGTAAAACCAAATCAATTTGAATGCTATTAGATGTAGAACAGGTCTATGGCAAGCTGACTAGTGCTGAGCACATATGATGCTATGCTGTAATAAAGCAAAGTGGGCCTTGACTGATCTATATTCCTCTTAGAAATTATGTTTGATGATGGCATCTGTACTCCATCAACAATAGCATTCCTCTTTGGCCACCTGTTTGCAGCATTTTGCTTTATGTATGAATCTGATATATGCATAGAAGACAATTGTTTATAAAGTCAGATTAGCTCATTCACATGTTTGAAGATTCCATGGAGTATCCTTTATTCCCATTCCCCACCGCTTTCCCCTGAACAAATTGAAAAACAGCTTTTACCAATCACGCATTTCTGCTGAATAGTTTTCCTACGTTTTATGTCTAATTCCCACTTCCACGTTCATAGGATTCAATGGAGATACTTGGATTACCTCCAACTGGAAAATTAGATCTTTTAGGCCTCGATGGAATTCCAATTAAATCTTCACAAATAATATGATTTTATCAATTGATTACCCATTGATTTTATCTAATCTCTTGCAGGTCATAATTCTAAATCGGGAAACAATCAGAAAGCGGCTGAAAGATTAGCGAAGAGACTCTTTGGACTAATGAAATGGTTCCTTGTCATTTCACTCAAAATGTAGAGGATCCTGATCCATCTTTTCTATGGGTTTGAAAATGTAAGCCTAAATCTAGTGCAATATTATGGCCCAATTTCAAAGGGGCTCGTATCTCAAAGGTTGCATTTTATTTGCCCTTCCAAAATACAAAGCAATTATTGTTTTCTGCTTTGCACTTTTGATTTTAATTTCATGAATCGCTTTAGATTGATCGGCAGATTTCTTGTTCAAGAAATGACACATTATAGTGCCAATTTCTGTTTTCATGCTCAAGAAAGTGTTTTTAAACGCTTCTTTTCAAACCTACGAACCAATATTTCAAAACACAAAATACATTTCAAATGTAAATCACACAAAAATATTTTTACATTTATATCACGTCAAAATACATTTTCAAACCAAAACTAAAAATACACTTTTCAAAATCATTATTAAACATACCATAAGCTTTAAAATANGGAGATACTTGGATTACCTCCAACTGGAAAATTAGATCTTTTAGGCCTCGATGGAATTCCAATTAAATCTTCACAAATAATATGATTTTATCAATTGATTACCCATTGATTTTATCTAATCTCTTGCAGGTCATAATTCTAAATCGGGAAACAATCAGAAAGCGGCTGAAAGATTAGTGCAGAGACTCTTTGGACTAATGAAATGGTTCCTCGTCATTTCACTCAAAATTTAGAGGATCCTGATCCATCTTTTCCATGGGTTTGAATGTAAGCCTAAATCTAGTGCAATATTATGGCCCAATTTCAAAGGGGCTCGTATCTCAAAGGTTGCATTTTATTTGCTCTTCCAAAATACAAAGCAATTATTGTTTTCTGCTTTGCGCTTTTGATTTTAATTTCATGAATCGCTTTAGATTGATCGGCAGATTTCATGTTCAAGAAATGACACATTATAGTGCCAATTTCTGTTTTCATGCTCAAGAAAGTGTTTTTAAACACTTCTTTTCAAACCTATGAACCAATATTTCAAAACACAAAATACATTTCAAATGTAAATCACACAAAAACATTTTTACATTTATATCACGTCAAAATACATTTTCAAACCAAAACTAAAAATACACTTTTCAAAATCATTATTAAACATACCATAAGCTTTAAAATAGATATAAAAACACTTGGAGAGAGGGAACTAAAAGAAGGAAAAATTAAAAAAAAATAATAATAAGGTTGATGAACAGTGCCACATGGATGTGCATCGAGTATGTAGTTTTAGTATTAAAAGAAATAATATCATCAGTCCATTTACTATTTATAGTTTACTAATACATTACTTTATAAAAATAAAAATAAAAAAATAAAAACTTTTCTTGCCGTGTCGGAATTTTGTGATTGACAAATCCTACTTCCACGTTTTTCAGGACACATCAAAAATAAAAATAAGAGAGGGAAACTACACTTACCCTTGAACCCCTTTCGGAAAATTGTCAAATTGTAATTTCTTTCCTAAACTAAAAAAAACTTTCAGTCAAATTATGCCCTCGTATTAGATTATTTAAAAAATAGGAAGAAAAAAAAAAGTCAACAAGGAGACCCAAAATGGAGAACTACATAGTGGGTTCCCTCCAATTTTTCTCACACAAGTAATGCTATTTGATAAATGGTTATAAGATTGTCATATAATTGGAAGGGGTTTGTTAGGGGTTCTCCCCGTAGTGTTCTCCTGGCATTCTCCCAGTCTTATGTAGAACATGATTTAAGAAAAAATAAAATTGTAATACCCTTTTTTTGCTAACTGATTAATTTTTATTAGTTAATAGTTAAGTTCTAATGCTTTAAAACTTGTTTTTGGATTCAAAACTAAAACCTAAAGGTGAAAGGTTAATCCTTTAAGGATGGTATCACCCAAAATGAATTTGATCATCCTAAATTTGATGTTAATGTCTCAATTTTGATGTTAATGCCTTACAAATTTGATGTTAATGACTCAAATTTAATGCTAATGCCTAAAAAAACGGTGGTGGAGGTCACTACAATTTTATTTTTTCTTAAATCATGTTTTACGTGTGGCTGAGAGAACACCAGAAGAATCTACGGAGAGAACCCCTAACATTTTCCTAAAATAATTGTAATATAAAATTCGTAAGGTAACGTTTCCGATAAGTGCTCTTTAAAAAAATAAATAAATAAGAGGTAATCTCTATCATGTGGTGGGGGAATCGCTAATAATGAGGCGATCAGCACAACATTTTGGAAATGACCGGTGCCCGTCCCTTTAACTGATCTGTGCTCCACATGTGCCGGTGTCGCCATCTCACGATTTGACGCTGATCACAGGAAGAAATTGGAATTAGAATTACTCCAAAGCGCGCCAATAAAACTGAACGCCTAACCAAAAACAGACTCAAAACAAACGCTTTGTAGCTTTCTCTGCATCTCTTCCCCTCTCTCTCTCTCTCTCTATCTCTCTCTGCCTTTTCTTCGTTTTTATCTCCTCGATTCGCTCAATCTTGCTCTCTCTCTCTCTAAAGGTTTCTGTCACTTTCTTGGGAAAATTTCACTTTCTTTAGTTTTGGTTAGAAATGATGTCGATTCTGGTGACCGGCGGAGCGGGGTTCATTGGCTCCCACACGGTTGTTCAGCTTCTCAACGAGGGATTTCGGGTTTCGATCATCGACAATCTCGACAATTCGGTTATGGAAGCGGTCTATAGGGTTAGGGACCTGGTGGGGCCCGAGCTCTATCAGAATCTCGAATTCCATCTGGTATCATATTTTACGAATTTTTCTGTTCGGTTGCCGAGAAAAGGAGAGGAAAATGGAATGTTTTGTGCAATGCTAGTTTTGATTTCAGATAATAAAGCTCAACTAGGTTGTTTCATTCATTTTCTAGCTTTCTTGGCAACCGAACGTTGCGTTTGGGAGTTTGGCTCGGTATGATTTCTCTAAGTGTTTGTTTGGTTGCAGGGTGATCTTAGGAAGAAGGAGGACTTGGAGAAGCTCTTTTCTGAGACTCAGTAAGTTAATATGAGTATGCGCTTTTGATTTGAGACTTTTTCAAAGTTTGTTTTCTTGATGTATTTTGGCATTAGCTTTTGTGCTTATTATGTATGAGACAGATTTGATGCTGTGATCCATTTTGCTGGCCTAAAAGCTGTTGGGGAGAGCGTTGCGCACCCTCGCCGCTATTTCGATAACAATTTGATTGGCACTATCAATCTTTATGAGGTTATGGCGAAATATAATTGCAAAAAGGTGTGTCTGAGATTTAATATCTGTAACTTATTTGTATTGTTTTAAATGCTTATCTATCTTTTCTTTATTCTGCTAAGTCTTCAGTTTTGGTATATTGCTTATCAAATCAAAACTATTAACTATATCTATATATATATATGATTCTTGTTGGATCACTGCTTGCCCCAATTTATAATTAATATTTTAACACATTGGTGTGGACTCAAACTATTTCTCTATGAGAAATGCTAAGGGTACTAACTCTTTTACTAATGGAGGCTTTGTGTAACTCATTCATTGGAGAAAAACAAAACATTAATTAAGAGAAATGTAACGAGTATTAATGAATGAGCTACACATCAGTTTAGTAAGCATTTATTAGTAAAAGAGTTAGTATCTCTAACATTTCTCTTTCTCTATAAGTGGATGGAGTCGGAGATAGAGTATGGAGTCGGGTCCAAAAATCTGCTCTAACACCATATTAAATCACTATTTATCATAAAAGTTTAAACTGACAAGAAATGATAAACTTAATCATATATAGGTAATATTTTAACAATTCCTAAATTGGATATTTGCACTATTAACTTTGGCGATTCCGGTATGTAATAGTTGGGCGTTGAAGTATGACTTTAATAATATAGTTCTAATTTGCAGTCATTGTCTGTTGTATGCCCATATTAAACTTAAAGAGTTAAAAAGAGGCATAGAACTTGTCTCAGATGACACCAAGTAGTTATAGCATTCATCTCTGGTTGGATCTTAAACAGAGAAAGGCTTGGTCTTAGCATGTGCACCTTTTTGCATTGATTTCATCACATGTTATCATGCTCTGCCCGTGCTGATACAATTAATATTATCCTGTGGGAAAATAGATGGTTTTCTCGTCATCTGCAACTGTTTATGGTCAACCTGAAAAAATACCTTGTGTTGAGGATTTCAAGTTGCAAGCAATGAATCCCTATGGACGAACAAAGGTATGTGTATTGCGTCCTAAATCATGTTTCTTTGGACCTTTCTCTATGCCAGATATGGCATTTGTGTTTGAAGTTGGATAATCCCATCAGCTATTTCTTGTGTTCAGAAGGGTGCAGTTTTTTTTTTTTCCACCCTAACATTGAATTTATTCTATATTTCTAGCTTTTCCTTGAAGAAATTGCTCGTGATGTCCAGAAGGCAGAGCCAGATTGGAGAATTATATTACTAAGGTACTTCAACCCTGTTGGGGCTCATGAGAGTGGTAGAATTGGTGAAGATCCGAAAGGTATCCCAAACAATCTAATGCCATACATACAGCAAGTAGCTGTTGGCAGATTGCCTGAGCTTAACGTATATGGTCATGATTATCCCACAAAGGATGGTACTGCGGTAAGTTCTTTTTCCAGTTAAGAATTTCGGTTAGCATTGGCTACGAATTTCCCTTTTTGTTGGGTAATATCCATTAGTCCCATCCCATGGGCTTGTCTAGCGCAGACCATGTATAGTATTATATTTTTTCACTTACACTCCTTTGTAAGCATGGCACTAATATTTGACTTTCTGTTTTATCATACAAATTCAATTGAAATGGGATAGGTTGTTTCTTTTTGCTGATAAAATATCAAATGTTTTTCTGATAAACAGATCCGCGACTACATCCATGTCATGGACTTAGCAGATGGTCACATTGCTGCTCTTCGGAAGCTTTTCTCAACAGAAAATATAGGTGATCATTCATCCCGTACACGTTTACATGTTGATGAATTTGCTGCCTACTGTTAACTGTTTATTTGGCAATCATCACAAATTTCCATGTTTTTGAACAAATGCATCATCTTGGTTTTCTACGACAAACTTGGTTTAGCATTTGGGTAAGAAAGTTGAATTAATAGATGGTTTACTCTTAGGTTGCACGGCCTACAACTTGGGGACTGGATGTGGTACATCTGTCCTTGAAATGGTTGCCGCATTTGAGAAAGCTTCTAGCAAGGTGACTCCCTCTCTCTCTCTTTCAACTAAATATTGGGTACATGCTGGATTTTCTTCTTATTTTATGTGTTTCAGAAAATCCCCGTCAAACTTTGTCCAAGGAGGCCAGGAGATGCTACAGCTGTTTATGCTTCTACAGAGAAGGCTGAGAAAGAACTTGGTTGGAAGTATGTAGTTATTACATTCTTTCTTTTTATTAGAAGTTAAATTACATTTATATTCTTTCAAATTTCTGATGATACAACTTTGACTATGGATCCTCTATGCTCATACCCGATTGTACTACACTGAATACGCTATGCCCATGATTACATAGCTGATAAATGGCTGATAATTCTTGTTAAATCATCACTTATTCCAATAGCTTAAGCTTATAGGAATGGATGAATTTAAGCATTGAATTTATAACTCTACGTGTGGATTTAAACTCTCCGTTAATAAATGAGGCCCTATATGTGGAATGTTTAATTAAAATAAGAGGTGAATAATGAAACAGTCATGCATATGGGAAATAATCTAATATGGAAACCATAAACCCAAAATAGAATTTATATTCTAATAATGTTCATGTGTCTTACCATTGCTAGTTCTTACAGCTACTCTGGTGCCTTTTTCAGGGCGAAATATGGAATTGAGGAGATGTGCAGGGACCAGTGGAATTGGGCAAGCAACAATCCATGGGGGTACCAGTCCAAGCCTTGAATGGCATGCTTAAGCGCGTAATATACAGGTTGTACAAACCCTTGTATCACATTCTACCAAACTACGTCCCACATTTTTTTTAGCTACCTGCCTTGCCATCCCGACAAATAAAATGTATAAACTTTTGTAGATTTGATCTAATTCTGCCATAGTCAGGATGAAATTGTTTGTAGCAACAGATGAATTTCATAAATGGTTTACTGCAATTGATACTGAATGATCTTTCATCAATCTTCCTAGACTCTTCCTTAAGTTTCTAAAATTGATCGGAGCAACCCAAATACTGCAGATGAAGGAATCCAAACCTCCTGCTAGTTGTGTCTGCACTCAGAATTCTGCCTTTGAGATTAAATATTAATCAGCATGCTTTTTAAGGTGTATTCCACGGACGGGAATTGGGTGTAATTAGCTATTGCCCTTGTTTGGGCACCCGCTTGGGCTGCCCACCGCCTGCCTGAGCAAGTACAGAACTCATATGTTCTTTCACATTAACTGCCATATAGACAGTTAATTGCATTCGATCCAAATTCGAATTTCACACCCAAAATGGAGCTTTTCTGTAATGAAATATGGTGACAATTCGTGTTGGGTTATGTCAAAAGTTGTTAATGAAGTAACTCGCATAGCAAAAAGATTTTTTAATTTTTTGGCATGTTGTTCAGGTAATTAGACAGCTGAAGTTGGGCAAAAGAAATGACAATGCAAATTGCTCGACAAAATCGAGAAGTCGGCCCAAGAGTGGATATTGGATAAGCATAGCTTTGGCATCAGTATTTCATGTCATCCTGGTATGGTCTTGCAGGAAACAGATAGATTAGGATGATGATTGATGACGAATAGGCATGGAATATGGATAAACTTCTTCTTTTTTCTTTATTCATTTATGCATTTGACATTGCGTGCAGCAAATGCATGGTTCTCTGATTTGCTCTCTACTTCAAGTTAGAGACGTCTAAAAGTTGTCATGAAATTTCGCTTTCCATTACCCGCCTCCTTTAAGTGTTGGCTTCCAATCCAACACTCTATCCATCGTGTCCATACTTATCTAACCTTCACCACCACCAAGCACCAAGAATTAGCGTTGGCAAGAGCTTATAAATATGGTTCCTTTTAATGACTCGACTTTTCTAAGCTTGTTTGTATGTGTTTAGAAAAAATAAATAAAATAAAATCTTGAATTTTTTGCTCTTTTCTGATTTATTTTTTTTTTATCTATTCATTTTTTAAAAAATATTTATTACGAATAATTTTGTATTTTTTGCACCAAAGGGGACATTGTACAAATTAAAAGTTTGAAAAAACATTGCAAATAATTCAAGGGTCAGAAAATGGGTTTAAAACATTGTAGACAGAAGTATTCGAATATCAATCTCATTGGTATCCTCTGGAATCCCACCAATCGAATTGCTTTTAGAGAAATACAAGACCTCTAGATGTGGATAGAGGAAGCCTCAAAAAGCAAAGGCCAAGCTATAGGAAATGAATCAAAGAGCAGGGAATCTCTATCTCTCACTGGTTTTTGGAATTCCATATTTCTCGTCTCCTTCCTTTATCCTTTGCCGGCAGCTTGAATTAATTCATTCTCTTTTTCTTTTATTTTTTCTTTGCTTGTAAGAGTAACTTAAGAGGATGGCCCACCTAAATCCATATATCTTTGTCATAATCAAACTTCATATCTCAAGTAAGCATGAGGAAATTGCTTAGGGACCATGTATTGCCTTTTTCAATCTTATTTTAAAGGAACTGAAATTTCTTATCTAAATGCTAGATAATTCAAACAGGAAATGTGAGAAAGACGCCGGTCTTGGGGTGTCTAAGCAAGTGAACCTCACACCCTAAATAGTCTAGAGACTTGCTCGGACACTCCAAGACTCCACCTCCCTCTCTCATTTCCTATCCGAATTGAATTCTTATGATTTTAGACATAAAATTTTAGGTCTCAATTCATTTTAAAGTAGCATTGAGTTGCACTTGGAAATCGATACCCTTAGGGTTTGATTAGAGTTTAGAGTTTTGGGATCATCTTCTTTTGACCTCGTGTAATTACCAATTAGTGTGCTCGCATGTCCATAACGCCCTAAAGCTAAGAGTGAAATGAACTCTTTACCTAACATAAAGTGAGTCGACTTGCTCGATGTAGGCTTTAGGAAAAAGGAAGAGTGTATGGCTAGAATGTCTGCTACAATCGCAATGGTGGAGACAAACAAAGCCAATCTGCAACATTGTCATCCATTGCCAAAGATTAGTGAAAATATCTAATTATCTTACATCTGAAACTTGACAATTGATAATCAATTGGCAAAACCTAGTTAGATGATCACATCCTTTTGCCCACAAAAAGCAAGCTGGTAGAAAGATATCTTTGTTATAATAGTGCTGAGTTATTGTTAGTGTCTGTTTGATTTAATAGTTTCAAAACATGCAATTTATATAAAAAAAGAAAAAAGAAATTAACGATTTTAAAAAGTTAATGAAAATATGATTTTTGAAAAGCATCTTGTGAAATCACAGTTCAGCATATAAAATCGCACTTTGGCCTATAAAGCCATACATTTTTTTAAAAAAAAACACGACCCCTTGCCAATGGTTTTAAACTAAGAATTTTTTCACGTTTTCAAAACAGCCTTTTTTTTTTTTTTTCAGATGCACTCCCTAATGAAACACTTTCATCAAATTTGTTTAAAAATGATAGTTTGGCCTACGAAATTGTGGAACCAAATGCACTCTTAGTCCAATGTCTTCATATGAGTGCTGCCTAATTCTAACCATATTTACTTTGGCTACCTGGCTTCCAACACTTCGAAGGTCCATTGGACATTGTCTATAGAGACATTCTCATCTCTGACATCTCATATATGACCTCTGACTATTTTAGCTTCATTATTGATCATTCAGAAATGTTTCTTCCAGTTATTTGATATTATTATTTTCTTCTGTAGAAAATATTCCTCTCTTTGAAGGCTGAGTAATGTCCTCCATAACTTCCCTTGCAATTGCCACTTTTGCTTCAGGCTGCTAATCATTGCATTCATGGTCAACTTCTCAAGCAACTTCTATGCTCTAGTAGATAACAGCAGAATAACTCTTCTTCTTGCATATTCTCAATTCTCTCTCGACAGAATAACTCTTCTTCTTGCATATTCTCAACTCTCTCTCTTGAGAGATTTTTTTTTTTTTTTTTTTTTTTTGCATTTCTCTACCTCCTCAGTGAGGCTTTTCCTTGGCCTTTGTGCGGTTCTTTTCGGGGGAGGAGAGACTTTGCTTTCTCCCTCCTCCCCTCTTACCCTCCACCTAGAGCAGTCATTTCCCTCCCCCTCCATTACCAATTCTTTTTTTTCCATGAGCAGCAGTGCCGTCGTCCACTTCACCCTTCCTGGTAAGCCCCCTCTAGCTGCATTCCACCTGTTGCAGTCATGCCGTTCTCAGTTCTACAGTGGTTCTCAGCTCTAGATTTCTCTCAGCCAAATCTATCGGCCTCTGTTCCTCCACAACTCCGACATGCCTCACTACGGTCTTCCCCATCCTCCCAACTTCCTGTTGATGTTTTCACCGCCTTGTTCCAGCCACCACGCGCCTCCACATGCTCTTCAAGTTACTGCCAAAAGCTTTATGCCAATGCGTGACCGATTTCCTAACTATCGTAATTATTTATGTACTGTTTTAGTTTGTTTTGAGCATGTTGTTGGGGAGCACACCCCATTTTTTATTTTACGATCACTCATTTCTTCTTCCTTTCATATCAGAAGTGGGAAGGATCTTCCCTAATAACCCTTTTCTTATTCAATTTTTTTTTTGTTTTAAAAAAAAAAAAGAAAAGCCCCTCTTCTTCTTCATACTTTTTTTTTTTCCCTAGCAACGGTATTCCATATCTCAATATAAACTTCAATTCACTACACAAAATTGCAAATTATATAGATGTGCCCTGTTAAGTGATAACCTTGCACTCAGCAACTGATACAGGAATGGCCTAGCCCCTAGAACATAACTCTAATATATCTTAACAGAAGCAGGAAAAAATAGTGCGAGAAAATCAAAAATTAAAAAAAAAAACAAAAAAAACAAAAAAAAAAAAAACTTTCTATGTTTATTCAGGAAGAAGGATTAATGCTAAAGATGTAAAATGTCTTGTCACCTTACAGCTGGAGTTTTTTCTTCCTCCGAGACAAGAAGTTTGCCCTCTGTGAACTCACAAAATGGAATGGGAATGCCAAGCTGCTTCTGCAGCTTCTTCACAACAAAAACTTCTGGCTCTTCACACATGCTCACCACAGTACCCTTCCTGCCAAGCCGACCCGTCCGGCCAGCTCGATGTGCATAATGAATTGAGTCCGTGGGTAATTCTAGATTAACCACAAGATCGCATTCTGCCACATCCAAACCCCTGGCCGAAAGTTCATTTGTCACCAGAATTCTCAACTCCCCATTCTTGAATTTTTTTAAAGTTGTAGATCTAGCAAGCTTCCCAAGATCCCCGTGTAGCTCTGCAGCTTTTATCCCGCGAGCCTCTAGCTTGAAGACAGCATCCTTCAGCTGCTTACTGTGGTTCATGAAAGCTATCACAGACTTCGCATCAAGTGCGTGTACACATCTTCGTAATGTATCAACCTTGTGTTGCAACTTCGTGACACAATAGTAGTGTTTCAAAGAGGGAGGTAGGCTCTCCACTGCTGATGCCTGAGGCTGCAATTTTGAGTCTGAACCTGAATTGGACATAGGCCCCGATATCTTATTGGCTCCTGAGGGGAGAGATTCAAGCGGGATTACTTTTTTGGCTTGTACAAGAAGTGGGTCACTAGCCCAGCTCCTGGCTGCCCTTATGACTGAAAATGGCACCGTCGCAGACACCATAATGGTCTGACGTTCTGCCCGTGGGGCGACTGAGCTTTTTGGTCCACGAGGGTCCCCACCTGATCTCCTGCCTACATGTTCCAGTATCCGGTGCATGCTCTCTCTAAAATTAAAAGAAATGAGTTCATCCACTTCATCCAAGACCAAGAAACGACATCCATGGGTGGGAAGCTTTCCAGCTGCACTGATCTCAGCGATCCGACCAGGTGTACCAACAACAATGGCTGGCTTGTTTTTCTTGAGAGCTTCTTCCTGCCTTGATCGGTTTGCACCCCCTACAAGCTGCTGAACGACCTTTCTATTTGAAGGTCCCAAGATCTTCTCAAACTCCCTAACTATTTGCATGCCCAGCTCTCTAGAGGGAGCCACAATTACTGCTTCTATCTCCATTTTCTTTGCAGATTTTCCATCATCAGTAGCAGGTTTCTTCTTCAGTGGACCAACTTCAGAGAGTATAGGAAGAAGATACGCCAATGTTTTTCCTGAACCGGTGTAAGACTGAATCACAGCATCGTGATTCTTAAGTATGGTAGGAATTGCTGCAGACTGTACATCAGTTGGAACTGTAAAGCCCTCACTCTCTAATCTCTCTATTAATAAAGGTGGGAGGCCAAGCTCAGAAAAAGACTCTGCAGAAAATGGAGCTGACTCTATTTCAAGCAATTTTTTAGTCCCAACTGCCTTGATTTCATTGTTTCCAACTGCATTGAGTTTACTCTTGGGAACTTGAACAGGAGAATTCAACTGCTTAAGTTTATTTGTTTTGTTCTTGTTCCTAGAATCAAATTCATTCTTGAACCCAAGGCTTGCAATGGTAAGGGGCCCATGGTCCTGCTCAACCCTACTCAGAAAACGTACACTTCTGTGCAACCAGGCTGTCCTAGACACATGTGATAACTTTTGGAAAGGTAGTGACTCTCCAACAAGAAGTAGCAACCGTGTTGAGGCTAATGTTGGCATCCTCTGTAAAGTTTTTCTAATTAGTCATTATGTAACCTGTCTATAATAGCTTATACCAGCAGCATATGAACATCAATGCCAAAACGGAGACAATAACCCCTCAAGCTGCAATTTTGAACAAATACATAGGATCCAGAGTTATAATAATGTAACAAATTAGATTGATACCTTCTAGCTCCTATGCATGCAAGAACAAGTTATCCAATTTATCTGCAGCCCAGATGCATGTAGAAAACAGAATTAACACACTCTAATATGTTAACAAACCAACTTAATAGAAATAAATTCACATCAATTAAGTTAAATAATCAAAAAGCCTTAAGCAATAGGCACTAGTAACTCAATTTTCTATTCTCAAGTTCAACCGCAAAATTCCCAATTGTAGAGCAACTAGAGCAGACAACTGTTAATCTTCTTATCATATAAACACATAATTAAAAGGTTCAATACCACTACAATATTCTTACAAGAGTATAATCAAGCATCAGCCATTCATTATAAGGCACTGAAATTCTATGTATTGACAATAATTCTTATACGTTACTATTAGTATACTATAAGGCGCTGAAATTTTATGTTCTTCAAACACTTGCAACCAAACAACCCCATTTGCCTACTGGTTGAGGCACTTTGTCAAACAGTGGCTGTGCAAACAGATGGGAATTTGTAGTTGCCCCAAAACGTGAACTGGGTCGAAACTGAACCACATAGGTAACAACACCCAGTTTATTTTTCCAAATAAATCTATGAAACTTTCAAGTAATGAATTTCCTACGCCAACAAAATCGTCAAATAGAAGTGGATAACAAAATAAAGACTTAAACTATTGCATAAGAACTCAGATTTCCATTTAGCTATCCACAAAGAGAAAGAGAGAGAGAGAGAGAGAGAGAGAAAAGCAAACCTACGACGACTTTTACGAGCTAAAACAAGTGCTCATTGACAGTCATTGTTGCTTTGCTTGTGGCTTTCTTTGTGGAGCAGAGGAAAGCTCGGAGGAGCGAGTATCTCCGAGTGGTTGGTTAATTGGCAGCGTACTGCGTCGTTTGGCTCTCCACTGGTTATAAATAGCTGTGGGCTGGATTACCTTTTTTTGTGATTCGGCCCACTAGTTTATTACAAGTTTAAGACAGTGATATAGTTAATAATTAAATAATTAAATGCATTTTTTTATTTTTTTAAATATTAATTAAATGATTTTTTTTTATCAATTTAAGCTTTAAGAATAAATGATTTTGAGTTCAATCTTAACTCTATAGTTTATTTTCAATTTTTAATTAAGGGCAGTTTACATCTCTAACACGGTTTATTAAATTGACATATGATACTTCCATGCATTTTTTATACATGTCATTTAATAAACTGAATTTAAAAATAAAAATAAAAATCTTACTTAGTTTTGGAAGAAAAATTTGTCCTTTTAATATAATATTTTGTGTGTTGGGTAGCTTAAACTTTAAAAATAAGTAATGATTTAACGGCATTAACCAATTTTATTCTCAAAACTTAGTCAAAGTGTGTGATCAAAGATGGAATATTTTGAGCT
This sequence comes from Carpinus fangiana, assembly GCA_006937295.1. Taxonomy (NCBI): domain Eukaryota; kingdom Viridiplantae; phylum Streptophyta; class Magnoliopsida; order Fagales; family Betulaceae; genus Carpinus; species Carpinus fangiana. Next base: position 2,932,909 of record CM017325.1, on the reverse strand, counting down.
TATAATTTAAAGGTATCGTATTCTTGTTGATAATGTTAAGCTACATGCTTAATTTTCTGGTTTACATCTCATTGAAGCATTAAGATGCACTTCTCTTTCAAATGGCTTTAGCGGGACTTTGAACTTTTTGGCTGGGTGGTTCAACTATCGTCAGGCTCGAGAAACCTAGATAGATCGATGAGTCTTATAGGCCTTTCAATGGTTGGATACACTAGAGATGACCCGCGTTAAATTCCACAAATCTAATAATATATATGTTATACATGGTGAATATATTGTTACGTGGTACCATAAATAGTATTAAATCCATCAAAACAAAATACGAACGGTAACGGTTCTTAGAAATGAAGAGGATCCTGTTATTCTATGGCATTCATATATACCATGATGTAGCATCCATGTTGTCCAGACCCAAAGCATTCCTTTAAATCGGACTAAGTCATCAATCGAAGCTTCGAGACTCCTTTCTTTTTCGTCGAATGTAACATAAAACGGCTTTAGTTTGGATGCTGCTGGAGGTATACTACTGTACGGACTGGGGACCATCACAAGGGGAAGGTGCTTCAAGCACTGATTCACTAAGTTGATAAAAAGCAAAAGCAAACTTTATTGGTACGAATTTCATTCTCTCCCTCAATCTTTTCGTTCCTTGTTAATTTCTTTTGAATATTTCCTGCATATTTAGAGGTATGATTTCTCTGAAGCCAATATTTCATTTTTGTATATATAGTTTTCAATATGATATGATGAACAACATTTTAGAACTTCCATGTGTTCATGCTAAACCTGTTACATGATTTCATTAACCGGTATTGGGGTTGTGATTTGATTGTCGTATATATATTTGGCTTCTCATCAGTATATATATATATAAATGTATATGAAAAATTGATTTTGATCATGACATTAGCATGATTTATCGCCGAAGTTTTCGCATTTGTAGCTTTAACCTTGCTGTTTTGGTTGCAATTGTTGCCAATCAGACTGTTGGGAACAGTGACAATGAAGAGTTGATCTGCAGTTTTCTGACTCCTTTTCAGTGCAGTGAGGTTCAAGTTGACAAGTCCTTGGCGTGCTATGGGCGTCTAAGGCAACAAAACAATCATAGCCACTATGAAAAAAAAGAAGTAATTCAAGCCTCAACTTTTGTTTATTTATATGTTCATCCCAGCATGATCTTTCAAAACATGGGTGTTCTTTATAAAGTAAATTACATCTTCTATTGGTGTCAAGTTGAGCATATCAGCAGCTAAAATTCAGATTCTGGGTGCAATTTACAAACTTCTGAGCTTTAATGTTTAGATTTGACTTCAGTATTCGTTGATTTAAAATGAATCATGTACGCTTACATCAATTTACTTTGTTTAGGGGGCGTGTAAGATGGGATGAAGCTAATCTTGCTGAAATTGAGGCAAATAAACCTGCAAGGCAAAAGATTACTGAACCCAAGACACCATATCCCCCAATGATTGGGGAAGATGGTAGGGTGATTTTTGTTCTCCCTTTTGAAAACACATTGAAAATTATGCAAAGTTATATAATTAATAATAATTAACTGTTGATTCTTACAGGTTCACTGTCTCCTTCAAGGGACTCTGTTAATGGAACCATTGGCTATTCTGCACATGCTGAAGCTCTAAGAAATGCTTTAAATGAAGTAGTTTCAAGTCAAAAACATTATCAGGGATGGACATCATCATCTGAGGATGAGGGTGCAGATCCCATGAAGCAAGCTGAAGGTTACTTGAATTTATCTCAACCAAAGAACCATATATGTGCATTACATGTGTCTTTTTCGCTTCTTCTTTGCCCGTGCTTAATTATAACTTAAGCATGAACAAAGAGGATAAATGTAATTATTTAATTAATACTTTAACACATTTTGTTGCGATTTTTCTCAGATTTTGCAGAGATAAGGCATGGCACGAGCTTTAAAGATCGTAGGAGAGAACATTATGACGAGTTCTGGATGGTGAAAGAGCTCAAGAAAAAGGGATGCTTGCTGGAGAATGAGAATGATGAGGATGATGATGCAGGCAGATGGAGGTATGATTCATCTTCTTTGTTTAGTGATGGGGTACACATTGATGGTGATGATGAGATTCATCGAACAATAGTCATTCAGGGAGATGCTGAGAGTTTGCCTCGAAGACAATTCCTTCCATGCTCAAACACTTAGAATCCAGCCACCAAAGTTGAAACTAAATAATTAGTCAGACCTTTTGTTTGGCGTACACAACATAAGCACATTGCAGTCCATAAAAATGTTTTGTTCGACATCCATGTTAATTTGTTTGTACATTCTGTGTGTGTTTCATTGTCTCCTTTATTAGTCAACGAAGGAAAGTGCTAATTGCCATATCCATTCAACATCTATCATATTCAGTATACTTTTCCAGGCAGAGGAACTACATCTCCTAACCATGTTGTGTGTAATTCGGACATACAGAGAATTTGAGGAAATTTTCATCCTAATTTCTAGATCTGAGTGGGTTTAAAGATTAATTTACTCGATACTCACTTCTTTTTCGGTTTATGGCAACTGATTTCATCACAAGGGATACTTGTGAATACCCAATGTATCCACTAGGTTTGCACATTTAGAATAACCTAAACTTTGCCCTTTCACTAGAAGAAGTATTGCATGCCTAAATCCTACTCTTTTTGTTGGATTTAGGCATGCAATACTTCTTTATCCAACAAAAAGAGTTGGATAAAGAAGTGATAAGCACCTAACCCAACTTCTTATGTAACTTAATTAGGTTCATCCCTATTAATATAATTCAGTCAACTTTGATTAATATATCTCATTTAATAATACTTACATATATAGTAAAAGTTAGGAACATAATCATCTCCAATTCATTTGAACTAGATAATATCCAATTATTTGTGATTATTAAGAATAATTTATATATTTCAATGTGTTAATATATAAATAAATTTTAAATACTTGATCTTACACACAAGCAATAAATGAGAAAGGACATTTAAACCTCTACAAACATGAGTAATGGTATAAATTATTTTTATTTCATAACTATTCTACAATGCTGGTGTGGCAATTCTAACTAATTAACTATCAGTTTTTTTTTTTTTAATGACTAATTCAATGGTTGCTTTGTGGGATAAAAATATGGTTGATAGCATTACTCTTAACTACAATAAAATATTAAAAATATGAGTGTTAAACATATTGTTAAATATATTGGAAAGCGAAAAAAAGAGAGGGGGCGGAAGCAAATAATAGACTACATTGCATATTCTCTTCTATATTGTGATATGTTTATATAGCTCTCTATTTATAGAGAGAGAATAAGTAGTGGGTAAGAAACCCTAAACTAAACCCCATAACATATAAAGCAACATAATAATAAACTAGAATAATATCAAATATTCTAACACCTCCTCAAACTCAAGGTGTAAGCTTAAGTTTGGGAAAAAGAAAGGGAAAAAAAATGATTTTTTTTTTAAAAAAAAAAAATTTTGGCTCGTCGGAGTGGTGGCTGAAATATAGCGGTGGAAGGCGAAGTTCGGTGACTACTAGCTGCCTTCACTGGCTGCTGGTGGTAATGACTTGGACCAACTAAATGGACTTGACTTGAATTGGAGCCTTGTAGGATAGCCTTAATGGGCTGAATTGGTAGGCTTATATTACAATTGGATTGACCAGTTTATAATTGACCTGGTTGGCCTAATTAGCTGAACCGGGAGTTGGAACTGGGTCTAACCCATAGTGTCGGGTTGACGGGTGGGGCCAAAAAAGCCTGAGCCATATGGACCGGTTTGAGATTGGACCACCTTGAGCAGCTAGGCCGAGAGGTTGAAAGAAGACGTTATAACCCGTGGGCAGTGGGTCGGCTTGTAGGGCCGGCAATTTTGACACGACCCGTGAACCCGACACGAACACGACACGAAATTAGCGGGTTTGAGTTTACCTTAAACGGGTTTGGGTCGTAAACGGGTCGACCCGTTTATCTTGCTTAAACAGGTCATGTCACGAGTCACCCACGGGTGACCCGCTAGACTCGTTTATGTTTTTTTTTTTTTTTAATGAAAAAAGGATTTTTTTTTAAAAAACTGGAGGAATAGTCTAGAAAACAAAAAGACGCTGCAGCTACACGCAGAAAAAGGTTTAAAAAAAAAACCCTAACTTTTTTTTTTCCTTCATGCTTCACTCTTCAACAGTTCAGCGCCACTCAACTCTCAGCCTCTAAGTCTCTCTCCTGCAGCCCCGCTCGTCGCTCTCTCTCTGGTCTCAGCTCTCTGCTCGTTGCCACTCTCCGGCCTCTCCCCCTCTCTCTGCTCTTCGCTCTCTCTCTCAGCAATTTATAGGTCGTGCAATAAGAAGTTTTGAGAATACTCATCAAGCTTTCACAGGGGAATTAAATTAACCAAATACTTCTACTTTGTGAGTGCTTGGCTACACTTTGCATTGTTTCCTGAATCCTGATTTTTTTTTCCTGAATGCTTAGCCTCTGTTTTTCAGTTTTTGTTTCTCATAGGCACAAAACAAAACCCAAAGGGTGGGGTTACTGGTTAGTATTCAAACGGGTTGTGCCGGGTCGTGTGGACCCATTAGACCCGTTTAGCTTAAACGGGTTCGTGTCGGGTGACCCGTGCAAATTCACGGGTCTACCCGTTAGACCCGTTTATTTAAACGGGTCGCGTCTGGGTCTATACTAAAAGGGTCGCGGGTCATCCGGATGGTAAACGGGTCGTGCCGGGTGACCCGTTTTGCCAGCCCTATCGGCTTGGATGAACCAAAACCCGCGTATCGGGTATGAGTTGATTTGGATCTAACCCGATGTAACACTCTGCTCCCATATTGGGAAGATAAGAGAAAAACCCATATAAAATAGGTGATTTATAAAGAGAGTCATGAGTGTTAAGTCCTACATTGCCTAATTACTAGGTGAAACTAGGCTTTATAATGAATTCTGGGGAAGCTCCAAATTAACTAGTCCTTTTGGGGTGATAGCGCAGATGTGGCTAGCGCTTTTTTCTAGGTCGTTACAAATGGTATCAGTGCTACCTAGTAACGCCAGGTCATGTGGTATTGGAGCACTACATGACGTAGCCTTGACGAGGACGTCAGGAATTTAAGAAGGGAAGTTTGTAACACCCTAGTCCCATATTGAAAAGATAAGAGAAAAACCCATATAGAATTGGTGATTTATAGAGAGAGTCATGAGTGTTAAGTCTCACATTGCTTAGTTACTAGGTGAAACTGGGTTTTATAATGAATTCTGGGAAAGCTCCAAATTGACTAGTCCTTTTGGGGTGATAGCGCAGATGTGGCTAGCGCTTTTCCCTAGGTCGTTACACCCAATGAACTGGGTTGACAATTTGAAACCGGGTTGGAGGCTAACTAACGTGGCAAGGGCTAACGTGGATTGTCGAGAGGTTGACACATGGCAACCGAAAGAGGCCAAGAGTTGCTAGCGCGTGTACTACACACGCTTTCATGTAGCGGCGCCAAGGCGCGTGATTCCCATGTGCAAAGACTATAGTGGCACGTGCGGCATCCGTTGGTAGCGTGCTTGGCGGATATCTAACCATCAGCAGCGGACCTATGGAGCAGTCCGACAACAAGACTAATTGATCGAATGTAGTGGCATGTAGCGGAACAGCAGAGGCGCGTGGTGGCTTTACAAAACCTTTTAGACACACATGAAAGTGCGTGGAAGCTTGGACGACGGAGATCTCAACGGATTTGGACTTGTCAGCGTCTGATATGTTGTCTAGCATGGCTACCAAGGCTGTTCCACCAGAGGAGGCAAGGCGTGGGGATTCTAATGGTGATGGGTCTTTCACAGATCAATAGATATGTACCCCACAAGTTTGATTATGGGATTATTTTTCCAGATTGTGTTGCGATAAAGGCATGGAAGAGACTTAAAACTTAGACAGAGATCAAAATAGTTAGATCGCCGGAGAGAATGTCGGAAAACGTCAATGACATTGAAGGCCACAAAAAAGTGGTTCTAATACCGTATTAAATATATTGAAGAGTAAAAAAAGGAGGAAGAGAAGAAGAAGCAAATAATAAAATACATTGTATATTTATATATTTACATAGTTCTCTATTTATAGATAGAGAAGAAGTAATAGACAATAAATCCTAGAATATATAAAGGAATATAATAAACTAGAATAATATCAAATATTTTAACGATGAGTAATCCTAAAAATTACAATTTTATCTCATAAGTATTTTACCAACCCTTTTACTAGTCCTTGTTAAAAAAATAGTAATAAATAAATAAATAAAAAACTTCAGAATTTGAAATTATTATGAAATAAAATAAAATAATAATAATAGTGGGAATATTCCATTTTAGTCCAAGCCAATTTCGGCACGTCTGAAAGCCCACTTCGACCTACGTATATCCAACGCATATATATCTACCCCGTGGCACAACAATTCAAAGCCTTATCTCCTACACACCGGATTTGGGTCTCCACCTTAGCGACACGTATAGTACGAACTGGTAATTGCAAAATAACTAATAAAATAAAATTGAAAGAATGAGTGGGAAGTTTCTAGAAAAGACCACATAAAAAGACAAGACACGTGCTCTCTCTCAATCTTTCTTGGACCAGTTCAATATGGATAAGGGTTTTATACAAGAGAAATGCTACGGAGCGATAAAAATTCCGTCCAAAATCCGTTTTTGCCTACGTGGCTTTGGTTAAGCCAACCCAAGTTATCATATTTTTTTCTTTTTGTTTTTTATTATTTTTTCAACTCACCTACGCTACCCATACGCACCCCACCCCTTCTCTCTCTCCTTTTTCGGTTCACACTTCCCCACCCCTCTCTTTCACTCTCTGTCTCTCGCACTTCCTTTCTCCCTCTCTCTCTCTCTCACTCCGGCCACCGTCGACCTCCGTTGCTCACCCTCTCTCTCACTCCGGCGCAAGGGTTCCAGCCACCGAAGAAGAAGGCGGATTTTGCTCTCCCTCCCTCGCTCCGGCGAAGACTCTCTCTCTCTCTCCATGCCTTCCGATCACGGGATCGCCGGAAGACCGCAGTTTCTACTAATTTGAACGACCCAAAAAAAATTTCGTGATTTTCTTCAACTGTACTGAACTACCCATTGGTAAGGAATCAAATTTCTTATGATGAGATCTTTGTTTTCTGCTTATTCCACCCATGTGTTTGATGAAATGTTTGTGAGAAAATCTAAATTTTATTCAGTTTTGGATAATCATTATGTTCATTCTTGCAGATATAATTGGATGCATTTTTGAACTGGGATTTTCGTCGAGCAGTATTTCCGAAGCCTTAGTCATGTAGCACAGTTGGATGCATTTTTGTAAATAATTTGAAGATGGTTTTTTTTTACGATCCCCGCAAGACATTGTACTTCAATGCACCAAATTTTGTTTGTAATCTGCTCGAAGCTTGAAGCTTGTTCTACTTGCAGAACAAAATGTGGATTATGATTCTAATGTTCAGAAGGCCAAATTTTGTTTGTAATGCTCAATGGAGATTTTTGGTGAGACTATTTTTGTACTGCAAGCAATTTGTGTGATGTGATGCTTAATGGAGATATTGTTTTTTGTAGTGCTCACAAGCAAGATTTCATTCCGATTGCTGTTTTTTTGTTTGTTGTAAGCATTTTCAAATGCAGGGTCTATGGTTGAACAAAGAAATTACCATCCGCTTCACATAGGCTGAATCAGCAAAACATACCTCACAGAGGACAATAAGAACACAACAAACTACATAAGATTGAAAAAGATTCAACTTCATAGAGGCTGAATAAGCAATTCATTGAAGCAAAACAAAACCAAAGACAAAGTATCACCAATTACAAAACAGAGATAAAACAGGCTAAAACACAGCCTCACAGAGGACTGTAAACAGACCACAAAACAGAGACAAAACCAAAACCAGCACAGAGGACTGTAAACAGACCACAAAACAGAGACAAAACCAAAACCAGCAAAAAAGCCTGCAGCAACTTGCATCAACATAGCAATTCTGAACAGACCGAACAACCGAAAATTAAAGGGACCAAAAAATAATTAAGAATTAATTTCCTACTTTGGGAAAAAAAAAAAAAAAAANAAGGATTTAAATAAATTGTAATTGAAAGTTCAATGATTCAAATTGAAAAATTTTGAAGTTTGAGAGGCAATCAAATCGCGTGATAATTCAAGATCTAAAGTTTTAAAAAAAAAAAAATGTCACCAAAATTTTGAAGAAGAAAATGCTAAAAAGTTAGTAAAAGTGGCGGTGACAATTGCGAAGTAGCAGATGGGGGCGGATGGACCATCTCAAAGCATATGATAGAAGTGGCTGACCACTACAAAGCAAATCGAATGAAGTAACAATTTTTGAGGTGGACGGCCATCTATTTCTTTTCACTTTTAACACCTTTTTTTTTTTTCTAATTGTAGATGACATGTCATTATCCTAATCACTCATTACAAAATGAACGACCAATATTTGGGGTAGTGCGGGGTCGATAAATATTCTAAAAGCATGTTTAGTACACTATAATGATGATTATCTATAAATATGAACGTATATTACTATAAAGAAAATGCTAGGGGTTCTCCCCATAGGTTCTTTTGGCGTTCTCCCAGTCTTACATAAAACATGATTTAAGAAAAAAATAAAATTGTAGTGGCCTCCACACCGGTTTTTTTAGGCATTAGCATCAAATTTGTGAGGCATTAGCACCAAATTTAGGATGATCAAATCCATTTTGAGTGATATCATCCCTAAAGGGTTAACCTTCCACCCTTAGATTTTAGTTTTGAATCCAAAAACAAGTTTTAAAGCATTAGAACCTAACTATTAACTCATAAAAATTAATCGGTTGGCAAAAAAATGGTACTACAATTTTATTTTTTCTTAAATCATGTTCTATGTAAGACTGGGAGAACGTCAGGAGAACATTATGAGGAGAACCCCTAGCAAACCCCTTACTATAATTAAATGAGCATTCGTATTCATTCAACTAATTTTTCTCACTGAAATTGAATCAAAATCCTTAAAATCATTCTCAAAAAAATCATTCTCTATAGCCATGGGTGGTCAGCGATCGTAACAAAATAATCGAGGGTAATCACACCACCCCTACACATGTTACTCACAATCCAATTTGAAAGAAAATTCTATTCTAATTTAAATACATGAATAATAATATAAGAAAAACTATAATTAAGTGTCATCATATTTTAGATGATTTTAAAAAAACTATAATCTTTTATAGATCATTACTCGCAAGGGACAAAAGGTGTAACCAGAATTATAATCATCAAAGAGAGGAGCGGAGCATGGAATGCATCCAAAAACATTGTGAGAAGCCGACCACTTTGCTGTATTATTATTGCTTCTATCGTAACTCCCAAGTGTATTTTTGTATTTAAAAGGGAAAAAATAAAGTATTCTCAAAACCGATGATAAATATTGTCAAAATTTTAATAATTTTTTTTTTTTTAAAAAAAAAAAAAAAAAAAAGTAATGATAATCTAAGAAAATTATCCCTGCTTCTTTGAAGTTCTTTCAATCTCTGTTCCGGTGGGCCCCATCCTCATTGCCCTTTTTCCTGATCTTTCCAATTCCCTTTCCTTCGCCTTCTGGAACCCACGAATTTCCCTTTTCCCTTATCATTTACTCGCAACCCCGGGAACCTTCTAGAAACAAAAAAACCATATTCTCTCATCTTTCTCTCTCCTCTTTCTCTCTTTGCCGCTCGTTCGCTCGCTCGGTTGTTCGGAAATTATGCTCATAGCTCAGACCCTAGCCGTGAATCGGTGAGGTTTGGTTAAACGTTGCCAGCTGATAAGGTTTCTTGGCGAAGCACGCAGTTCGGTTACGTAGTTCTTGTTTGGTTGGTGAGAAAGTTCTAGCACTTTTCCAGGTAACATTGGCAAGAGCCTTTTTTTCTTCTTTTTTTTTTATTTGTTTATCTAACAGGATTCGTTTAGTTCCCATACGCTGAGGTCCTGAGGAAACTAGGAGAAAATCTGAGATCTTGAAGGATTGAACCTGTTATTTCATGATATATTGGTTTTCGTAATTGAGCAACGCACCGCGTAGTTATATTATATTTATTATTCTAATTCTCCATTTTTTGTTTCTTAATTCATTTTCATGCACCTTCTTGGAGACCAAACGGAACACACTAATCATATATTTAGATATATTAATTATCAAGTTTTTGTCGTTATTTATCGAGTCTGATCTAAGAGAGCGTCAAAAATCAGATTGAGCCAACACGTCGAGAAAGTTCCAGTCTTTTAGGGCTCGGATCCGAGAGCAAGGCCCATGGCGCCATTGCCGGTCGAACAGACAGGCGATTCGGGTCCGGGGGAGTCGCAGAGATCTCTTCCGACTCCGTTCCTAATCAAGACCTACCAACTGGTCGACGACCTCACCGTCGACGACCTCATTTCCTGGAACGACGACGGATCGACCTTCATCGTCCGGCGCCCCGCTGAGTTCGCTCGCGATTTGCTTCCGAAGTACTTCAAGCACAACAACTTCTCCAGCTTCGTTCGCCAGCTCAACACTTACGTAAGCTTGATTGAGATTTTCTCGTGTAACCACTTTCCTACGCTTTCTCGGAGTCCAAACTTTATGTATACTTTTGCTCCATGGTTTTTTCGTTGAATTTGTAGGGATTTCGGAAAGTCGTGCCGGATCGGTGGGAATTCGCGAACGATTGCTTTCGGAGAGGCGAGAAAGGGCTCCTCCGCGACATACAGCGCCGGAAGATCTCGCTGGTTGCTGCGTCTCCCACACCTCAGGCTATGACGGTGGCGACACCGGCGCATGCGGTGGCGTTCGCGGTTTCTCCGGCGAACTCCGGAGACGAGCAGGCAATTTCGTCGAACTCGTCGCCGGTGATGGCGGTGCACCGGAGCAAGAGCTGCGCCACGGCGCCGGAGCTTCTGGAGGAGAACGAGCGGCTGAGGAAGGAGAACTCGCAGCTGAGCCACGAGTTAACCCAGCTGAGAGGCCTATGCAATAACATACTCGGTCTAATGACAAACTACGCGTCCGGTCAATTAGACAGTACAGGAGCTTCGGTACCGGAGGGAAAGCCTTTGGAGCTTTTGCCAGCTAAGCAGGCGGTCACGGTTAAGGAGGACCGTGGGGCCCACCGGGCGGAGGAGGATGACGACGACGACGACGACGACGAAACGACGACGCCGCGGTTGTTTGGTGTTTCAATCGGGGTTAAGCGCGTAAGGACGGACGAGGAGGAAGGGCAGAATAGGGAAACAAGGGAAAATTCTCAAGAAAAAGAGTCCGGATCAGAAGTGAAATCAGAGCCGTTGGATGGGAGCTCTGAGCATCAGGAACCGCGCTGGCTGGAGTTTGGGAAATGACGACGGTGAACTCTGATCTGATCTGATCTCATTTCGATGGTTTCCGCGACCAAGACCACGAGGGCACGAGCGGATAAGTCGGGGCTCACGTGATGGCAAACTGTCACGTGACTCCATGTTGTTGTAAAAATATGCAAAAGAAGCAACTCCGAACCGGTGTGGAGACTGGAGAGTTTATAGTGACAGGTCGTTGTTGCTTGAGCACGCAACCGGGGAAAAAAGTACCTCGACGGGACTGGGAAAGGGCGCTGCGTGGACAGATGGGGAAAGGGGGTGAGTGCAGAAAGTACAAAAGTTTTGTGAATTGTCAAGGTTTGGGCCCTGAATATAAAATATAGACCAGCTGTGCTATCTAATGGAAGATAAAAATGGTAGGTAGGAATCAGGGGAATCAGGATACTTGGGTGTGTACTGGAATGGACTGGACTGGACTTGGGTGTGTTTTAGCCTATTCCTAACACAAGCTTTGTCATTTATTTGGTCCCAAATTCTATGTCGGAAATTCTTCCCTGATGACTGATGTAGATCGGTAGTCGTTGATGTTTTCCTTTTCCTTTTCCTTTTCCTTTTCCTTCTTGGTTATAAATTATAGTGCAACCACAGTCTATGTTTTTAGGCTCTTCTTATTATTGGCGCTTACTTGTAGCTTTGATCAAAAAGACTAAATGCGCACAATATTATTGACAAACGAAGCCAGAAGTTGTCAGTTTTTCTAATTATAGTTTTCAAGGTAGTTGTCTGCTTTGATTTGTGCTTCTGTGTGCAATTTTATAATTAAGATTTTATGTTATTGTATTTAACTGATGTCATATAATGTATGTTGATGTGGTACTCGATCTTGTGTAATTTATAACTTGTGTCACTTCACTTTGCTCCTAAGTCTGAGTGACAATTAAATACTTGGAATTTATCTATAATTAATTGTAGGTACGGAATTATTTTTTTTTTTATCAGTTAGGTACGGAATTTCTCTTAGGTCATTAAAACAAGAAAAAAAGAACAACATTTCCACCCACCTCCTTCAAATTATATCTCGTCAACTTGGGCCACCGGAGAGATAGAATAACGGAATAATGTAATTTAGGCCCGAAGAAGTGGTTACGATTAGCGTTTTATTGGTCCTAATTACAACTGTTTAAAATAGTTATTGAATTTTAATAATTGCAATGTGATTAACGGTTATTTTATAACTAGTAGATAGTGGTTATTAAAATCAATAATCGGTGGTTGATAATAACTTTTTGGGGAAATTTCACTCACTTCCCAAGCATTTATGCGCTTTTCGCACACTCTCCCATTGTTCAAAATCTCACTTTAGTGTATTGAACTTTGATTTCCTTCCATTTTCTCCCATCTATTAGGATTTTCAAATGGAAATGTATAAAATTACTAAAATACTCTTAGTCATTTTTCTGTTTAATTTGATTGCAATATTTAACGGTAGGAGAGTATTTGAAACAAAACAAAAGTTCAATACACCAAAGCAAGAGATTTTAAACAATAGAAGGTGTCTACAAAAAGCGCGTAAGTTTGTGTGGATAAGTGAAGTTATCACTAACTTTTTATATATAGGCTTTTGATAGTGTTTTGAGCTTTATTTGTGCCTCTCTTTTTTTTAGGCTTATCTTAAATAATTTGACACTTTAAAAAAATAATAATAAGGTTGTGTATAATATATACATATATATAAAACATAAAAATGGCTTCATTTTTTATGCTAAATATATAATATAAATATATAAGTGTAGGCGGTTATATCCATAACCGCTTCACTTTTACAAGCTTATAATAATGTATTATGAATTTTAGATTTATACACCAGCCCAATGTAAATGCCCGTTTTCTTTGGGCTTTGTATGTGTCGTTGGTTTTATCACTTTTAAGCGCTTCAACTAGTTGGTTGGTCAAAAACTGGTATTGCTCTCCTTCCTATTTTGAGTGGGTTCAGATCCACTCTATTCCCTTTGAAGCCCACGGGTTAATCTTGCTGGGCCCAAGGTGTTTGTCAAGACTCCATCTAACTAGACCCTTGGGCTCTAATTGGCGTATAGCCTATAAAGATGGTTAAAGAATTCCAATGCAAGTTTTTCCCATATATTTTGGCCTGTGATACCAAATGGCATTTCTAGTTTGTGTTCCTAATACTAGCACATAGATCGATGCAATTAGATATTTGTATTGCATGTAATGCAGGTAGTCTCATACAGAGGTAAGGGCAGAGATTACTTCTTTGGATAGCCCGACCGGTAGGTGTCCAGGCAAGTGGGTTGTTGAGTAACGCTATTTAGTATAACTGTTATACAATTTGCATGATGTGATAAAAAAAATTAGTTATTAACTATTAGTTTTTTTTTTTTTTTTAAAGTGTTGATCCAATGATTAATATTCATTGCACATCATCAAATTATATAATAATCTACTACTAAATAACATTACTTTCGATAGAATATAGGATAGTCGATAAAAATGTGAATGATTGATACTAATATAATTGGTCATAAGCTAATTACATTTAAATTTTCCTGTTAATCGTATACCAATATATTATATTAAAAATCTGACTAAAAAACTCTCTCACCAATAGGAGGGGGGCCATCCCCCAACACTGTTTTGAAAAATTCTCTTAATATATACATATGGGCTTAAAGATAAAGTTTGGCCCAATTAAAATTAAATTTAACCTCTCATTCATGCTTCTTCATCTCTCATTCGATTCGATGAGAAATCCTGATCCCGCCCCTGCTGAGCAATGCCCTTAACTCTTTATGTTTCTTTGTCTCTCATATTGCTCTCTCCATTGTATCATGCTCCTGTTAATAGAGTGAAAAATATGCTTTATTTGAACGTCCTCATGCACTGGTTCAACTTTAGGCAAATACATATGTTATTGCATCTTTTTTATCATATGGTTATTTAAAACAATACGTAAGGTCGTTTTCAGTTTCCTGCTCTATGACTCATCATGAAATTTGATAGAAAGGAATTGGGACCTTTTTTTTTTTTTTTAATGAAACTGCCATGACAGTTGAATTAGTACTTATAACGTCAACCACTAAGCAATTAAATTTACTTGTCAAATTTTGTTATTTAATGTTTTTAGTCGTGTTGAATTACGTGGCCATATAGGTTTATAAGGAATAGTAAAAATTGTAGCACCCATGCATGTTCCCTTAATCGCGTTAAAAAAGAGGGGAAAATTACCTTCTCCGAATCCTAATGGCCCCCTTTTCCCTCGCCTCTTTAAGTTCAAGCAAATGAAAAGAAAAGGGAAGATATATAATATTATTGTGTCCATTATTTTCTTATTTGTTTAAGCCATTCATTTGTTAAAGTCTACATAGCAGCAGACTCCTTAATTATATATGGTTCTTTTTTCCAAGTTTAGGAAAAAGTAAAAAAAAAAATTGCAAAAAGCCACCGACACTAGACTTTTTAAATGAGCCATAAACATGTGGATCGATACAGTGAAACTTAAAATATAGGTTTTCACTGTAACCATCCTTGTGATTATTAAAATAGAAAGAAAAAAATAATTCTCTCTCCTGAATCATTAAAGAAGTATAAAAATAAAATAAGGTAAAGAAATGATATTTAATTAGTATAAAGAATAATAAATGGAAGTTATTGTAAAATATATTAAGATAGAAAAATAAAAAATAATTTAAATTCTTAAATGAAAGAAAAATTCAAATTTCTCTAAAATATATATATATATTTAACAAACAGATGGGCGCAGCTATTATTGACGTTTGATTATAGAGAAGAGAAACCCCTTTGCATTTACGCCACAGCTTTTGCAAAAGGATCTCGAATTACGGGAAGAACTAGACAGACGTGTCTAATTTTTAAAGCCCCATACGCAGAAAGTAAACACCAACTTGTCTGCCCCCATTGAAATGACGCAGCAATTAGTGTTTAAAAATTCATTGTCAAGTTGTTGTATTGATTGCAGGAAAAAGACTTCACTTTATTGGAGAAATGCATATTTTCCCATTTTCCCTGTTTCCTCGAAAATATATTTAAAATCTCGAAGTTGAAATCCCTTTGCGTAAGTAAGAATTAATCCACAGGCTTCTTCTTTCCAGCAGGCAGCAGCATAATAAAGTAATCACTAATGATATTATATTTCCCAAATTTCATGGATAAGGATCTCCCAATTTCCTTTCACTTGTCGGTATTGGTGGCCCTAGTCTCAACTCTACTAATTTCGACAAAATTTGGTTCAACATCTGTATTGATTGTGGGTTTTGATTTACTAAAATGGACAACATACACGGGCTCTGTTTGCAGGAGGAACGGGGTTGGGATTGGAACAGTAGCTAGTGTATCCGGCTGACACCAAGTTTTGTTTCAAAAATACCATTGTTTTATTTCAAAAATGCCCTCGCATATGTTAAGTGAAATGAGGGCATTTTTGGAACAAAATATCGGCTGCTATTCCAAGGCTAACACCAAATTTTGTTTCAAAAATGACCTTGTTTTATTCCAAAAATGCCCCCATATATGAGTGAGTGAAGTGAGGGCATTTTTGGAACAAAATGAGGGCATTTTTTGAACAAAATTTGGTGTCAACCTTAGAATAGTAGCCGACATTTTGTTCCAAAAACGCCCTCATTTTGTTTCAAAAATGCCCTCACTTCACTTAACCTATGTGAGGGCATTTTTGGAATAAAATAATGACATTTTTGGAACAAATCTTAGTGTCAGCCGGGTACACTGTCAGCTACAGTTCCAATCTCAGCCCCGTTCCATCCTGTTCCTCCCGCAAACAGAGCTACAGTGTTTGAATTAAAAAAGGTAAGACGGGGGAGAAGTGAGAACCAATAACATAAGAGACGTAGACAATAAATATTGCAGGCGTCTTTTTAGCCCCATTATAACATAATAAGGTCGACCGAAGATCGTTTATACTAATCAAACATCACGATTCTTATTACGAGAGAGTCGAACTCATAAAGATTGTCGTCAGGTGAAATTTGCAGCGAACTTTCAAAATTCCAAAATATAAAAGTCGTGGAAGTTGCGATCCATTTACATAAGAAACTAACGCAAGTTTTGGGAATTGGTTCCACCGTAATAAAAGTCGTCAGCAGAAGGATGTCAGGGACGAATATGGGAATAAAAAAAAACAAATAAAGGTGGGAGTGCCATTTGGCATGTGGGCGCACAAACATTTTCTACACGCTAGAAAAATTTGCAGCTCCCGCTGGTGCTGGGGGCCCCAACCCAGTACTCTCTAGTAGGCCAGCTGGTCCGGGAAAGTGAAAGGAGGATTGCATGTGATTTGCTTTGTACGTTCTGCCTCTGCCGGCTGCCGTGCTCTTCCCTTTTCAAAGTGGGCATGTGACTTTTCTTCCTCCCACATCTCGATCTTCTGACTTGGTAAAAACATAACTACTTTTCCTTTATCTCTTCCTTCCCTCAATCCAATGAAAAGATTGGGAGACACCGACAGAGGTTCTATTTGTTTGGACAAGTGTCCGAGTAATAGGTTAGGGTTCTTTTCATTTGGTCGATTCACGCACGTGTCTAAGCGGCAAGGGTGGGACTATCCCTATCCTGCCGGCAATTGACTTGGTAATAAATCACAAGTATAATGATAATTTAAGTGTCACATTATTTTTAAAGGGATATAAGAGACTTATAACATTACTCCGTCAAGTCTCCGTCAAGTCAAAGGTGGTCCAAAAAAATATAAAAAAAATACATTTAAAAACTAGTTTTTGTTCACCCCAAATTAAATATTCTAATTTCTCCCATGATTGAGCTGGTGGGGTTCAGATAATGTTTAGCATGAGTCTGCCCATTGAATGAACAGGTGTTTGAGTAGTTTGAACTCCACTCATTCGAATTGTTAGGTACATGTTGGTATGTTTGGTAGTTTGAACTCCAATAGGATAACCTTATTACATGGAATTAATCTTGATGAACATAATTGTGAGTGCTTTTGGCTGCCCACTTATTCGAATTAGTGAGGCACATTTAATTTCAAACGATGTCTTACGTATATTACAGTGTAATATATATAGGATAACTTTATTAGATGGGATGGGGATACAGACATAATTGAATTGTATTGCATAGAACAATTATGTGGCCGGCAATCATCAATGTAGTCTTGTTTTTTGGGCGGAATTACTCTATCGCTTACCGAGTCAGACCAAATATAGAAAAAGAGGATGATCATCAAGAAAAGGAGGCGTGCGTGGCAGACATATATGACAAAAAAACACACTTCCACAAGCACCAAGCACAAGCGCCGTATGTTGACTTACATTTTGTGGAAAATTATAACAAAACGGAAGACAAGACAGCTGCAGCATGAGCCACGGGCAATTGAAAACTCAATTTTTCTTGTCATTTTGTGGAAATTTTCTTCCTTTTTTTTTTTTAATTTTATAAAAATTATTATTATTTTTTTCATTTTGGGTCTGCATCAGAACATTTACAACTACTCCAGTGTAGAATGGGAGAACATTATAAATCGTGAGGTGGAATTTGCGATAGTGAGGTGGAATTTGATCACCCTTTAATCGTGATCATTGCTTTCTAATGAACAGTCAAAAACTCGCGTTCAAATCAAATAAATTGATTTTCATTTTTCTTCTTGCTGTTTTGTGAAATCTTTACGACTTTTTTGAATGATAGATTTATACATTTTAGGTAGGTAGGTGTAATAATTCGGATTATGGGTAGGAGATGCATCATGACGAGTAAAGAAAATATGATTATACAAGTCAACAACACAAATACGATCCATTTATTTAATTGTGTAAAATTCCTAATTTTACAAATTTTATAACTAGTTTAATAAACATATCATGTTAGTTTGACGTGAACTCAACCCGTTTCAATTTGTTTAATATAAATAATTTGACAAAATCATTTAGATAATTGATAATTATAACCATAGTTTATGAGGATTAAGCAAATTGACACAAATTTAACCCATTTATCAATCATGTACGAAGAAGTCGAGGTCGGGGAGAGGTGAAGAATTTCATCAGAGAGCATGGTGATGGCCGGCGATGTTGTGAGCCATGAAAAGTGTTAGGTCATGTCCATAGCAACATTGACGATGAACTTCTCCCTCCCTTATTTTATGTGAACATGTCAAAAAAAAAAAAACACTGACGATGAACGGCAGGTGACATCCATCACCGCAATCACCTCCGAAACCATTCTTAAGACTTAACACCATTCCTGCCCCCACCCAAATCTCATCACCTCGTTGTGTCAGACGGTATGAAAGTGACTCTAACCATAGAAGTGAAAGATGGAATGATTATGGGATAGTGAGGTGGAAAGTCTTTTTACTATATTCATTACAAAGCAATGGCTGAGAGAATTGCACAATTTTTGCACCTTTTGCGATCTCAATCAGTCATCATTAACACTACTTTTTAAATTGTTGTTGTTTTTTATTATTATTATTATTATTATTTTTTCAAGTGTTTTGGGCACGGTAAGCAATAGTTTTCGTTTTCGTTTTTGTTTTTTTTCATTTTTCTTTGTCAATATTCTAAACATCAAGTGTTTTGGGCACGGTAAGCAATAGTTTCCAATTTTTTTTTTTTCCTTTTTCTTTGTCAATATTCTAAACAGCGGCGAAGAGCAGTGGGGCGACCTGGGACAGGCGCCCCTGGTTAAAAAAAATTAAAATTATTTTTTTAAGTATTTTCTGGCATGAATTGTTTACCGTAACAAAATTTTGTTAAAAAAAAAAAAAAGAGAAAAAAAAACTCCAGGTTGTAGCCTCTTTCGGTTTCTTGGTTTCGCGTGACCAAAAAAAAAAAAAAAAGTCAAGAAATTTAATATTTATTTATCAATATTTGATATTTTTCTGTCAAACCCAAGTACCAAATCAAGTAAATTGAGTTGTTGAGAGTAAAATTTATAATTAAAGTCATTAACGCCTTAATTTGCCTTGATTATAATTTAAGCTTTTTAATTAAAATATATCTCCCATTTTCATCATTTTGTTTATCTTATTCTAAAACAATATTGTTTTTTTTTTTTTTTGTGTTTTATATATTTTGGGATTTTATCAAGCATCAATCAGTTTTAGAAGATTATTGTCAATCTCAGATTTGTTCTTTTTATTAATTATTTTTAGGCTTATAGCTATCAGAATATGCTAATAATTTTATTACAATATCATTAGAGTATAAGAGGTAAACAATTATTAAAACAATACTTCATAACAAAATAGAAGATGAATTTCTTGGAGATAATTTACTTGTCTACATTGAAAAGAAAATTACTGAAAGCTTCGATTCAGATTTAATACTTGATGATTTTGTTTCTCTAAGACCGCATAAAATGCAATTTTAGGCACTTTGTATTGTGTATTTTTCTTTACTTTTGTACTAGTGCCTACATGATAACTAATATATCAATTTAACATATAAATATGTTTTTTGTGATACAGATATTGTGGTATATATTTTTTTTATTGTATTTATTATATTATAATAAAAATATAATATATAAAAAGAAAAAAATATTATCATTATATTTTATTATTTTATTAACACCCTTTGTAAAATGAACTCCTGGATCTGCCACTGATTCTCGAAGGAAAAGGAAAGTTGGCAATCCAATGCGTGGACCAAAAAAGAAGTGAAAGTGGTAGTGACATATGCAACACATGCACACCAGGCAGTGGCGGAGCCACATTTAAAAAATAAATAAATAAAGGCAGAAGAACAAATATCCACCATGTTAAAAAAAAAAAAAAGGAAAAAAGAAAAAAGATTGAAGAACAAATACCACATTATAAGATTTATATAAAATTAACTTGTAAAAAATTTCGAGAGATATATGTTTTAAAAAATGTTGGAAAGTGTTCTTCAAATTGTGTTTAATTATTATATTTTTAATTTAGTCCCTACAATTGTAAATGTATAGCTTTCGCCACTTAAACCACCCACGAGAGCACCAATATATCATTTTTTTCAATAGAGGTTTCTGAGCTTCCCACACTTTTTTTTCAATAGTCCCTACAATTGTAAATGTATAGCCTCCTCATGTTCTCATTACATCACGTGGCAGTGTGTCACTAGTTGACTCCACAATCTTGAAAGATTCATAGTTTCCTTGTCAATGCACATAGGAGCCTCCGCCGTTTAAATTTCTATTTCCCATTCTAAATCCACGGGGAAACTGCACTGTGAGTAACCCCAGAAGCTCCCAAGAACTCTCTTTCTCCATTCCCTGAACTATCTATCATATATATGTATATATATATATATAATATATATATAACACGTATATATACAAATCCAATAACTCTTCAATCCCAATACAAGCACTGAAACATAACACAAGCCTAGTGATCCACCATGTCGAAGCAAAATCATGAGCCGTTCATCCTGGAGATCACTATACTATCAGCAGAAGGCCTCAACACCAGCTCTGCAGCTCTCTTTTCACACCGGATAAGACCCTTCATCACCTTCACCACCGCCCTACCCAGCCCGTACAACCCCAAGAAGGGTGATAAGAAGTGCCACGTGTACAGTACAAGGGTGGATGATGAGGGAGGCACCAACCCCACCTGGGGTGACAAGTTTCGTGTCCCTCTAGACGCCACCTTCTTCACCGGCATTTACTCCTCCGTTTATCTCCAACTCTACACCAAGAGGCTCATTGTGGGCCAGTCACAACTGGGCTGGTGTCAGATTCCGGCCCACGACATTGGGTCCCCGCCGGTCGGGTCAGTTCGGCACCTGAGTTACCGGTTACGGGCTAGAGACGGTTCAAGGAGCCAAGGAATTGTTAATCTTGCAATTAAGTTGGAAGCTCTAGCCCCCGTCGCTGGCCAAAGGGTTTTCTTAGATTCAGACTCGCCTGATGCTGACACGCGTCAGACGGTGATGGGTATACCGGTGGCGTTATCCCACCCGTGGGACTCCGTGAGCGTGAGTTCAAGATGCTGACCTCAGGCGCAGAGCGGTTGGTTGTCGGTGATGTGTCGTGCTTGAGCCAATCCAGTTGTAGTGCATCAATGATTTGGTTGTGGGGTTGTGCGTACTATTGGGCGCCATTTTCTTTTGTGTTTTACAAAGACAAAAGCTTGACTTTTGTATAACTCGCCAAATATCAATCATTTTTGTTTCTGGAATGATTATTACCTTAAACGAGTGGCTTTTCCTTGGAATCAGGCCTAGTGGTCTCCGTTTTTAGCAACTTTGTTCAAGATTTCCAATTTCTCCGTATGAATAAGAATGTTTGTCTTAGTGTCATGGGTGAAATCGAAAGAAAATAATACATTTCATGGTCCAAATTAGATTTAACGGATCTAATGGTATATATATTGCTACTCGCTACACAATTCCTATTTTTTACTTGAAATAGAGAGAATCTGATTCGACAGCTTATCAAAGCACGCATGAGATATAATACAATATAATACATAGCTGTTTATTCCTATAGCACAAGAAAGTATACCTAATAGTGTTGGGAGAATATCAGGTCATGAACAGGACAGATCAAATAAAGTTAACTGGATAAACTCGGAAGTTATGTAACGCAAATAATTGAAGTTTGAAAATTGTTGGGTTTGCTGTTTACATGTGCAATAAAGAAAGTTTTAACGCCAGCTGAAAGCTTGGACAATGATAGGAAAAGGATAAGGATCCTCTCCATATGGTCAGGTGGAGCCATTCAAGACCATACTGAGTGAGCATCATCTTTTTTTTTTTGACATGTCCACGCAAGGGTAGGGGGAGGGGGGATTCGAACTTGTGACCTTCACTTCATAAGGTGTGGTTCACAACCGATTGAGCTACCTCTTGGGGACATTGAGTGAGCATCATCCAGTTTGAGTGATCACATTTGTGCTCAGACAATGTTAGCCTTGTACTGCTTGTACTATTAGCCTTCATGAATGAGAACAAATGGGTATAATGGTAAATTTACAGATGATACAGGAGGTGGGGTTTGCCGACGAGGATTTAAATGGAAATGGAATACAAAACTTGGGTGTAGTCAGACGATGGAATACCTTCACCAGTTACCATGCCATGTTCCTGATATCGGATGTTGCTTCTTGGATTTTCTTCTTGAAAGATTTGAAGCTGCTCTGGCCATTATTGGTCCAATGAAATGAGGAGCTCCGCTTTAGAAGATCAGATATGAAAGGTGATCTCAAAGTAGAATCCTCTGATGGAGTGTCATCATACTCTGCAGAGATGTAATCAATTAGCCATCTTAATGCCTTTTTCTGCATTTGTGCTTAATAATTATCATGATAAAATGTTGTTCATTGTCTTTGGAGTAAATAGTAAGACTACACTTCACACCAATTTCACACCAGGTAAAGTAGCATATTTTAAGTATTTGGTATGTGAAGCCACTTAAAACACATCATGTCACTTAAAACACGCCATGTTAACCAATGGGAAATGGGTGTAAAGAGTAGCAGAAATTGAAAAGTCTAAAACCAGAAAATTCATGAACAGTTAACAGAAATTTGGGCCCCCCCCTTCCCTTCCTACCAAAGACAAAAGGAACAGGGAAAAGAAGAGTTAAAAAGACAAAGAAAAGAAAAGAAAAACGCAACAGGGTCAATTTTTGATTAGTGGTTGGAAAAAGAAGAAAGATCCTCTTCCTTCTTAATAATACCATCAGCTTAACAAATCCAGATCAATAACCATTCTCATCTGAATCAGGGAAATAAAGGATACTCTTTCTTAGAACCTGTTCAAGAATAATTCAATCAAGCGAATGAAACTTGTCCTTTCGGTTTGCTTTTGAGTTTTGAGAAAGAGGCAAGAAGGCCAGTAAGGACACCTTACACTATCGGGGTGGAGGGTTGGAAGAAAACACCCTATTAGTAAGAATAATACTTCACACCACAATCATAATATGCTGATGTGGCGGCTAGTAACCTTTGATTTTTTTTTTTTAACAAGGGCCGATCCAAGAGCTACTAGCCATGCCACGCTAGCATAGTGTGATTATGTTGTGAAGAATAGCATTTCTCAGTACCCCTTGGATTAGCTCTTATTTTTTTAAAAAAAAATTTAAGGACAACTAGCCCATGCCACATCAGCATAGTGTAATTGCGATGTGATTGTAATGCAAGTATAGCGTGCCTTGAAGGATAGGATGACAAACTACCACCTTGTAGAGGTGCGTCTGTACAACGTCAGTATTACAAGCATTTGTAGTTGACATCTTGCTTATAAATATTAATTTACACACAACTGTTAACAATTTGAACATCATACAACATCAAAATTCCATGCAAGCAAATAAGTGAAGCAGAAAAACCACCTGAAGATGTTGGGAGCTGATATAGTCTTTTTAAGAATTTGGAGGCTTGTCTATCTTTCTTGTGGCACATGACTCGTATTAAAGTTTGGGCATCTTCTAAGCCGATTTTGTCATGCTTACATGGATACAATGCCGTTGAAATTTGTTCACTTGCTGTCATCAGCATTTGGATAACAGTGCCAGTCTGCAGAGAAATGAAAGGTCACCATACTGCCTGTTTCAGCCTTTCAAATAATGTGAGTATAAAATTCTCAAATCACCAGAAACTAAACCTGAAGGGTGTACAAGCTTAGTATTTGTTCAGCAAGTTTCGCTTCTTGCTCCACTAATGAACGTGGAAGGCCTTCTCCATCAGCTATAAAGAATTCCTAGAAAGTTGAGCAGCAGGGCCATATTAGCAAACGATATAAACTGGTAACAATTTGATAAAATGCATTAAGTATATATACATCAGGCAAATAATCTTTGTGTCATGAAGTGCTGGAACAAAATGAGAATCCGCTACTTGGTTTTGTGAATGGCAACCAATCAATGCCACTTTCAAACTAATTAGTGGAATACTGAAGCAAGTCTAAACGACTGAAAGCACTAACCATCCAACCAAAAGATCATGGAAGTCCAGGAGTCCTTCAGAGGAGTTATATTATGTTTAAGGGCCCACCCAAGATTTTTTAACTGTGTGGTAAGCTGCTGTGAAGTGGAATCTACCGAACACCAAGATATGATTGCAGTTGACTAGACTAGATTATAAGCAATAAGTCAATGTACATGGAGTGATGCAGAACTAAAAGTGGGAGCCCAAGCATGCAAAATGTAACTGCAGTGAAATAGGAGTGAAAACTATAAGCTAAAGTTTGTTTCTATTCGTTGAGTAAGCTATTGCTAAATTGGAATCAACCTAGGGCTGTAATATGATTCCAGTTCACTAGACTAGATTAGAAGCAATAAGTCAATGTATATGAAGTGGATTCACACTGAATCCAAAAATGAAAAATGTAACTGTAGTTAAATAGGGTCAAAACAATAAGCGACAATTTGTTTGTATTTGTTGGGTAGCTCAGCAATTGCAATGCTACATACTGAGATTGTTTCGCACTTTTCTAACATTTCACGCATACAAAGAACACCACATAAGTTACACATAGTTTGAATAGTGATAGTAGTAATTGGGTAGTATGGGATAGGGAATGCCTGCTATTTCTGTGCTTATCCTATGAATTAAGAACAACAGTTGCCTGACGCAGATTATAGTCACAATTGCCTTGCAGTATTTAATTGATGGACATAACCGCATATGACAAGAAAAATGTCGCATGTTTTTTCATTTCTTTTGAGGGAAAAAAAAGTTACTTCAAAGTTCCAAGTAAAGGTTTGTCTACTTTTACCACTATACAAAGGACACATACCTTCAACATATTAAGGTCATCCTCCATAATTGTGATAT
The DNA here is from genome assembly GCA_006937295.1 of Carpinus fangiana. Lineage (NCBI taxonomy): Eukaryota > Viridiplantae > Streptophyta > Magnoliopsida > Fagales > Betulaceae > Carpinus > Carpinus fangiana. Next base: position 2,907,825 of record CM017325.1, on the reverse strand, counting down.
CTGAATTAGAAAATGCACGAGAAGGACCTCCATTGAGCAACACCCAAACATAGCCTTCCTGAATCATGAACATATCCAAAATTAGAACCGCACATAAAGGGGCTGCAATAGATTAAATATGGAGGAAGAAAGCACACCAGTAATGCCCGACAAACACTGAAAACGACAAGGTCTCTAAGAGTATCATCAATCAAACCACATATATGGTCGAGAACCTACATCAAGGACTCTAAGATTAATAGAATTCCCTCAATGGTGGTAGAAGATACTACCAACCACAATAAATCATTTTCACAAGAGCTCTTATACAAGATATTACACATAGAAAATTTACTTCAATATCTTACTTTATCAATATGTGGAATAACACTGTCCAAGCGAGCACCTTCAACATTACCACGATATAACCAAAAGAGGAATGCATCTCTGAGATCCCAGAAAACTACTCTTGCACCTAGAAATCAAAATTTAAGCTAATTGTGTCCATAAATCCAAGTAATTAGGAAAGTTCACGTCTTTTCTTCAAGATATGTAACAGGGCAGACCTATTGCTAGCAAATTAAAAATTGTCAGTCACAGACAGGCTTGTTAATGCAAAAGAACTTTATAACCTCACCGGCAAAGTCATGAATTTTGCTGACAGCATCTGTCGTGGTATCCCTGATGCTGCTAAAGGTGGTTACAAACAGTTCATCAACTGCTTCACTACATGTTAGCCGTGAACTCTCTGAAGATTCCAGAGAGACTTCTTTAGCTGGATTTGACCAAGTTATATGTTAGAAATGTCAGTTGTTGATAACTTTTCACCTAAAAAATATAGTAAAAAATAAATGAAATAGAGAGACCTAAAATACTAGACATTTAAATCAGAAACACCAACAACATGAATTCAATTTTAAAGAATCGCCAACAAAAGAATATATTGAAGAAAAAAGATGCAATCTTTCTTAATTCTTATTACCTTTAAAAGAAAAATGTTTCCTTTTTTTTATCAGTAAGATTTGAATATAAGCCCTAACCCAAGCCCTCTCCACCTTTTACCACCTGAGCTAAAAGGAAAAGGTTTCAGTTTTAGTACTCCTCCCCCTGGTTAATGTTAACTCATATAAGTCCAACGTCTCATCCATTACAAACACATAAGGATATTCTTTCCAGGAAAAGGAGAGAACAACCAAACATTTGTGAAGTTTGTGGTCAGAGGAAACTGTGCATGTTACAACAACAACCGCAATCAGTCAATTAATCAGGCCATCTAGCAGAAAGAGAACTCAAATACTAGGTAAGCTCCACTGGTTTTTTTTCAAACAGTAATAACATGGAGGATTAGAACGTGTTAGCTGTTACAATAATATTTTAGTGTAGAGCAAAACAATTCTTGGGGACTTGCAGCATGAAAACAACACCATCAAAACAGTACGGAAAAAAGTATGTCACCTTGAGAATATAGGAAAATAGGAGCAGGTATTGCGGCATCTAATAACCAGGCTTTGAATAAATAAATAAATTGTTGAGAAAGATCTCTGAAAAACCCAATAGCTCTTGGCTTATTCTGATTAGTAAGAAAGCATTCAAACAGCAAGCTGAAAGATGCCAAGTTCTTGTTTACATTTACTTTTTCAGTAGTTTTGTTCACATCTTGTATCTAGATTTCCATCTTGCACAGACGATCCTATGACTCGGAGATAATGAAACTATGTATGGAAAAATTGATAGAATAATACAAATGCAAAATTAAGGAAATCACCAAATGGTATGTTTCCCAGCCACACTGAGAAAGAACTTACCCCACCCATGACCAACTGGTGGTCTGATAAGTGCCCACGACTTTCTAGTGCCATCTTCTAGTATGTCAATTTGTTTCTGAATATACTGCAGGAAGAAACAAAAGATAATGCAGAGAGAAAATAACAGAATTTGATGATATGATTCATGCAAATTAAGCAAATTTATAACAAATATATTCTTTGGAACAATTTAACCCACTATCATTAGCCCTCGGTAACTATTAAGGCCACAAGAAGAATAAAAAAGGAAAAAAAAAAATAGTTCGAAAAATCAACCCAACAAATATGAAATATGATACCAACTATATTTGGTATGCATTATAAAAATACAAATTTTAAATTTTAAAATTTTTTTTAAAAAAAATCTTAAATGCGCTCTTTTTGGTCAATGATACTCATTTTCATAAAAATAGTGATAGCATGTAAAATATGAGACTTATATATACCAATCTGAATCAACACTCTACTCTCAAACCTGCTTAATCAACAATTACGAAACATAAGATCATCTCTATTTATAAATCAAGAATTGCACTTACTTTCAGAGTGTTTAATCTGACACAGAGTTTGGATATTGTCAATTCATTCAACTTATTCCTCACATCATCCTCCAATAGTTTATGCTCTAGCACCTTCTTCTTCATTATTGGAATAACTGTCTCCTCATAACGAGTCAAAGGAGGAGCCATGGGATAGAGATGATTCTTCTCAACTGCAGTATTAATGCATAATGATAAAAATAAAACTCTAAACTAGATTTCTCCAAATGAATCATCACATTAATCAACTTGAATTTGATAACATCTGAAAAACTTGTTTTCAAAACTTTCAATTGTTCAGAAAGTATAGTATCTAGAGGAGAAATGACAATTGTTGGACAAGAAAACATGTGGCCAATGAATAGAAAGGGGCACATGGTAGCCCCTAAGATACCCCAGAAAAGATGAGACACTGAGCAGAATATCTTCTACTAGATGAATTCAAGAGAGTAATAGAAACCTCATAAAATATCAAGGATACCACAGAATATGAAGATCTCCCAGGACCATTAGAAAGCATTTAACACAGCAACCAGGATGTTGTATAAACAATCCCTAACTTCTGTCATGCAAATTAAAAGAAACAAATCCACTTTAATTGCATTTCCCACATGTAAGATAATTTTTTTTTTAATAACCAAGGTATCTGGGGCTTTGACCCGACTAGATCCACGGGACATCGTGCAAACGCCCCCTCCACACGGGTCGGGTAAAGTCTAGGCTTTCTCCCATGGACATGGCCTCAAGGAATTGTTTGCACTCAAGGGGAGTCGAACCTTAAACTTGATGCTTCATAAAGACCTAGGGCCAAGTAACTTACCACTCAAGCCAACCTTTTGGGGTTAAAATACTGGATAACTATAAGATACATGAGACATATTCTTAAAATTGACACATTTCCGTTAAGCTGAAGATTCCAAAGGATCACCCATCATAAATGCCTAAATCTGCTAAAAGTTGTGCAGCCTAACTAGCAACAAGTGGAATTAATTGTGGCCCACTTACATCAAACTGGATATCCATTTTATCATGTAAGCAAGCAGGGAAATCTGTTGAACCTTAAAAAGATGAGCCCTGAATTGCACTTGCCAAACATTTTCCTGCACTTTTTTTTTTTCCCCTTTTTGCTGGGGTTGGTTGTTATTTATTTTTTTGATTTGGTGGAAGAAGTAGGAGGGGGTTGTCACATTTCTGAATTTCAAATTCAAGAGATATTTTAAACATCACACTATTACCCCTGAATTGTCAACGGTTTTGCAATCATAATCAAGAATTATCAAAATTTGCAATGTCGGTATCCCATGTTTCAACCCGTTTTAATCTTGTCCCTACTGTTAGAGTTTTGCGTTAAATCAAATAGCTAATAGGTAGAATGTCTCTTATACCTTTATATATTTTAAAAATACAAATTTGCCCTTAAGAATTTAAAAATAAATAAATAAATAACGGTCTGGCCGTGGGTCATCAAATGTTCAGTTTTTTTTTATATAAAAATAAAAAATAAAAAAGAGGGTATTTTGGGCATTTTAGCATCCTCTGTTAAGATTTAAGAGAAAATGCTAAAGAGGGTGAAATTAGGGGCTGAAGCTTGGGAACCCGATATTGCAAATTTTGATAGTTCAAAATAATGATTACAAAACCTGACAATTGGTGGGGGGCACAAAAAGAGTGTTGACATGGAAAGAGAACCGAAGGTATCTTTTTGATTAGCAAGTTATTCATGCATCTAATGGATCTTAAACCCCACATGACAGAGGACAAACTTAGAAAATCAATCAATGTGTACTTGTGGTGGGCTTTAGGATGGAAAAAAAATTAAGATTTTAGGGCTCTAGTTGTGAGAGAAAGACAGTAGGGATAATCAAATGAAGTAGGGATTGAAAAGATATGAAAAAAAAGGGGAATATGGGTTGTTTCTTGAAGCAACCAGGTTGCAAGGCTGTGTTTTGGATTTTAAGGCTGATTTGATACGTTATTTGGTGGCTGAAGGCAATAGAAAACTTGGATGCTTTAAGGTTTCAACTATATACAGGAAATGCTATGCTTTGGGGTTGTAAGGAATACAGAAAAGAGATAATTAGGTTGCTGTTTATGGTGTGGCAGTAACAGCACGCTGACTCAAACATACAACATTCCAACCATCAATCAAATCTCTGGATTCTTTAAATACATTGAACACATTAAAAGACTCTTCCTTATTATTAGCATTAAAACTCTTAAATTGACTACTAAACCAAAAACCTAATAAAACTAACCTGGACTGAATAAAAATAAACCCAAGACACCTAACAACTTTTAGAAAGTTCTGGACTCGGCTCAATCACCAAAATGTCCTTAATTCAAAGATTTTCAAAAAATTAGAGATGTGCCACTCATTACACAACAAACCTTAACTATTAAAATATAAGACCAAATTTAAAAACTGTTTCAATCCTAGACTCCTAGGCATTCAAGCTTCAAAACCATATAAGGCTCGTCACAATCCAGAGTTGCACATGCACCCCACATGTGAAAAGTTGTTAGTTGTCAAAAAACAAAACTCTAATGGCATCAACTTGACCATTTTTCCATGGCCACATCACCACAATTTCACCCTCCACCCTGTTCTGAAGGGCGAGAGGATGCAATTTGAGCTACAGCTGATTGGTAGAAACAGATACAAAAGCATCTTGCACGCATAGCTCCCAAAGACCATGGGTGTACTGTAGATGCAGTGTTCAACATGTAAAGAGGGCAAACCAAAATGAATGTTCTTAATATGCAGTTTTACAAAGAAAAAATAGTAATGAAAACATCCATGACAACAACCAGCAAATCGTATTAGAGTAAGTTTTAAGATAAAAACAATACAAAATTAAATAAAAAATAGAGCTTCTTTATCAATATTTCACACTGTGATAACCATCAAACATATTAATAAGAGAATGCAGAAGATGTCTATCTCAAAACAGCCTCATTCCTCCATAAGCCAAGAGGAACTACCTTCTTGGTGCAACTGCACAAGTCTCAGGCTGTTGAAGCTCAAAAAATTAAAAGCTTGAAGACTCTAGGCAGCCTGGTCAACAGTCAAAGTTGTTTATTCTAAAATTATATCAAACCTGTAGATCCAAAGCCACCCATCATAGTTTGAACTTAGAGTTCACCTGCGACCATCAACCAAACGCACACCTGGATTCTAATCTCATATGTGCCTCATGGGGTCATACATACATACATAACCAGCACAAAACAAATGGTGTAGGTGCCAATGCATATTGTAAGCCTCTAGGATCAAACTCACCGCACGCCTTCTAAAAAAAGGGTGGGTGGGGGGGGAGGGGACCCTCGTTTTCTAAAAAAATCTCAACCAGCCAACCAGGCAAGAGAAACATCCACACTAGTTACAGTTTTTTTTTTAAAAAAAAAAAAAAGTAAACGAATCTATATTTAGCAAATTTAACCCATATCTGCTCTCAAAATGCCTGATGTGACTTTAGAGCAAATCTTTCATGGGAGAATGAATTAGGTTGCAAGGAATGTGTATATAATAGATAGGCCTTTTAAATTTTTAGTATACTATTTCTCTCACATCGTATCTAATTTGTGATATTAAGAAAAAAGAATCTATTGACCAAATTTCTAGTATATAATCATATGGGAGACCTTCACCCAAAGGCATCAGATAAACCAAAAGTAAATCAAATCAAAATAAAGATTAGAACTGGAAAAAAAAAAACAAAAAACAAAAAACAAAAAACAACAAACAAAAAAGAAAAAAGCAAAAGGATCACATGCCTCTTTAGACCCGATCACAATATACATTACAAGGAGGGAGTCAAACCTACTCAAGGAAGTAAAAACAAGAAGCCATATCTATATTCTCAATATGCTGGAAGATAAATGTACTTTACCTAGCTGGTTAAGCAATTTCACCAAATAGGCATCCAGGCTGTGAAAAATAACAGATAGCAGAGCTTGTAAATGTGTGATATCCACTGAAAGATTCAAGCCAAAGAATTGATCTACAGTCTGCAAGTTAAATTGGACATAAGGGCCATGAAATGAAAGAAGAGCACAAGCCCCTCTTAAGATAAATATTTAAACAAACAAATAAGAAAGAATGTCAATAAAATAATCGAAATAAAAAATTCTAAGAGATATGTAGTAAGAGGTTTACGCATATTTGCATTGTAAGCCCTATTTTTCCTAGGTTATTGAGAATTCAATAACAATAGTTACAAACAATAACAATCACTAGAACATGAAGACAGAAATTTCAAAGTGAAGGGAAACACATGCCTGAAAGCAGCTCAACTGAGCAGCCTCCATAAAACTATTCAAACAATTGGCATAAGATACATATTTTTTTATCAGATACACCAAATTATTGTTACAGCAATTATATCTACCTCCTCTATGATCCTAAACACTTCAACTGCTGATGCTGCATGTCTTTGCTGAGATGATAAAGGCTCCCAGTCCTGCACAATCCCAATATTCAAAACTTTTTTTTGATAAGTGAGCCCAATATTCAAAACTAGTTAAGCAAGAAACTAATTATGCATAAAAAGATGGATGATATCCATAATACCACCACAAAAAAGCAAAGTCTTTTCTTTTCTGTTCTCTTCCCTTCTAATCCATTGTTCCTTAAATTAATATTAAACCAGATGGTCATCTGTTATACAATCAAAGCTTTAAATGATTACTCTTCCGTCGAACCAACCTCAAGATCAAACACACGTCCAGTCCATTCCAACATACGTGAATTCTGAGCAATCACCCAGTCAAGAATTATTGGTTTAGCAACTTCTCCAATCTGCACACAAAGGAAAGGGACAAACGGCTAATTCTCCAACTTGTTTAGCTAATTTAGGCTGAAGCAGACCAACCATCTCTCACAACAAAACTACAAAGAAAAAGCACTATAATATTACAATTATTTGCTCCAGAATAGACAACATTTGCACTAGGATTGCCAGTGCTCAGGTTGTTTGTTGTAGTGGTCCCAGAAGCATACTAAATGCATAATAAATACTGTTGAATGCTCTCAAGTTCCTGAATACAAGCAATATTTACTCTCCCTAGAATAGGCATAAGGATCCCTTAGATTCTAAAACTATGTGAATTCAAGCCGTTTCTTGCATCAAGCGGCTTGAAAAATGATACCTATTAAAAAAGTGGCATGTTACCAATGAGATTTGAGTATATATTCATTAGGTTCTTGCGCTTTATGAAGTATAAAAGTTTTGAGCCAAAAGCCCTTTTTTTTATTTTCTAAAGAAGAAGCATCTCTTCAAAAGTGAAGAAGAAGCCAAAAGGGAGAAAAATGAATTTTAGCTGCATTGGTAACATGCCACCTTTTTAATAGGTAGCATTTTCTACGTCGTTCGATACAAGGAACAGATTGAATTCACATAATTAGAATCTACAATTTCAAAGTATCCTGATCCCTAGAACATAATGATCATCTCAAGATCATTCTGTATAAAGAATATATGAAATTCAATGCACATGTTAAACAGAAAACAAGCATGCAAATTGCATAATGAATATTGTGTTGAACAATATAAGTTCATCAATTAATTAAATAATGGGAAATTATATCTAAACACCTTGGGTAAGCACGCCAAAATTTTAAAATCCCTAAGTTTTTTTTTCGACAATTTACTCCTTGGGTCGATCGAAATGACAATAAAATCCCTACCGTCAAAATTCTATGCGGTGGTTCGGCCACCCCTTGTTCTTTTTTTAAAAAAACTTTAGATTTAAATTTTAAAATTAATTTTTTTTAAAAAAAAAAACAACATTTTAATAAGGTAAAACGGTGCGTTTTGACCTAGACTAACGGCTGTTTAAAAATTTTGACGGCAGGAATTTTATTGTCATTTCGATCAACCCAGGGAGTAAATTGTCAAAAAAAAAAAAAACTTAGGGATTTTAAAATTTTGGCGTGCTTACCCAAGGTGTTTAGATATAATTTCCCTTAAATAATTAAGTCCCACAACAGAATCATCACCTTACCATCATCATTGCATAACAGAATAAAATGAAGCAGTAAACATATGCCCAACAGTAAAGAGTTAAAAAAATGGTAACAATAGCAATTGGGTTTCAAAAGAAAAAATATAATTAACGAACCGGATAATGGTCCAGATCTCGGTTGAGATGGTGACGCAGCCTATTATCTTCACAAGCAGAAATATATAGCTCAGTCAGGTCATGATCCAACGAATAAGCAGCTGAAAGCACCGATCTGACATCTTCAGAAAGAGATGACACTCCCTTGAGAAACGGCTTCTGTGTTGTTGGAAAAACCATAGCAGTACAGCAAATCAATAGAAGATAAACCAACTATGAACTGAAAGAAATTTATTTCGTCAAACAATAAGAAGAAGAAGAAGAAGAAGAAACCCCAACCAGTCTTTCCCCATAAATTTGGTGTAGTTGCATGGCTGCAATCATCCCAGATTCAGGACACCAATGACGTAGCACCGGGCAGAACACACTGAACTCTCTCTGAGCAATCAATTTTAGCTCATTTGCAAGCAGGGCCAAAGGATGTGTCCTTACCACCTTGGATTCAAGATCTAGGGTACTTGCTACCTGGCAGTATAATCACATCCATTAAATCTCACAGTATTACTGAGGCAAACATAACATAAACATAAGTAAACAAATATATAGGTTAAATGACAAATTCGACTCACCCGCCTATATGAAGCTTTGATCGATCTCTCAACATATGTCAAAAGTTTTCTAGTTGCACTCTCATTGGAAACATTCAACCTGATTAACTGCATAGAGTAAATATAAAGGATTGCTGCAATGATCTTAGCATGAAAAAAAGGTTTGTCATTATAATGTTATAAGAGAAACTTCTTGCCGGTAACAGCAGAACATGTTGATAAGACACAATAAAAACAAAAATTTTCGAAATGAGTCTGTACAGCTAAAATCACTATAAACTTCTTTTCTCAAGAGTCAGCAGAACGCAAACCCCTCTTTTCTACGCACACTGAATATGTCAATCCCCTGAGGGATAGTTACACAAGAAGGAAAGAAAAGAAAGCTGAAAAATGCACCATATCATTCAAATGGAGTATCAGACCTCTGAACAATTTTGAAGCAAGGAAGGCTAGTAAAATCAAGCATAATGCATATTACCAAAATCAGTCGAATTTATAAGCTTATTCCCTCACTCCCTCTTTCAACAGACAAGACATCAAGAACTTTCGGGGATGTGAACTCATTTTGGATCACGATGCAACTTTAATGAATGCATTAGCTAAGATGCCCTAAGTGCGAATTAGCAGCATTTATTTGTTTCATGAATGTATTAGTTTTTTAGTTCGTTTCTTTCAGGCATAAAGAGCACATTTGATTTTCTGTTTTATGTCAAAGGGGGACACAGGAATTATACAACAATTACACCCAGGAAAGAAAAGGGAAAAAAAATATTTATGGTTTATAAGTAATCTGGGCATAGCAATAGGATTGCTGAAAAATATTTATCAACCACCAATTGGCTGAAAAATAAATTTGTAAGGCCATGGAACTAGTATGTGATTCATTCAACCACCACATATGAATATGAACTACACTACAGAAAAACAAACCTCAATATCACCAAAATCACCAGAAGTAAGAATTCCAGCTGCTGAGAGCAAGTTCATCATCCTCGAGAAGTTATGAGGTTTCTGAAACAATAATGACATAATTAGAAAGAACATCTCTGAAAAGAGGAACACAATTTATAAGGTGTAGGTATACAAGGGGCTTCAAAGAATCCAAGTCAACAGTGATGAATGTGAGCATCCAAGTCTACACATTATTGAGAAAAAGTACAAAATAAGAATAGAGCTCATCAAATAAACCTAAATTAGGCAAACAACAAAGAAGGGAGTACAGGCCATTTACTACATAGTGTTACAATCTCAAAAATATTTACCGTCGCTTAAATTGGAAAAATGGAATGGAAATATAGGAAAACTATTTAAGAATAGAAATTGACCTGACTAAAATGCAGATGATAATCTTGCAGTTTACTGTCACACCAACTGCTTATTGAGAAGAAAATAGCCTGCACCAGACATAACTTTATTTCACTGCCATTCCATGCTCTTGAACATGCTAGGCTATCCATGTAATGCTCTTCCTTCTGATTATCATTTTCAGCAGATAGAACCTTCTGCAACTCAAGGAGCGCATATTCTAACAGCACAGCCTCATCTGTCCCTACATACTTCAATACGGAAAATCACTTTATATAAACGTTAAAAATCATACTGATGTATAGTTCACAAATATGGCAAGTTATAAGGGACTCAGCATTAAAACTATGGAAACTATGTTATATAAATAGGCAAATAGCTCGGAAAATATTTTTTTAGATCCAGATACCAATATATGGAACAACAAACTATAATCACAAACATTTGGTTGACCACCAGATGAAATGGGCACTTCAGTACTTTCATCCATTAACAAACAAAATTTATTCCAAACTTCTCAGCGATTATGAGATCTTACCCTCCACATTCATTTTGCAGATATGGAGGGTAATCAGTATGACATAAACTATACTTGCCTTCAGCATTAGACATCCTTCCCAATATTATTTTATATGCTGTGGTTATTTCGCTCAAAACCACAAGGTGTTGTCCTTAATTTTCATGATTACAAATTCTATCATTCAATTTCTTTTTTAATGAGTGAGTTTTGGCCACATGAAGAGGGGAAGAGGAAGTTCCAATGCTAAAGATAAACTGAAGTGAACAAAACTACTACATTAAGGCCTCGTTTGGTTTGTGGAATACACATTCCATTAGAAAAAAAGGAATAGTTATTACTCGGAATAGAGAAGAGTGGAATAGAATAGTTATTCCTATTCTTTAGTTTGGTAACAACACACATGGTCTAACTGAAATTGAATCAAAATTACTAAAAACCCCCCACATTAATTTTTTTTTTTTCAATTCATATTAAAAAATAAAATAAAGGCCAATCAAAAGGAACTTTAGTTAAATTTAGAAAGCAAATTACACTTTTTTGTATTCTCTTTCTCAGATTACCTAAAAGGCCAATCCAATCATATAACTACATTGATTTTCTTAATGAAATATTATCCAATGTGTGGTTGAGAACAAATTTACCACTGAAGGATTACAATGTGTATTTGAAAATGAAATCAAGGACTCTAAGCTCTCTATCATAAGTATGCATGGAAAAGTGGTATTGAACCAAACAAAGCAACAAGCAATAAACCAAAAATAGATAAAGCACCTAAACTATAAGACAAGTAAGCCTTCATACTTTTTGGGTAAAATACCCCAAACGCCACAACCACCTATGGTGCCAATTCCCTAAACTTCACCAGACACCCTCACGATCTACTCATCATTACTGAATTAGTATAGAAAGTATCCCATTAATCTCTCAGGCAGGCTTAAATTTCTAGAAGGCCTGCTCAGCTCAAAGAATGACCGGCCTACAATCTCGCGTACTGAGTCTATATGACATGGACTCAAAGCCTGGGCCCCTATCATGAATCCCCAATAACTACCATGCACATCAAAACCAAAAATGCCCAAGAAACAGGATCTGAATGGACATATATAAATAAGAAATAATTAATTGATGAAAACATGAACGTGTTATAGTAATACCTAGATGCCATAGCAATGAGGAACAAAATGCTACACTCTTGATAAGTGACGAGGAAAGATAGGTGTTACAACTTCCTCCAGGAAGCCAATGGCCTTTTCTTCGAACCATATATTACAACTACCAGTATACTATAAACCTTATCTTGTCTACGCCCATTATAAGAACAAATTATTACTATACACAAAATCACAATTAAAGAATTCGGTCAGCTGGTTAATAAAAAAAATGCTCAATATACATTAAGGGCTGTTGAGATAATGTATACCTGCTGGAAAAGGACCCACCCATATAACGCATTATGCATTTTCTGTGTGATGCCTAAAGTAGGCCAGGTCAATTTGATAAGCATCAGGAGTTCATTGGATTCCTAATTTCAAGTAGCAAACTGAGCATCATTAAAGTTAAACTATGTCACATAAATGCTTAATTGAAATTAAGATAAGAAAATATTCACCATGATGAGCTGGCCTTCGTCAAGCACATCAAACACACCAAATAGCAATTTCTCGTAAAGTCTAATGTTCAAGTGATAATCAGCAGTCCAATAATAGGTTTCACCCTGGATATTGAATTTTCCAGACAGAGATGACAACTCTAAAGCCACAAATGTTAGAGCAGATAGAATCTCAGCACGTTCAGAAGGTGATCTTGTGATGTCCCACTCCTGCAGTATCCAACAGACCAAGACCCATTTTTCAATTGTGTGAGGAGATCCAAAAAAATGTCAAAGCAAGCCATTACTGTAAGTAGTGAGATTTACTCTCATTAAAGTATGCTTAATTTCGACCATGAACATACCTTAGAATTTCTGATGTTTGCAAGAGAACTTTGAATGGTTAGACGTTCAGACGCTTCAAGATCAGTAGAAAAATAAAGGAGCTCTTCTAAGATACTTGCCTATAAAATGGTTGCAAAACAATATGATTAGTCAAAGCTTAAAATGACCATTTATTGTTGGATAAATGACATAATCACACAACCAATTCTAATAGTCTAGCATAAAGACACCTGGAGAAGCATGTAACACCATCTACAATTTATTCTAACATTCATAATTCTCACTTAGTTAAGTTTCTTACCATCTATTTTGGCCTAAATAATTTACCACTATAATTTTTTACAAATGCTTCATAACAAAAGATTAAGCAAAGTTGAGCATCACCTGTCTACTTTTCCACTGCATATAAGATTTTCCATTAAGAAAATCAGACTTGAATATGCTAGCTAAAAGTCCCAATGACATTTGAGGAATATCAATTGATCCCCACATTCTCCTAGCCGTCAATTGCATCAATCTTTGCCGTATGCATGCATCCATTGGTTCTGAAATCTAGCAAAGAAGTATAATTCGCCTCTTTGATTGAAGCAGAGGTTAAACAATGAAGTAAGCAAATTAAGTGAGAAAGATAAATACTCTTCTCCTTAGAGGATTTATTGGTTGCAGCTCTGCACCGAGACTCTGTATGTTGTGTGATGCAATGTATAAAAGCTAATAACTGGAACTAAAAGAGTTTTTTCTTTTTGTTTTATCAGTCTTTAAGTAGGGGGAGAAGTTAGATAATAATGTCAAAAGGATAAACCAAAAAAATAATAATAATAACAAATAAATAGAATGTGGTCATATTTATGACACAATAGAATTCTCTCTAATGATGTCACAAGTCTACATCAAAAATTTACCTTGAAACCAAAAATATAATGATGACGATGATAAACTTATGACTTAAATAAACAAAGCAGCTCATAATTGGAGGCTACAATTCTTTCTGTGCATAAAGTAAATCCATTCTTTCATGCAGCGACAACTAGTTAGGTGAACATCCATCATGTAATAAGTATCCAATATCCATAGGGTAAATTTAAATAGTTGAAATTATTATTATTTTTTTTAAATATATATATATATAAGAAAATTCATTAAAGATGTCAAGGCAAGTACACTTACAATTTATAAAAGATAACCGCGTTAGACCCAACTAATAATGACGACAACAACAGCAGCAGCAACAATAATACATGGAATGAATAAATCGATACAGAAAGGAAAGATCAAAATGGGAGATAGAATCAAAAACTTTCATCCAGATTAGATGTACCAATAAGAATTTAAAGATGGAGAGCCTTGTATCATTACATAACTATGCATTACTCCGTATGGTCCATATTACAAGTGTGTGTGGGTGGGTGTATCAGACTTGAAAATCAGTTGATCTTTACACTGAAACATCCAGGTAGAAAACTCTGTGTTTTCTGAAACTTCAATTTCCAGAATTCCAGCAAATAAGAATTACAGTTAGAATTAATAGCAGAAAGAACAATATCGCTTGCCTGCATCTGAATGCGGATGGTCTCAATTAGTTCTGATTGTCTTCCTCGAGACTCAGACTGCTGATGGATTTTATCCCTTCTACTCTTCAACCCTGACAGAAGTTTAGCACTCTTTTCTTTCTTTCTATCCTCAACTGTATGGACTTCAAACCTAGTTATATGTAAAGCAAGACTAAGAGATTGAGAAAGCAGTAGAGAGAAAGAAAGGCCACAAGTGCACATCAACTACAATGCACATGGCACACATACACAAATTAGAGAGAGATTACCCAGAAAATGCCAAAGATGCAAGCAATATTTCATAGGCTGATTCCCGCAAGTCATCATCCGACAATCCTTCAAGAATCCTGAAGCTATGTATCAGTTTACTCAAAGATGAAAGAAAGGCTTTGGGATAATCCACAAGAGAGAAAGAAAAAAAAAATCTTTTCAACTGTGTAACCATTTATTGCATCAAATTTCTTTCCAAGTCAAGAAAAGATCAAAGTAAACCAACAAATACCTGCATTCAGGCAAGGTAATCCTAATGGAGGGATTTGTGCATTTTCCATGGGCTTTAAAGGTGTGCATGTTTCCACTTCATATTTAGGACTAAAGTCTTCCCCAGATGCTTCCGCATCCTCGACTATTTGAGGATCCGGACTAGATGAAAATGATGCATGATTGGTGGCCCGGTTCACATCAGTTGGAGGTGGCATTCGCGTGGGAGGTGATCCAGACAAATCTGGATCAGAAAGTAGAAAATAGGAATTCCCTAATTGAGAATGAATCTACCAAAAAAACAAAGACATATAAGTGAGATTGAAAGCGATATAAATATTAAAAAATCATACTTAGAAATTAAATACCATCAGCCCTGTCTTATAAATTTATGAAAGTCCATAAAGCTTGGACAAATATTGCAACATGCCAACCCATTGTTTTTGGTTCCCCACTTTAATTCCAACACCTTGGTAATCTCCCAAATTTTTCACTGCTTCAAACTACACTTCTTTTCTAGCAATTAACAGAAAATGTCTTGAGCGCAATTCTGCATTTTCCTTTCCATAAACCAAACATCTAAATGAAATTACTGTTAGTTATTATGCTACTAAGTGAGAATTCAAAAATTATGTCAGATATGTAACCCCAGCTACTAATTGAGAATTAAACAAAATTAAAAAAATATATATATAACTCTATAAGTATCTTTACCATAACTGGGTAAGAAGATTCATCGAAGTACTTCTTAGTTGCTTCAGAAACATCAAGCACTCCACCTAATAACATCAACAAAACACCAATTTACCATTAAGATCCAAAATCCACAACCGAAAATCAACATAAACGCCGTTTGGTCACCGAGAGAAAAATTTAACATTAACTGCGTAACAAAACTCCACAGTTACTAATTATGTTTGGTTGCCAAGAAAACAAAGTGCAAGAAAAATGAAACGAACTCTTGAGTTTCGCTTGCTGCATCTATTTTTTTATAGAACTAGAAACAACAAATGAACAAAACGATAGTATGAACCTCAGTCGAGTGGAATTCACTGTTTCCTCGGGTCCTAAGCCAAACAAATCTTTTCTTTTATGTTTTGTCGAGAAACAAGCAGAGCATAAGTTTGAATTCCAACCGGATTTTATGCAGCGTATGAACAAAAATGAAACAAACTCTTGAGTTTAGCTAGCTGCACCTTTTTTTTATATATAGAACCAGAAACAAAAAATTATCAAAATTCAAAACGATTGTACGAGGCTCAGTCGAGTGGAATTCACTGTTTCCTCAGGTCCGAAGCAAAAACAGGGCTTTTCTTTTATGTTTTCTCGGGAAACAAACAGCGCAGAAGGTTGAATTCCAGCACTGACCGTATTTTATGCAGTGGAGGACATAATCGGCGCTGAGTTTATCCAAGTCGATGTCGGAGAGAGCGGCGATGGGGCCCGCCGGGGTTCGGAGCTCGGTGATCAAACCAGAGGACAAGAGGAACTCTAGAAGCTTGCGACGGTCTCCACGGTACCGCTGCAATAGGCGCCAAGGCTGTTGCTCCATCTGATCGGAGCTTCGGCACTCGGCAGGGAAAGCAATGGGAAAGTTGGTCAGAAGAATTGTAGGCCCTTAATGCAAGTCCTACATTTGGAGGAGCGCGAAAAGGCCGAGGAGAGGGTAAACATGACATTTCACTTATTTACTTTCTCGTTTGTTTTGGGTCGGATCTCGGAGGTCCAAAAAATTCCATCTTGGGAAGATTCTCTCGTGGTTTTGGTTTTGGTCCAAAAAGCAATGTCTTGCGTGGACCAATAATTACACGACAACAACAACATATATATATTTATACACGGAAAAAATATTCTCACCATTTCAAAATTCATACCTTTCTTTTATTTAATATATTTTGAAGGATAATACATTTAATTCATTACTATTATTAAAAATTTTGAACAATATTACTCTTCAAAATATACTAAATAAAAAAATTTGAGAAATTTTAAAATGGAGAGGATTTTTTTTCCATGTGCGGCTCCGATTATTATTATTATAATTTTTCTAAAATATTTTTTGTAAGAGTATTTTTAGTGTTTTTCAAATATTTGTTTGCAGTTGAAAAACATTTTGTAATCAGCATTTTCAACCCAACACGACCCACGCTGAAGAAAAAGTATTTTCAATAACCAAACAAACAGGAAATATTTTTAAGTGGATATTTTAAGGGTAACAACTAGACACCAAAATATCATATAAAAAATTAAGAGTTTTTAGTTGAAAACATTTTAAATCAAAATAAACGAAACTACACGTTGATAATTAGTTAAGACGCAATCCCAAACACTTCATCTAAAGAATTTTTACTTTTTTACTTGATTCATTAAATTTTAATAAACTCTGTGGTAAGGTGATAATATTTAAAATAATTAATTAAAAATTTAAGAACCCTATGTGAAATTATTTGATTAAAAAAAAATCTTGATCTGTGACCACAAAAATAAATAAATAAATAAATAAAAATAAAATTAAACGTCTCTTTTGAACTAGAGATAACGCGGTAGAAGTATTGACTATTGAGTCTATTGACTACCATGTATCCTCCATGAAGGCCCACATAAGTAAACCAGGGAAGAAATACAGGAATAAAAACAAGGCCAGGACATAAGACAACCAAGTATCTCCTACTTCAACATGGATAGGAATAAAGCATTTGGTTTACAATTTGACAAACTGAACGCGTATTTTTAAACAAAATCATAATATATATATACACGATTTTGAAAATGCCTTTAAAAAAAATAACAATTCATGCAACATGCAAATGAAGCATTTTTAAAAACTCATAATTTTAAAGATCAAACTACGTTTTCAACTTTTTTTAAAAAAAAAAAAACCCTTTTTCCAACTATGCTTTTATTAACTACATTTTTAAACTACACTTTTTAAAACTACTAAATGACATTATGAGTAATGCTATAAGGTTTTTTAGAGTCTTCCTAAAGTCATCTTAAATGTGATGTGACTTTTAAAATCACCAATAGATTAAAACTCAATAAATTACATCTCAAATTTAACAGTAATTTTAAAAACCACATCACATTTGAAATAACTTTATAAAGATTCTAAGAAGCCTTATAACATTACTCTAACATTATTCGATAGATGATGTATCATCTCTACTCTAGTATCAAAAAAAATAAATAAATAAATAAATAATTGAAAGCATCTCCTGTGGTGAAAAGCTAACAGATTTCCAGTGATAATTTTTTCTTCTTATTTTATACAATCGATGATACCAAACTCTTACAGCATTAAGTTTAAAGCAGCAGTTGGCCTGAAGCGTGTAAATAGGGACACAGAACCAGCCATTCACAGCAGAAAACAAAGTAAACAACTACTACTATGACTAAGACAGGAAACAAAAACAAGTGTTAGTCTATTGAGCCTATTGACACCACTGCACATAAAAATACACTCGAGCTAGCAATATGCAGAGCCGGCCGGCATGCCATGCACAATAATATTTTGGAAGTATTCTATGCTTCCTCTTGACCATGGCTGCTACTCTTCAAAATATTGTACTTGCAGAGAGGACAGGTAGCATTAATATATAGCCACTTATCTACGCAGGCACAGTGAAAATGATGACCACATGGAAGTTCTCTAAGCTCCACCCCATCATCATAAGCAGAAAGGCAGATGCAACACTCCTACAAATTACCATAAGCAAGATTTTTATTTTTCATTTTCTAAGTAAACAATCTCATATAAGTACAAAGAGACGCAACCCAAGTACACAAGAACAAGGATCCTCTCCATTGAGCCATTTTATGGTCATGATTTAATGTTATTGCATCTAACGGTGTAAATGATGTCACGTCAGTTATATTTTTTGAATGGTGTGCTAATATA
Source organism: Carpinus fangiana (assembly GCA_006937295.1). Classification (NCBI taxonomy): domain Eukaryota; kingdom Viridiplantae; phylum Streptophyta; class Magnoliopsida; order Fagales; family Betulaceae; genus Carpinus; species Carpinus fangiana. The sequence continues at coordinate 2,889,148 of CM017325.1, read as the reverse complement.
TTTATCTCATGACATCATTTACACCATTAGATATAATGATATTAAATCCTGACTATGAAATGGTCATCTCCATTTCACTTAAAATTGATAAGATCCTATTCCAGTATACAAGAAAGACCTCAAATTAGGGACCATATGCAGAATTTCAAATGTGCAAACGGCTCTTAATTAGAGTACAAGCTTTCGTTCAACCGCTAAAACCCTAAATAGGAGTTCACATAAGCACACATATAGAACCCCAAGTCTATAACGAAGCATGCTTAAAAAAAACTAACATATTCCATTTTGCAAAATTATACAATCATATGAAGCAAAGAAGAAAAAGAAAGAAAGCTAAACCTAAAAAGGAAAAAATATTTAACTACATACCGCATCCTCCTGCGAAAGAACGTGTTCGATGGGAGAATCTGTGCCACATTCAGTCATTATTCCTCCATGAAGTCCTTGTACATCGCCACCAAGTTTCTCATTATCACAAATTGTTCGGAATTTGAACTTTGAAAGCTGGTCAATGTCTTCTTTTGTTGCACCTTCCTGCTTTGATAAAAGGTGATCAGAACAAAATATATCTTAAAGGAAGAAGAAAATCAATTTAAGTTACAGAATTTTAACTCCAATAAAATTTACCAATGGTCTTGAAGTTTAGTACTCTTCCTCCTTACAAGGGAGGACGTCTGGGGTATGACTGGGTTAATGTGTGGGATTTGTAGGATAAGGGGCCTAAGGGTACCTCTATCATTTGAGGAAAAAAATCCAGCAAAAATTTAAAATTACTTATGAGCTGCATCAATATTTCAAGTATTACCTTCCCACAAAAAAATATATTTTCACATAAATGATATATTATTTAGATTTAACCCAAGTGGTAAATCAACAACTATGCATCAAACAAAATAAAGTTCATAAAATATTGCAATTAGCTATAATTCCATATGGTATTTTCTCCCTGCCATGAGAACTGTGGAGAGTATGGTCGTACATTCAATACCCACCAGATCCAATGTAACTTAGCAATCAGGAAGAAAAAAAATGTTCACAAATAATATCGATAAAGTCACTTCCAATCCCAGGATTGAAAGGAAAGTAACATGGAACATTGGTTTAATTAGGGACAAAAGGCAAAAGGAATTATGCAGCTAAACCCAATCAGTAGGGACAACGCTCCGTTGAGCTGACTTGAGTGTTCCAACATGCAAACTATCATATGCAGAAGTCAACATACCCTTTGAATTTATTTAATCACAAATCCTTCACTAAAGATACGAAGTCAATCACTGCCTCTAGCCTTTAAGTCTACAATCAGTAAAATATTCCAAAACACCAAATGCGAGCTTGCACATTGATAAGTCTCCATGCATTTCTGCACCTCAATTAAAAAAGATTTGGTTCAGCACATTTTGTCATCTATAAGAAATTCTTTATTGAAAATAATCTATACCTTGTCATTCTAGCACAGAAAAAACATGCAGGCCGCAGGCATAGCATACTCTGGTCCACATAATTCGTTTCAAAGGGACACTTTAATCTCTATGTAAATTCTTCTTTTCCAAAAGGTCTACACTGTCCCTTTTGCCCTAATGTATGCCATCAAATTCACATCACAGCACTAGACTATATTATAAACAGTACGTCATTCAATTTATAAATCTAAGATGCATCCCAGTCTTATTTCAACTTGAGAATGCTGAGTAGCATTTCTCTATTTGAAATGCAAAAGAATGTCAACCATGCTTGGGAGGGGTAAAGGCTATATCAACCAACCTCCATCTAATCTCTTCTACTGCTTTGAAGCATTCTTTCCACCTCATTATCTAGGATTTTGAGGCCATTAAAAAATATCAAAATATCATTAAAAAACACAAAGGCATAACCCAAGTACACAATCGTCCAGGCGGAGCTGTTCTGAAGACTTGCAACAAGCCGGCGCTGTGTGGGGAGGGCAGCCCAGAGAGGTGTAGCGATCCTTCCAGTTAGATCAACACTGATGGTCCTTCTCACCATGACCCAATCCTCGCCGAGAAGGAGATGTTTGCATTGGTGGGGAGGCCAGACTTCATCAGTGTTCCTTCCCAGTACTCATCAAGATTAGAAAATTTCAAGGAACATGTCAGGGGTCCTTCCCAGAACTAGTTGGCAGTTTTGTATCATCCCTGCATTCCAGACCCAACCGAGAAAGAGGTGAGAAGGTCTGATTTGGGAGTTGTGGGTACAGTTCTTCTTTGCAGTGGTCTTTCCCAGAACTCTCTTCCCGGCATGCCAGATCCAGCCAAGAAGAAGATGGCAGCATCTTGAGTCTGGAGTTGTGGGTACAGCCCATTCTGGTGATCCCCATTCCCCCATGGGTACATTCAATTCCAGTGATACCCAAACAGACCCAACCGTTGGCGCTTCCCCCCTCCCCCCCTAATAGAGCCAGTTGATACTGCTGCTTGCTCTTCCTTGGGTCTGCTGTGGGAGGTAAGTCCTACCGGTGGTAAGGGAGTAGATCCTCCTCTGTCTACTTTGTTTGGGATGGAGTTGGCAGTATTGGGAGGAAAAGTCAATTTGTGCTTGACTCGGATCCTTTCCAGGTTGTGTATCTTTTCAAAAGGGAGAAAAGCCTTGCTGTGTACTCCCCTATGCTCCTATTCCCCTGCTGCAGTGGGGAAATCTGGTCATCTCAGGTCGAAGTATCTAGATTGGGTTGTGCAAAGAGCAAAGGAATCTCATCGTGTTGTGGGGGTTTCATGTGTGGGCTATGAGGAGCATTTTATGGCATTTGGACAGTTATTAAAGCAGGCCATCCTCAAATGGTGTCGGGTTCCATTTCTAAACTTGGAAGCAAAGGCAGTAGAGAGTTAAATAGGCTGGAATGCTCTATAAATTATATGATGCTAAATTTGAGACTTCTAGTCGTGCTAGTGGAAAGGAGAGGGTTATTCAGTTTTTAATGAAGTTTAAAATCTTATCTTGGAATGTGAGAGGAATAAATAACTAAGGGGGAGAAATTTACTTAAAGAATGAAAAGTTGGCATTGTTTGTTTTCAAGAAACTAAGTTGGAGGTAATGTCTCCTAGTGTAGTGCGTAGTTTGTGGGGTTGCCATCATGTGGATTGGTGTTGTTTGGACTCCAGAGGGGTTTTAGGTGGTGTTTTGATTATGTGAAATAATAGGGAGGTAAAAAAGATCTATGACTATGAGTGTGGGGGCTAGTTCACCTTGGCTGTTACCTTCAGAAATGTTGAAGATCATTTCACTTGGACCGTTGTGGTGTCTATGACCCTAATTCTGATTGGGATAGAAGGCTTCTTTGGTATGAGTTGGCTAGCTTGTTTAGGCGTGATTTTAACATCACCCAGTTCCCCAGTGAGAGATTAGGAGTAGCATGCTTATGCTCAGCTATGAGGAAATCCTCTGACTCCATTTTTTATCAGTGCTTGACGAAACTTCCTCTTATTGGTGGCACTTATAATTGGTCGAATAATCGAGAGTCTTCCTCTTGGTCTAGGATTGAAAGATTTCTTGTTTCTTTGGTTTTGGAAGCTCAGTTTCCAGGTGTGTGGTTTCCCCATATGACAATATGACACAGTATGCTCTGTTCTCTCTCCTCTACTGTTTCTATCGGTAGCGGCGCGTGAATTTCGTTACATTTTAGTTTGTAGTTTTTATCGTTTTGGGGTTGTTTCTGGTGGTGGTACGTGACGGTGCTGGGATGGGGTGGAGTCGCAGCTGGTCAGTGGAGTCAAAAGAATTCATCTTCTCGACAAAGGACAGTTCAACGGGGTTGACAATTCAGGAAAGACGTAATGGCATGCAGCGGGCGGTGAACTTGAGGAAAAAAGAACAGGTCTGGCTGGNAGGTTTCCTAGGCTATGCTCGGATCATTTCCGATTCTCCTTGACTGTGGTGACTTCCATAGGGGAAGTAGGTACTTCAAATTCGAGAACAGTGACGCGATTCTTATCACTTCCAAGCCCTTCGAACTTTATTGTGGCCAGCAAGCTCAAGGCTTTGAAAGTTGATTCTAGGAAATGGAATAAGGAGATGTTTGGGGATGTAGGAAGAAAGAAAAATATCTTATGGGAAGAGGTTTGTACTTTTGTTATCATTGAAGAGCAGGGAGCATTAGGCTATGAGGAGAGAATGAACAAGAAAGGACTTTTAAGCGAGTAAAAGATATCCACTCTGATACAAGAGGTGAGTTAGAGACAAAAATCTAGGGCATTGTTGTTAATGGAAGGTGATTAAGTGCACAAAATCTTTTACACAAAGTGGCCAACTCCAATAGAAGGAGGAACTCCATTGACTCCTTGATTAATGGCACACTTTCTACTAATTAGGTGGAGATTAGCGAAAGGATTGTCCAATTTTATAAAAAGTTGTATGCCGAGCAATTCAGTTGACAACCTTTGTTGTATGGTCTTTCCTTTGATTATATTGGGGAGGCTGAGGCTAGTTGGTTGGAGAGAAAATTTGAGGAAAGGGGGGTGTTGGAGGTAGTGAAAGCAATGAATGGTGACAAAGCGTTGGACCTCTGATGGCTTCTCTATGGCCTTTTTCCAAGCTAGCTAGAATGTGTCAAAAGAAGACATTATGAAGGTCTTTTGTGACTTCCATGATAGAGGTAAGCTCGAAAGGAGTGTTAATGCTACATTCATCATCCTCATTCCAAAGATTTCAGGGGTTGTTGATCCTAAAGACTTTTGCCTGATTAGCCTTTGAGTGGCATTTACAAAATTATTAAAAGATTTTAGCAAACGGGATAAAGATGGTGTTGGAGAAGATTATCGATAAGTCGCTGAATGCTTTCATCTGGGGTTCTTATTGCTAATAAATTACTTGATAGTAGAATTTGATTCGGGAGTCAAGTGTACCATGCAAGTTAGACTTTTTTTTTTCTGAAAGGCATGCAAGCTCGACTTAGAAAAAGCATATAACCATGTTAATTGGGATTTTCTGATGTACATGCTAAGGAGGTGTGGTTTAGGGGGAAAGTGGTGCTCTTCGATAGCTCATTGTATTTCCGCGGTGCAATTCTCGGATTTTGTGAACAACACTTCCACCGGTTCTTTTAGTAGCTTTCGCGCCTAGAGACAAGGGGACCCTCAGTCCCCTCCGCTATTAGTCATTGTATAAAGGCGTTATGTAGAATGATTTCTGTTGCAGTGAGTGCGAGACTGTTATATGCTTCTCTATGGGGACATGGATTAATACCTCGCATCTTCTGTTTGCGAATGACACTTTAATTTTCAGTGGGGCTGACCCAGATCATTTACAACGCTGGTGGTACTTGGTTTTATACTTTGAAGCTATCTCAATCTTGAAGGTTAATTTGGTTAAGTCATAATTGGTTATTGTGGGTGATTTCCTATGGGGTGAGCTAGGTGAAGAATTCAAATATCACCTAGTAAGCTGGTCTAAGGTTTGTCATGCAATCTCTAAATGAGGGTAGGGGGTCCGAAACTTGCTGGTGTTCAATAGAGCTCTCTAAGGAAAATGGTCATCACACTATGTGCATAAGAGAGATACTTGGTCGAGAGTGGTGATAAACTCTAAATTTGGCATTTCGTGAGGTGGGTGGTGTTCTAATTAGGGGTGTTAAGTGAGCTAAGCGCTTCGCGAGCAAGCTCGGGCTCGGCTCGCATAAGCTCGGCTTGGGCTTGACTCGAATATTAAATGAAGCGCTTCGTGAACACAAATCTTGGCTCGAATATTAAACGAAGCAAGCTCGGCTCGACTCGACTCGGTTAAGCTCGTGAATTAGCTCGTATAAGCTCGTGTATATATATATATTAAAAATTGTAATAATTACTTATAAGTTAAATAAGTATATATATAAATTAAAATTAAATAAGTATATATATTAAAATAAGTTAAATAAGTATATATATTAATATATATTATATATATACATCTCAAGTGCTGCCGCTGGTAAGTGGACCAAGTCCAAGTGGTATCCAGGCTATCCAACTATAATATTGGCCGTTGGATCATATAAAACCTAGTGCTATTATTCATCACTAAAAAAAACCCTAACCTAGCTGCAGCTGCTCGTTCTCTAAGTCTGCTCTCACTCCTCACGATCGTCTGCTCCTCTCAATCTCTCATCAAAACCCAGATCGACTGCTTGCAGAAGAGGCCAACATCCAGATGATGTTGGCTACGGAGGTCCACCTCGGCACCAAGAACTGCGACTACCAGATGGAGCGATACGTCTCGATTCACTTTCTCAGATCTCTCACTTTTTTATTATGTTGGTTTTTTCTTGCGCTTGTTTTAGTCTGTTTGGATAATGGATATATGGCTGTTGATTTTGATTTTGGTATTCTAATTTCGATTTTGGTTTTGATTTTGCCCGCTAATTTCAACTCGAGCTCGAGCTCAATTCAAACCTTGTCGAACCGAGCTCGAGCAACCAACCCAACCTCGACTCGAGCTCAAGCCTGGCCCAAAAATAAACGAGCCAAGCCTTGACAGCCCAGGCTCGCCCAAGCTCAACTCGTTTACACCCATAGTTCTATGAGCCTCTTGGGATGTATGGGGTGGGTTTATGGAAGAATATTACAAGGGATTGGGGGAAATTATCTAGCCATACTAAATTTGAGGTGGGAGAATGGCTCCAAGATTAGTTTTTGGCATGATCTGTGTGTGGAGATATGGCTCTTCAAGATGCCTTTTTCATATTTACTAGGCATTGCTTGTGCGAAGGACGCTTTTGTTGCAGCTCACTTGGAGTTTTTGGTGTTCTGCTCCAAAAGAGGTTTGTTCATTGTTAGATCCTTCTATAGTGTCTTAGTTTGCAATGATGGCTTTTGTTTCCCTTGGAAGAATGTTTGGCTGACTAAGGATCCTTTGAGGGCAGCATTTTTTGCTTAGTTGGCGACCCTACAAAAGACTCTTACCATTAGGGCTGGCAATTTTTACACGACCTGCGAAAACGACACGAATAAACAGGTAATGGGTTTGGGCTAATCGGGTTCGGGTCTACCCGTTTAAGACCCGCGAATTTTCGTGTCTGGCAAGTCTACCCGCCGGGTCTAGTGGGTCTACCTGTTAGACCCGGCTAATGGCGGGTACCCGCTAGACCAGTAACCAGGTCTAGCGGGTACCCGCCAGACCCGGCTTGGCGGGTACCTGCTAGACCCGGTTACTGTTCACTTTTTTTTTTTTCTTTTTTTTTTTAACATTTAAAAAAAAAAAAAAAATTCCTAAACTAAACTAACCCTAAGCCTAGTGTAAAATTGGTATTATACATGTATAATTATAATTTAGGAATAAATGTAAAATTGGTCAATTTGGTTGGCTTAATTTATAAATTCCATTATATAATTATTATTAGATAATCATATGATTTAATGATAAATTAATCATGTGATATAATCGTATAAATTCCAATAACAATACATTAATAATTCAATTATAGTTAAAAGTAACATTGTTGAATCCAATGTTAATTACTTAATTTGATATTATACGAATGACATTATCATTGTACATGAATACTATGCTTAAGTATTTAAATTATCATTAAATCATATGATTAAGTATTGATCTTATACATTTATATTATTCAATATATATGTATAATTATAATTTATAACGCATATGGACTTATAACATACACTAGAAGTGAGAATGAAGTTTCTAGTTAATTATTGTATTAGTATCAATTTGTATACTTATATCATATTATATATGTATAATTTGTTATTAGATAATCATAAGATTTAATGATCAATTGATCATGTAATATAATCATATAAATTCCAATGACAATACATTAATACTTTAATTGTGGTTATAAGTAACATATTGTTGAATCAAATGTTAATTACTTAATTTGATATTATACGAATGTCATTATCATTGTACACAAATACTATGATTAAGTATTGATCTTATATATTTATAATTATATTATTTAATATGCATATAATATAATGCTATTGAATTAAGCATAACCCATATAACATATATTATTTAATTACTATTATATGGATTTAAATATATATAACTATTTTTTGTAATATATTTTGTATATATATATACAAGATATTTGAACAAGCTAATAATTTGTTAACAATTAAATTAGCAATGTTATTGGTATTATTATTACATTTTTTAAAAAGAAAGAAAAAAAAAAAAAGTGTTTTAAGTTTTTTAAACGGGTTGTGTCGGGTTACCCGGTTATTTTCGTGTCATAATCATGTCAGACCCGATTACCCGTTTAGCTAAACGGGTCGTGTCTGGATATAGGCTAATCGTGTAACGGGTACCTGCGGGTCGTAAACGGGTCGTGTATAGGTATCTGTTTTGCCACCCCTACTTACCATGGATAAACTAAGAAAACTATCTGGCATCGTGATTGATAGGTGTTGTATGTGTAAAAGGAATGGAGAGTTTGTGGACTATCTTCTTCTATATTGTGAAGTTGCTAATGCCTTATGGGATGTTTTCTTCAGTAGATTTGGGTTGTCTTGGGTTATACCTAGACGAGTAGACAACTTTTATGCGTGTTGATGATATTCTACAAGCGCTCAGAGTGCTGCTGTGTGGAAGATGGTGTCTTCTTGCCTCTTGTGGTGTTTATAGAGGGAAATGAATGACAAACGATTTAAGGACTATGAGAGAACTTTGGATGAGCTTATGTCGTTTTTCCATACTTCGTATATTTGGACAACAACTTTTGTTTCTCCTTTAGTGATTAGTTATCATGATTTCTTTATTCTCTTTTCTCATTCTAGTTAGGTGTTGTCCCATGTATGCTTCCTATGTACCTGGGAGCACCTTGTTCTTTTAATGGTACCTCGATTAATTATCAAAAATCATGAAAACTAGACAAATTAAGATAGTTCAAAGCAGTTGTGCAATGGTAAAGAATATTGGGGAAAAAAAAAAAAAACTCTAGTTCCACCACCATCTACTTGCGGTTTTCAAAACATCTATCATTCTTTCTCTCCAAAGACCGGGCAAGATAGAACAATCTTCCACACTACTGCACTTTGAAGATTATAGGCTTTATGGAAAAAGTGCAAAACGAACTAGCATCGTATGCCCTCTATGCTGTACACTGGGGAAAGACTTTTTGAAATAAAGGATAAGATCACTAATTGACTAAGAATGATCCTCCTCCTTTCCCTTTTCCCATGATGCAGCAGTGTTGAAGATGATTATGTCATGTCTTTTGTGGTGTATTTGAAGGGAAATAAAAGATAGGAGTTTTGAAGAATGCAAGAGGGGGGTAGTAGATTTGAAGTCCTCCTTCAATACTTTTTCCCAGTGGGCAGCAACTTTAGACTTTCCTTGTGTGCTTTCTTTACATGATTTTTTTTTTCTAGTTAGGTGATTCTCTTGTATACTTCTTGTGTACCTAAGTGCACCTTTTCGATTACTTATCAAAAAATAAAAAATAATTAGAGCCCAAACCAAAGGTTGGACAGGGACTAGGGTCAAAACCTTTTTCAGGGCTGACTATTTTATCATCATGGGACTCGTCTATTCAATTGAAGACCTTCCCACAACAATCCACTCTCTTTATTTAGTTCTTCCATAAGCAACATTTGAGCTGGACATGTCAATTCACCAAAATAAATCGATAAACTGAGTGCTTCAGTAGAAAGGTAATTGCAGGACCAACTCCATCATAGCTAACTTCCATTTACTCTTAACTCAAAAGTAACATAATGAGTCTTGATAGTATTATTCATTTAAGGAATTCAACTAAAACTTAAGATTTAGATACATGGCAGGTTGAACCGTTGGGTCCCTTAAATGAGTCTCTTTCTGGTTACAAATGTTTTAACCTAATATTGAACTGGTGTTACTACTAAGCCGCTAACATTGCAAAGAATTAGCAGAGAAAACATAAATTAGTAAAACAAGGTACTTATGGCAATGAAAAAGGAACACACACGAGGAAAGCAGTATAAATTCTACCTGGTCTGCCACGGCATACAAAAGCGCTATGATACATGGAAGACAGCAGCAAACGGCAATACCAATGACACATGCCAGTGCAACACAGAATACGACAAAGAACACGTCAAAACCCAAGAAAATTATACATAGCCTGCATACCACATCATACTATCCAACGTAAGATTCAAATACAAATAATGGTTTGATTTCAGAGAGTGAGAAAGAACCAACACAAACCAGTAAAGCTGCGGGGAGCCATGTGCTAAAGCTTGACTATCTGCAGAAACCCAGTAGAACCCAATGATCCACCAGATAAATGAAAACATTGTATTTGCAGATTCCAGATGCTTTGCAACACTACTGTGAGGATAGAAACAAAAAATGATGAGCACATATTCTAAACTTCAGATGAAATGCTTCCTAAGAGGATCAAGTAACAAATCATTAGGTACTGAACACAATGAAACGAACAACAGAATATCGTATATCATCTTTTGGATAGAAAAATGCAAGCTAATATCGTATATCATCTTAATGAGCATATATTCTTTTTTTTTTATAAGTAATCAAAATTTCATTAAAAGATGCAACTCATGTACACATGAAGTATACAAGAGAAACACCTAGCTAAAGCATATATTCTGCAACCTCAAACAATACACCAACATATCATACTCTACATGGTACATTTAGGAAATGTAGCCAGCACCTACTAATTCAAAAGAAAATCAAAGGAATTTCCTAAAATCCATTTATAGATAAAACCACAACACAGAAATGCATGTGATAAAAAATATCAAGTTCTTTTATCATACAACCAGGAAAGTATACTCTTCTTTCTACACCATGTCATCAACCACGCACAGTACTCTTCCACATTTATACATTTATATAAATAAATTTGAAAAAATATAACCGGCACAAGTATAAAATCTTGAATCTATCCCCCCTAAAAAAAAAAGTAAACATAGAAGTGTAAGGTTCCACAATATAAATACCAAAAACAAAGAAAAGTTTCATTTAATTCTACATTTATGAGTCTCCAACAGTACGCAAAAACACTTTCATCCAAATAAGCCAATAAACAAGCCACTTTGAATCCCTTTCGCATCTTGAAGATGCCAAAATATCTCGTATTCAATCATGTAGGTAACTTTACAAAGAAAAAAATCATATATATAACAAGTGACCTATTAGATATTATCAAACAACTACACAACGGACTATAAAGCTTCAAGACTAACTAAACACCAATATGAATGCTTAATAATTAATTCTACAAATAAACATTTAAAAAGCATTTTCATCCAAATAGGTCAATATACAAACTACCATGAATCCCCTTTGCAACTTGAAAACACCATCTATTCAGTCGAATACATAACAAGACACATATAAGATAACATCAAATAACTACGCAACCATCAAGCTTTGAAATTTATCAAACACCAATGCAAATCCTCAAAATCCAATTCTGTAGAAACAAAATTACCTGCCGCCTTCCTCCTCCAAATGCTCCGCCAACGTCACGTACTGCCCCGGACTCTCTCTCAGCCCCGCCGGGCTCGAATTCACGCCACTCTCCGTCGAATTAAATGCCAGCGCGCGGCCCCGCCTCCGCCGCTGCCTCCTTCTATACTCGACACAGACGCAGACCATGTGCAGCACGCACTGCAGGGCATAGCCGATGAGCCAGAGCCGGAGCGGCATGGTGGGCGATTCGCTCCGGCTCAGCACCAGCACCGTGGTGGCGACCAGCACGAACGCGAAGTTCCAGATGATGTCGAGCACCACCACAGGCTTTGAGTACGCCCAGTCGCTCTGCCGCTCCTCCAGCTGCTCCGCCGCGGTCTCGCGCACAAGCATCGACGGCTCGCGCATCGCCCGCCGGCCTGTGCCTCCGCTGGCCTGCCGGAGGAACCGCGCAGCCTGGCGCAGGCTCTGCCGCTGCACAAATCGGCGGCTAGGGTTGGCCTCATCGCTGGACCCGCTCGAGTTGCTGAGCAACGGCGTCGTATCGACGATATCGGAAGAAGCCATTCGCGATGACAGGATTAAGGGATTTTCAGCTATTTGGAACCCTAACTCGGCGAGTCCAATCGTTCAGCCCATGCGAAAGTCAGCAAGCCCTTGAAAATAAAATCAAAGAAAATGAGGGACCTATCGTTAGAATTTGAAGAAAGAAAGAAATTGTAGTTTTGAACTTTTGAGGTCTGTGCGATAATGGAAGATTGGAAGGTACCACCAAATGATCCAGATATGAATAAGAGGGAGAGGGTTTGTTTTTTTTTTTTTTTTTTCTCAGGTACGGTTGCTCCGATAATTACAGCTTATCTGGCCGTTAGTAACATACTAAGAGACAGTACAAATATCAGATTGTTTTTGTAGGTGGATCGGACGGTCAGGAACCGTTCGATTTAAGTTTTTTTTTTTTACGATGGAGGTGGATCGGACTTTTGTGGCGCTGACGTGGATTTTACGGCCGTATATCAGCGGCTCCTTTATACTTGGGCGTGAAATTTGAGAAGGATTGTTTGTTTTGTTTTATCCTCTTCTCGAATTTATTTGTTTGTTTTAAAGTAAAATACTTTTTTCCTGAAGAAAACGTTAAAAGATAATGTTTTCTCGTAGGGTTCATCTTATATCCGAATGTGCTTTAAAATTCCATCTTTACAACCTCCGGTTAACAATTAACACATAAGTAAAAGTATAAAAAGTGTATAAAAATAACCTACAACAAAATATACTATATTTTTTTTTTTACATTAATATACACTAGATTTAAACTCAAAAACATATTTAGAACTAAATAGGAAAGACAAAAAACCCTAGTTCCTGTCTCTCCTAATAAACCCTAGCCCCCGTCTCTATGAACCCCGCACAAGTTAGAGGAGGGGTTGCCTTTGCTGAATCCCCTCCTCTCTTTGTCATCAACCCTTTGTGTTAGGCAATTTACTTTATGCTCCCTAACTTTTGTGCGATGCTTCACCCTCTTTTCTTCTCCCTTTTTCCCCTTTTGTGTCTCGCTTCTTCTGTCCCCCTTCTTCCTAGCCTTTGCCCCGCCGTTGTTTTTTCCTATTTTGTTTGTTTGGTTTGTTGGTTGTTTGGCACTCTGTGTAGGTGCCGCCCTTGGGGTTTCACTCAAGCTCTCTCCTCTGATTCTGAGTGCGCTGTCGATCTCCTCTGAACCGGCTTTGCCGCCCACCGTCCGTTGCTGGTCTTCAATGCCATCTTCCACTTCGGTTTTTGGCTAACACGTGATCGGCTTCCTCCCGACTGTCGTCATCCTCATAGTTTGCTTTCCCTGTTTTTCCTTTGGTTTTTTTTTTTTTCGATTTTGCCTGTATTTGCTTGTTTTTCCATTGCTATTTCTCTATATGTTTTCTTCTGTTTGTTCTTTTTATTTGGTTGTTTTTCCATTTTTGTCCTTTTATTTTCTGTTTCTTTCCTGTTTTTGCTTGTAATAAGGTTATATCCTCTCAAATTATTTTCTGCCCATGAGTATATCTGCATTTGATCCAAAATTTTGGGTTGTGGATGTGAACGATATCCTAACTTTCGGGTTGAGGAGGATAAGTATTGGCTTAGGAGATCTCTCCTCTCAAGGCTGAGGAATAAGTGCTACCTATATATGTAACGACCTAGATTTTAAAACTCTTATTGAAATAATATTAAATAGATTAAAAGGATAATAAATAAATTAGAAAAATGATATATGAGTTAACTATATTAAACAACTATTTCATGTTAAGGATATATATTACATTAATTATTAACCTCTTTTGAGTATCACTTTAATTCTCAAATTCAGCTTCATAAGTATGTTTATGGGCATAATTAAACCCAATTTAGTGAATACATTATTTATATTAATGTTTGGTGAAAAAAGTCAAAAAAAATTAATTTGAAGTTTATAGTTTTCTTTGCCTAAAAAGCAGTGTCTTAATTTTTATACTATCTAATAAAGATTAAACTACTAAATAAAAGGTACCAAGGCTAGCCACTTTTGTTGAAATCTTGAAGGCTTCTAGTGAGGATGATTATGAGAAAATATCATGAGAATTTAATGTGGCAAGTGGCCAAGTGTGAATGCAAGTTGTTAAAGTCTAATTAAGTTAGAAACTTTGAACGGGCAAAAACAGAGTCAAACGAACTTGGATGAAGTCGAACCAAAAATAGAAAATGTTCTCGGAGTCCTTTATCTACCCTCAAAATTTCATGTCAATCGGAGTACGTTTGGATATCAAAAAATGGATCGGAGAATACTGCCCTCATTTTGGACGAAAATGTTAAAGTAGACTAGGTTCATTGTTTTGGTTGAATACATCTCAACCCTTGGATCAAAAGTATGAAAATGAATTATAGCCATTTATTCTCTTATAGATAGAAGCTTGTATTTAACATTTAGATCAAAAGTGTGAAAATTTATCCTAGCCATTCATTCTCTTATAAATAGCAGTCTAAGTAAATTCATTTGTCACTTAAGCTCTTTCACTTTCTTTGCAAGTAAAGATTTCTTGTTCCTCCCTTCATTCTCTTTCTTAGCTCTAAGTCAAAAATCATATGGCCTAAATCTTTCTATAGTGTTCAAGTGTCCTTGCTTTTCTAAACTAGTTACCTATAGAAGATTTGGTGGAGTTCTACTTCAAGGTTTATTGGGTAAGTGTTTCTTGTGTAATTATAATGATTTATTGTTTGTATTATTTGTTCTCATCTAATTGTTTAAGACTCAATAAGCTTATAATGTAAAATAAAGTAATAAATGAATTAATGATAAGAGTTCATAGACAAATTGATTAAAGGCTTATGATATTATCTATATTTATTACATATATTATTTACTTTATAGCTTTGATATTCAGTCATTTATTTTATTGTCATTTAAAGTTTAATTCATATTTTTGACAGTACGGACCATTGGTCTTAACCCCGAAATATGAATTCAGTATTTATATTCAGTCATTTATTTTATTGTCATTTAAAGTTTAATTCATATTTTTGGCAGTACGGACCATTGGTCTTAACCCTGAAATATGAATTCAGTATTTATATTCAGTCATTTATTTTCATTTAAATTTTAATTCATATTTTTTGCGGTACAGATCATTGGTCTCAACCCCGAAATATGAATTCAGTATTTATATTCAGTTATTTCTTTTATTGTCATTTAAATTTAAATTTATATTTTTTGCGGTACGAACCATCGGTCTCATCCCCGAAATATGAGTCATGCTTTATATATATTATTTATAATACTAATTTTTATTTAGTGATATTGGCCATTAGCCTTGTCACAAAAAACGAATTCAGGAATAAAACTATTTATAAATAACTATCTCAGATTTATATAATAAAATGAGTAAGTAAAGATGAAGTGACGGATAATAAATAAATATAAAAAAGATGAGGGTCTTTAAACAATGATATTATTTGAGAATTAACTAATATGTAAATATTGTTTGTATGTATGTATTTGTATGCAGAAGTGGAGCAGAATTCTATACTAAGGAGTGTAAGTATGGATGTACTTACTGAGTATTAGCTTTGTTTTATTGTCATATGAATTCTTATTTTGTCTTATTGATATAATTTTGCATTACAAATGTTACATAAAGTGTCTAGTAATATGGGCTGATAAGATAGCCTCCTTAAGAACAAGTTGGGTGGATTGCCGCGAGGAACTGTCGGTATCTCAGTGGATAGGGGTATATAACTGTCCAACAGGCCTAATATATAATTAAGTTGAGGCGGTGTAGTCGCAGCACCAAACAGGTAAAACTCTAAAGTGTGAGGGACATAACGGACGTGAATGGGCTGAGAGCTCATGATGAGAGGTCTGAAGAAAGATTATCATAAAATACAAACTAATATGTCACTACGCTGCATTCACATCTCATTCATCATTATATATTTTATTCCTTAATCTTACTTTGTCTCAAACTAGTCTTTTAGTCTTTATTTCCAGGAAAATAAATTACTCACTTGTTTGTCTATGTAAATATGATAACGTCGTATTTACATAGACCTTGATGCAGGAATAGAGAGTGAGGACGATGGTCCTTTATTTGGTTTTGATGGTTAATAGATTATCTGCTACGAGATTGATGCTTACTTTCTGAAGCAAGTATCATTTATGTTAATCACTTTTATTATATAATGTGATGTGTGCAAACTTGACAATTATTACTATATTAATTTGGTGCCGTCTGTGGCATATATTTGGTACACCTAGTGTGTACATATGTTGTAATAAAAACCATATTTCTATTTTTATTAAATAATATATCACCACGAGGTATTTCAGTCAGCTCAATTGTGTTGTGTAAGTTATTCATAGGCCATAGAAAAAAAAAATACACATATTTCGCTGTAAAAATTGTATTTATAAAGTTGCAGCGTACTGACTTCGATATTTGTTGGTCCAAATATCGGGGCGTTACAATACATTGGATGGTGTTTGTCTGGTACAGATCTTAAATTAGATCTTAAATTAAACCTGATGATTAGTCATAGGTTAGCGGATGATTATGTTATGACTGATTTGTTTAGTTTTGGCTATAATTTACTTCAAAGCGTTTGCTCTGTTTGTAAGAGTTTTTTGCTCGCGAGTTCTATGAATGAGAATTAAGTATTTCTTAAAAAAAAAAACAAATAAATAAATAAACTCAACGAGATAAAGAAAAAAATGTTGAAACGGTGCTAGTTGGCCAGACCCAGCCGTTGGTGGCGTAACTCACAACTGGGTCACGCTAGTGGGTCTGTAGTGACTCACAGCTGGGTTTGGCCGTAAACCAACCGTAGGTCACCTTTTCCGACTTTTAGGGTGATAGAATCCCTAAATGGTTAACATTTCACTTCTATATTTTAGTTTTAAATAAAAAAAAAACGGGTTTTGAGATATTAGAAACAGGTTTGAGGCATTACGAACGAGTTTGGAGGAATCCATAATCAGGTCACAGCCGGCCAGACCCACAGGGTGTTTTTGTTCTCATTTTAATTTTTTGCATTTTTTTTTTAAATTGATGATGTGTCACATGGTGATTTGAATGTTGTAAAATGGCTGGTTTACACCAGGACCATATAGTATGAACTCTGTTTCTTGTAAAATATTTTTGGGTTTTTTTTTTAAGTAGTTTTGATGTTTTGGCTAGTATAGAAAATATCAAAGTCAAAATGCAGCTCTGTGACTAAAATCGTACTTTTTGTCTACGAATTGCTTTTGTGTGGAGAGAAATGCTTTAGTGTAATATAATGCCCACATTTGATCTATTTTTAATGACGTGATAGATGGATAATCACATGAAAGTAACGATTGAAATTTGAAATTTGAATTTCAATTATCTCCCTCTCACTAAATATAGGCCAAATATAGACATTATATTACATTGTAGCATATCTCTTTGTGTGGACTTGCTCTTTGTTATTTGTGAGAAAAGTTGAGGTGTCAAAATTCTATTGAATGGTAACCATGTCCTGCTAAGTGGGGCTCTGTATTCTAAAAGTAATGATTTCCTTATAACCAGTGTGAGTGAACAACCACTCACGCCAAATTTTTTTAATATAAAATAATATATTTTATTTTTTAATATTATTTTATATTACAAAAATATGACATGAGTAAACAGTTGTAAGGAAATCATCACTCGTGTTCTAATATCCCAACTTGTAACTTGTAAGGCCAGCTCAATATAGTTTGAAGCCTACAACGACAACTCTAAAGCGTACACATTTGATTTGGCAAATGTATAGCAAAATATCTTTTATATATATATATATTTAATTAGCTACTTTTTTAAAGCAGTTACAAATGACTTAGCATTTTAGCCATCAAATTTCATTTTTTTTATTTAAAATATTATTTATTTATCTACATTTTTTATTCATAAAGAAGAGAGAACAAGATTGATTGATTTATTTATTTTTTATCATAGTTAGGTATTAATTTTTGAGCCACAGGCTTAGCCAATCTGTTGTGTGTTGTAGTAGCTCAACAAATTTTTAGCTATTTTGATTAGCAGGATGTATGGGTTTTTTTTTTTTTTTTTTTTTGTTGGGTCTAAATGGCCAAGGGATGGGAGACCCCCATTTTTATTTTCAAAAATATAAAGGCAATTAGGTATTTTCAATAATTTCGTAAGAGAAAATGAAAATTATTAACAGATTGATCACATTACGATTTTTTGATACATTGCCAAAGTTTAAACACTTAAGGCAAAATTGCAAATCGGGTGAAACTCTAGACAATAAAGTGTATTTTTCCCAAATTTTATCAAGTAAAATTCAATACATGAGGTTAAAAATGACAATTTGTGTTCGTGTATCGAGTTTAAAGTAATATCAATACATGAGTCCTCAAGAGGTAGTTCCAATTGGTCGAGACCACGCCTAATGAAGCGTAGGCTACTAGTTCAAATCTCTTTCCTCCTTCTTGTGCGGACATATAAAAAAAATAAAAAATACATGAGTATGAACTTATATAGAAGTTAATTATAATATGACTCGCTTAATTAAACATATCCTTATATCTTAAGATTCTTAACCAGCAAATTGTGTGTCAAATTTGGAGGTCGAATAAAAAATTGTCAACCATAAATGTTGCGTGTCGAAACATAAAAATATGACTATATAAATTAATGATAATCCGACTCATTTAATTTAATTAATGAAATTCTCTAACTTTTAACTCATTTTAATGAAAATTGTCAACTCCGAATTAAGAAAATAAAAAATAAAAAATCAATAATCAAATTATACCATGCATATAAAATAAAAAGGAAAATCCCCCCCTTCATACTTTTTACCGATTCTGTGCAATTTGCTAATTTCCCTCCAAATCAAAAGGGTTTGGAGGAAAGGGTTTTCTCGGAGGGTTTCTTTCAGAGCAACCCATCTGTTAGATTAGCTTTATAGCGTTCAGGCTTTTAGCGAACCTTGGTCTAACGGCAATAATGGCTGCCTCTTCTTCGTCCGGCAGCACCAGCCATGGCTACGACATGCCGTGGGTGGAGAAGTATCGGCCCAACAGGGTCGCCGATATCGTAGGCAACGAGGACGCCGTGTCCAGGCTCCAAGTCATTGCTCGCGACGGCAACGTGCCCAACCTCATCTTATCCGTAAGTTATCTTAAGCTCTCACTCACCGAGTCGCAGAAGTTACAGTGGGCGTATGAAATCTATGGATAATTTTTTTTTTTTGTGTTGTTGCTGTGTTTTATCTGTCTATTAAACCGCAATGTCCGTTTAAGTTTGGGAAATGAAGTTTGCTTAGCATTTTCATGGTTTGCGAGCATTCACAGGGATGCAATTTGAGGAGGTCAATAGTTATTGTACTTAAACCTATTGGAGTTAGAGTGGCAAGCAGAGTCTTGACAAGTGCTTTCTACAGTGTTGGTTGAGAGTTCGAAACCTCACTTGCGCAATAACTCCTTTGGGGCCACCCCAGGGTTTGGCATGACCCTATAATCGTCCCCTGTGTTGCTCGTAGATTAGTTACTGTACTTGGATTCTGATTTGTTTTAAGACTTCATATTCGGCCTTATATATGTATGCATGTATATGTGAATATGGGATAAAGTTTTCCTCCAAACTCGTTCCTCCAGCCCAGTCTAATAAACTGCCATATGTACTTAGAGCTTGTGATTCTTATTTACATTTTAATAGGATTAACAAAATAAAGCTTGTCGGGGAATTTTCTTCTTTCACCAGTTTTTCTTGAGTGAAGTGACCTGTAAACGAGTGAAGTGGACCTAGGAGCGAGAGGTCGAGTCTCACAGAGATAGATCTCATGACCCCGTATGCTAATTTTACATAGATAAAGAAAATGTGGTTGAATAATTTACCTTTGCTTGACTTGATTTTTCAATTTTTGAAACCTCAATGGTAGATGATCATCGAAAGACCCTCTACCCTAAAATCCCTCTTCAATAAGGTGATTTTAGTATTTGATGGTTTCGTTAAGAATCGATAGTTGATATGTCAGTTAATAGGATTAACAACATGTGATTCTCACATGCATTTTTAAAAATTCTTTAGAGAATGACATGCTTTAAGGACAAATATTAGTTTAATAAAATGGTTGTTTGGAGGAACACTTTGTTCATGAATGTGTGCGTGTGTGCTATATTGTTCTTTTTTCCTTTTATATATGTGTGTGTGCATGTGTGTTTGTGCTTGTGCGTGCTGATGTCTGAGTTCTTTACTTTATATATACGTGTGAACATGAGTGTGCACAAGTGCCTGTGTGGGGCTTTTTCTTATATTTGCACATGTATATGTGTGCACACGTGTAATGTGCTATATTATTTTGTTTTTGAAACTGAAAAATTAGCTCAGTGAAGTGAAATAGTTGTATTGGACTCAGCTGAGGGATGTGATATGTGTCTTGGTTAGAGTTACATTTAATCGCAAGCAAATGGATCAGAATCTTTACGTGTATCAGTTGGAAGTTTGCATATGATTTCTCTTTGATTATGTTTGTAACTAAAAGAGCTATGCGGCTGCTGATTCTCTGTGCATTTGTTTTTTCAGGGTCCTCCTGGAACTGGTAAAACCACAAGTATACTGGCGCTTGCGCATGAGCTTCTGGGACCTAATTATAAGGAGGCTGTTTTAGAGCTAAATGCATCAGATGACAGGTGGGTAAAATTTTATGGACTTTTTGATGTTCAGTCTTTTCCCGGATCTCTTTGGTTGGCTTCTGAAATATTTTATCATTGCTTTATTGTTTAGGGGAATTGATGTTGTGAGGAACAAGATTAAGATGTTTGCTCAAAAGAAAGTAACACTGCCCCCTGGGCGCCACAAGATAGTAATTTTAGATGAAGCTGACAGGTAGTTTCTAATAAATGTCTCTTGAAAATGGTGACGCTCTTGAATCATTGAAATTTTGCCTGTTTACATTGTACTATCCCATATTATTACAGTTTGTTGCTGGTATTAAATTGATCACTCTTTGGTATATTTTCTTCCATCCGGCTTACATACTTGATACTGTATTTGTCAATAACCTTTTCAAAATTCAGCATGACATCTGGAGCACAGCAAGCTTTGAGGAGGACAATGGAAATATTTTCAAACTCCACTCGTTTTGCTCTTGCTTGCAATACGTCTTCTAAAATTATTGAGCCCATTCAAAGTAGATGTGCTCTTGTTCGATTTTCAAGATTATCTGATCAAGAGATACTTGGTCGTCTCATGGTGGTGGTTGAAGCTGAAAAGGTACAGTTGGTTTCCTTAAGTAATAATGTACAAGTACTGCGTAATCACTAATCAGCATTATTGCCATTTTGTACCAGTGCAAAATATTTCGTAAAATATTTTGATGATCATTTTGTTGATGTAATTATCCGGCTCAATTTTTTTCCCACACAACATCTGTGGTTGGAAACATAAAATCTTGTTCATGTATTCTACGAAATAATTTGTCTTTCTCTCTGTCCCTCCCTGTCAGCATGTCGATGTGCATATGCATGTTTAAGTTCATGTTTCTATTAACCACTCCTTCCCAAGTCAGAAAAAAGGTGGGGGGGGGGGGATTTAACTTTTTGAATACCCACAAAGTAATTTTCCGGTCTTTCTGTCAATACAGTAGTCTTCTTAGATTGACTCCAAATGCCAAATTTTGTCTGATCTGCATGCCATGAATTTGGAACTCAGTTAACACATTTCTAGGCTGTCTTTGAGGTTTGAATTTGCGCTTGATCAGATTGTAAACTGTATGCCTCACTCCTTTAGACTAACCTTTTGAGCCGCTGAATCATATGTTGATTGCTTATTATTTAATGGCTAAGAGTATCTGCTTAAAGTGTGGTCTGAAAGATATCCCATTCTCCTGATCATTTAGATCTAGTACAGTTTCATTTTACTGTTATATTATACATTGACACTATTTTAAAGGTGGTTATCTCTCTCTGTAAATGGGGCTTGAGCAGAGATTTTGTCTATGAGTGTTGTACTACAATCATTGCATTCTGTTGCTGAAAGATTACTCTGAGAATTTGACTTGGTGTAGATGAGCAGTTGGCTTTCATCTCAATGGTTGAAATCAGCACTGATATTCCCCGGCTAAAACAATTTTATCCTTCCTCCAGAAAGCGTAACTCTTGTATAGATATAGCTACAGTGGGGTTTCATTCCCTTAGTTCTTTTGGTTTATACCTTAAGACACAAACCAAGATGTCAAGGAGTCAGTCATAAATTTTCAAACATTACATAATCTGCAAAGTTTGTTTTATGGCCTTTTTTTATGAAGAGCCTTGTGGTCTTCCTTGGATTAAGATCTTGATATAAGAGCACCATTCAGGATTGCATTAATTGTATATTATGGGCTGCCAATTGTGCACTGGAATGAAACCTAGTTCATGTGGTTGATTTTGATAGGAACATAAAAAACTAAGCACTGTAGAACAATATTTGTTTCTATTTCTATATAGTATATCCTTTAGAAAGAACATTTTAGTTAATATCCGTAAACTTTAAACCAATTGTTCCTTTGGTTTACAACAGAACATGAGAAATGAGATTATATTGTAGTTATAGTAGCTTATTGTTTGTTAAACCTAGACATCCTTTTTCCATGTAACTGATCTGTGTTTGTAAACAATGAAGGTTCCTTACGTTCCAGAAGGTCTTGAAGCCATAATTTTCACTGCTGATGGTGACATGAGGCAGGCATTGAACAACTTGCAAGCTACATATAGCGGGTTCCGTTTTGTCAACCAAGAAAATGTTTTCAAGGTTTATGAATTGGAGTACCTCGGTAATTTATTTTTGCCATATATGTGTTTGTGGACGCTATAACGTCTATGGTTGGTTTTCAGGTCTGTGATCAGCCTCATCCGTTGCATGTAAAGAACATGGTGCGTCATGTACTGGAAGGGAAATTTGATGATGCTTGTTCTGGTCTCAAGCAGCTCTATGATTTGGGCTATTCTCCTACCGACATAATCACGACCCTATTCCGTATCATTAAAAATTATGACATGGCTGAGTATCTGAAACTGGAGTTCATGAAGGTACAGATGCCATGCCAGCCTCAATACTTTCTTTCATCTCCTCAGATACTACCTTATCTGTGGCACCATATTTATTCTTGTCCTGTTTGAGTTTCAGGAAACTGGATTTGCCCATATGAGAATCTGTGATGGAGTTGGTTCATATCTTCAGCTCTGTGGTCTTTTGGCTAAGCTTTCTGTGGTTCGTGAAACAGCTAAAGCAGCATAGGTATTATTAGTAGTTACAACCTGAACCAGCTACAGTAGTTTGCCCTCTTGATGGTGAAAGTTGTTTCTGTAAACATGAGAATTGGCTCTTGGTTAGATGTTACCATTATAAGGGGAAGTTCCAACTCCAATCTGAATTGCTTAGTAGTATTATGTAGTTGAACATTTAAAAATGATACTGGTCAGGTGGAGCCTAGTGGTCATAGGGCGGGCTTGCAATGAGCCATAGACTCCAGCATCTTGAATTAGATTTTGCACTAGGAATTTTTTAATTCCTTTGGATTACTTGATACACGATTTTTGCGGATGGGGTCGTGCATCTAGGTGCTTTAATGATTGGAAACAATGGATTTTGTAGGGTTACCTGTGGTTAGTGTGGTATTGAATTTTGAAATATTAGGAAAATGAAGAGTTGAAGAAAGAAAGAAAACTTATAGGTAAACAGGGAAACCATAGAGACGGTATACAATAACAGGAGACTCTAAGCATACATTGGCAAACTTGTGATCTTTTAAGTAAATTACATATCATATTTATTTTAGTTGCATGATCAAACAAGTCTTCCAAAGATCATGGAAAAAAGGATTAACTTGATGCAAATGGTTAAAATGTCTTCCGCTTTATATGATTATCAATGAAATAAAAAGGTACTTTATGTATCAATCCGTACATCTACTACTACTGGTGGGGTAACGGCTAGTCTTCGGTGTGTTCATTATTGCTTAACTCAATGCCTACATTGCATTTGTTTTCAACATACTTCAATTAGTACAAGCAAGAAATAAGCTTTTTGCTCAATTTCTCCAAGATTCATTCCATGCTTTTAGTAAATGAGGGCCGATTGTCATCGACTCTTAAGCAAAAATGTTAATTCTTCGACTCTAAATCATATTATGTTAGTGGTGGGTTTTTGAAATCTACCAGTTGATGTGAATCAAACCCATTTTGAATTTAAATTGAAATGCTGCTACAAGTTCTTCCATTTTAAATCAAATTATGCTCTGAAGAGGACTCGAACCTTTGTAACGTTTTTTATGTAACTCCATAAACCCCATATGATAGCACAATTGATTGAAGATTACATCTCATAAAAGTAAAGGTCTTTGGTTTGAACCTCCTTATAAAAAGACAAAGAAATAAATGTTGTATCTTTTATGTAAACCATAGATTTAGTGTCCATTTGGTTTAAAGGTTTCAAAACGTGCGATTTGAATAAATGACAAATTCAAAACATAGTTAACAAATAAGCAATTTTTAAAAATGCAGTTAAACAATTGGTAAAATTGTGCGTTTTTTAAAAACTCACATCTTTGCCTATAGTTTGAACATATTGGTTTTTTTTTTTAAACCGTCTTTTTTGTTTTCTTTCAAAAGCACTCCTAAATAGAACAATTTTGGCGTGCAAAATTGTGGTGTCAAATGCACTATTGTAAAAACGTGTTTCTTTTTAAATTCTCTTGTAAAACTGTTATACTTAAAAATATTATTTATGAAAATTGTTATTGTCCTTTTTCTGTCTTTCTCCCATTTAATTTGTTGAAAATCAATTCACACCTTCTCCATGTGAGTCATATAGGTTGATTTTTAAGAAACTGAATGAGAGAAAGACAAAATAAGAACGTTTAGACTTTCTCAAAATAATATATGCTTTTTTATTTATGTGTTGTACAAGCTGCCGAGTTTTTGTAAGCGAGAAAGAGCCCATAAGCCCAAAAGAAAACATGCACATATGGCTCCATCGAAAAACCGGTGTCGTTTTGATTTCTCAGAAGTCAGAATACTTTTAAATTTGTGCTTGGTGCTAGGGTTTCTGCAACTCACAGGGGTTTTACAAGCGGAGCGGCGCACCGGTCTCGGCCGCCATGGTTCTCAAGTACGTCTCTCGTCTCTCTCTCTGAAGATTCTATTTGTATGATTTATTCATCGATTCAATGTGCCTTGAACCTTATAGATATGAAAATGAAACTTTAAATATTGGAAGGAGCTCTACATGAAACTCTAAAAGTTCATGAGTGTAAGTTCTGTGGAATTTTGAACCGGTTAGGACTTTTAACAAACAGTTAAACAATTCTTACTACGAAAACAAAGAATTTTTGGGGGAAAAAACTCATAATTTGCGCAAATGTACCAGTAATCTTGCAGTTTTTTTTTTTTTTTTAATATATGTTTTAATTTAAATACGTACTTACTTTGTGGGGGGACAGTAACTTGTATAATTGTACTTGTTACCCTAATAAACTCAAGATTTGTGTGAAAGCTTTTAAAGGCATTTAGTTTGGGTGGTTGTGCTTTGTGTTCATTTGGGTGTCCAATGCTGATTGCGTCATAGTAAAGTTGAGAGTTACTTAGTTTGAATTGCATCAAAGGCTTTTAGTTTCAGTTCAAAGAGGTGTAAAATCAGTATTTGATTTTGGTGATTTAGGACTGAGCTTTGCCGCTTCAGTGGTACCAAGATATACCCCGGTAGGGGTATCAGATTTGTGCGGTCGGATTCTCAGGTAAGTTATGTTGCTGGGTTTTTACGTTGGTTTTTGAAACTTTGTTTTCAATCATAATATGGATTTGTATTCTAAAACATGCTCATTTGGTTGATCGATTTAGGTTTTCCTCTTTGCCAATTCAAAATGCAAGAGGTATTTCCATAACCGCCTGAAGCCGTCAAAGCTCACATGGACAGCCATGTACAGGAAACAACATAAGAAGGTGATTTTAATGTTAGAAATTCGTAGCAACGTTTTGGGTACCAATTGATTTTCAAGTTTTCCGTGCCTAAATGAGGTCTTGGTTTGTAGTGCTAGGCTTTTGGTGCGCTAATTATTGATTTAGTTGGGTGCTTCTTGTTGTTTCATAGGACATTGCTGCTGAAGCAGTGAAGAAGAAGCGTCGTGCCGCCAAGAAGCCTTATTCAAGGTCTATTGTTGGTGCCACCTTGGAAGTCATACAAAAGAGACGGGCTGAGAAGCCAGAAGTCAGAGATGCTGCGCGTGAAGCTGCTCTTCGGTATGGGTTGAACCCACAACTTTTATGATTTGCCAATTTTGAGGTGTTGGGTACATTCATTTTGGCACTTAGCCAAGTTGTTTGATGTTTAGTCTTTAATCTCTCTACTTGTATTTTCCATGACTTTACAAATTTTTAGCGAGATTAAAGAGAGGATCAAGAAGACCAAGGATGAAAAGAAGGCAAAGAAAGCAGAGGTGACGTCCAAGACACAGAAGACACAAACCAGGGGTAATGTTCCCAAGGGTGCTGCACCGAAAGGGCCCAAGCTTGGAGGTGCTGGAGGAAAACGTTGATCTCCTTTCATATCTTTGTCTTCTTTCTGCGCATGAAACTATTAAAAGTGTTATCTTTCTGGATTTTATGTATGGATTGGTTTGCCATGTAGCAAAGCTTCTTTTGGTATTTTTCCCATGACATTTAATTGGAAGATGGGCAGATTTTGTATCACCTATTAAGTTTAGCATTCACATAGCATCAGTTGTTGACTTAGACTTTAGCCTTTTTTATTTTGTGGTGAGCTTGCCTGGATGATTCTTGTTTTTCTTATTGATTTGCAAGCAGAAAGTTCCAGTTCAGCATAACCGAGCTTCATTGATAGTCAGAAAAATAGTATAGGCCATTTTTTTTTATAAGCCATATTGAAGCCCACACAGAAGTCATAGTATAGGCTTGTATAAACTCTGTACAATTGTTATAAAATTGGATGATGTGGTAATACAAATTAGACTTTGGATCAATATTTATTTATTTTTGTTTAAACAAGTGTTGATTTAAAGTCTGATTTGTATAGTCATATAATCTAGTTGTATGACATTTGTATTAAAGTCTACTAAATATCATTATTATTTCTTTTTGTACAAGCATGGTTGTTCGTGCATATCAGACAACTGCTAATATCACTTGAAAGCCAATCCAAGGAGTAATTAGAATTGAAGGAGGAAATTAGAATCAAATAATTGGTAAAAGAGGTCTAAACCTTTTTATAGTATCATTAGATCTACATAGATGAGGATAGGTTCCTCTCTATTTCAAATGAACAGGATCCTCACAGACCCATCTATCAAAAAATTCTCGTTACCACTATTTTCTTTGGCATTCTATAAAAGAAAATATAAATTTATTTCGAGTAATTGTATGATTATAATTTTCACTTTAGAGTTTCTAAAACTGACTTTTATCTCTCTAAGTTTTTTATTTTTATTTTTCATTTTACTATTTTTGTTTAAAATTGCTTGCAAATAATTTGTGAACAAACGCGGCGACCCCTTTGTTTGGGTTGGTCTTGCGAACCGTCCCCTTTGTTGTGGTCGCTGTCCTCCTTGTAAGAGTAGTCCGTCACCCCTTTTTTCATAGTCCTTAGCAACAACAATATGAACTTTGGCATACCACTTCGGTGGATAGACTTTATTAAGTAAGCAGATAACATTAGAATCATCAAAAGTCATGTTGTTGGATTGTACTTCATTAGTATGCTCAGATGATTCAGATCTATTGCTACCACATTTATTTGCTCTTCACTTTCTGCTCAATCTTTCAGTTCTCTATTTAATCTTTTTAACCATACTTCCTCTGTTCAATTCAATCCTTCCACCCCGTCAGTTCTATCTGAGGTACCTGTAAGTCCCGCTTTTGCCTAGGTGTTGGCGTTCAGGGCGTTGAGAAAGATAGGTGTCTTGGCCCAGGGTATGTGTAGTTAGGAGTTTGTCAGCTGTTTGTATGTTTATAGAATTTAAATGTTGAACTGTTAGGTTCCCAGTATGTGNTCATCTGCATCATTACTACCCCATCTTTTTGAGAAACTCATAATATCAATCGAAGTGTAAATTTTTGTACCCACCATGCGACAAATTAGACCGTAACTAGACTTTTCTCTGCCTATATTCTCAGCTCTATCTCTCATAATTTTTCTATCCCTATCTATAGTAGGAAAGACCCACCAGCCTAGTTTTTTTCTTTTTCTTGTAACCCGTGTCATTAAAGAAAAAAAAACAAAAAGGAAATGTCAAATTATTTGGCACAGAACTGTCACTTCCGACCATCCAATAATACATCAAATGATCAAAAAGTTTTTTTTTTTTTTTTACATGTCCACATAAGAGGGAGAGGGAGATTCGAAGTAATGACCTCCGTTTCATTAAGCGTGATCCTAACCAATTAAACTACTTTTTGAGAACAAAAAATATGTTTTTGGACCTATCTCATTAACACTTTGACTCGGTGCACGGCCGACTCTTTCTACAGGGGAGTTAATTAAGCGGTTGCCTAAGGTCCACAAATAGCAGGTTTATGAGGGTTTTGGTTGGGACTGGGTCTGAGTTGACACGGTTGGTGCCTGGTGGCTTTGGACGGCTTTGTCAGACTCATTTGTGGTGTGGATAGGACTTGGCGCGAGAAAGTGTACGTGACAGTTCAAATGGCAGTTTGGTAGTTTAACTTTTCGACAGTCAACGATCAACATATCCAAAGTGACTAAAAACGATTTTAGGGCAAACTAATATATATATATATATAAAAGGGTAATTTTATAATTAAGATTTAAGAAATAGGCGGCGGCTTGGAACTTTTATCACACACCACAAACAGGAGAACAGGCAAAAGTAAAAAATAAAATAAAATAAAAATAATTTTCCATGTCCCAAAAGGGCCAAAACTCAAACAACAAAGTTGTTAATAAATATAACCCAAAATTTTGTCTGCCACCACACACACACATACATATATATATATATATATATATCAACCACTGTCAACAGCCCCAACAAAGCACTTGTTTATAGTTCTTCTGGCACCATCAGTAACACTATTTTTTGTCATTTTTTTGGTTATTAATTAGTTCTGTAATTCGTTTTTTCTTATTTGATTAAAAAAAAAAAGAAGCCTGCAAAGCAACCAAATTTTTTTTTAAAAAAATAAAAAATACTCCAATAACTCCTTAAAATTAAATTTTTACCCCTCCCAATTTTTTATTTTTAGTTTTAACTCCCAAACTTTGCTAGTTTTGCTGCTGACTGTCAACTATAGTGGTTGCTGACCTGGTTTTAGAGTCCACCAACTGGCGCTAGCTTGTGCTTGCATGTACAAATGCACGATGGTCCATCCAATAACAAAGTCGTTTGATCAAACATTAATTTTAATTTTGATCCAAGTCATTTCATATATTCAATTGGAATAATTAATTTTGACATTTTCATAAACATTAAAAGACTTCTGCAGCTAAATTAAATAATATTTTAAAAAATTCAATTGGATTGGATGTGAGCTACAATACCAAGAGTCTTAAACTATTTCTTGCCGCCTACTTAGAAAAAAAAATTGAAAAAGAAAAGAAACATAAGGAACTGTTTGAATCGATCCAAGCTAAATGGTGACATCTTGTAGTCCCCCCATTTAAATGGTGATCAATTAATAAAAAGTAACCAGAATTAATCCTAAACTTTATATTTGAAAATTAATTTTAAGTTTTCTTAAAATCTAAAAAGTTTAGGTTCCTTCATAACTTAAATTATATTTAGAATTCTCATAAACTATTTCTTGCTGCCTATCTAAGCTCTTTCAAGACTAAATTTTTTTTGCATTTGGGAGTTTTTTTTTTTGTTTTTTTTACTTGTCTATCCCTTATAATCGGGCAACCAATTAAAAGAGGTTCAATAAAGCTAACCCACGTGTTCGAATAAGTTTAAGATTACTTGAACATCTGTTCAAACAAGTATTAAAACACTCTCTCTTAATTGCAGTAAGACGAACAGTAATTCTCTATCCTATTTTGTATCTTGTTTTTTCTTTTCTTTAATTTGGTATATCCTCAACCATTAATTCCGATAGTTAGTAATTTCAATAATAAATATAAGAAAATCTCTATTTTTTTTTTCTTCTAATTAAATAAGGAAGTGGGGTTAGAATTCTTTCCAATTCATAGAAAGGAAAAAATAAGTGATTCTAAAAACGAAAGTAGGGATGGGCTACGCAACATCAAATTTAAAACAAACTTAAACAGTACGACAATAATTATAAAATGTAAGAAATGAGTCAAACAAGTGACTCAATCCTCTCAATGAATTACTCAAGGCGATTATAAAAGCAAAATAAACACAAATTAAGGTAAATTTATCTGAACCTTCACTTCAAACCAGCAATAACTACCAAAAAGAGGTTGAAGCCGAAAGACTACTAGAAATTTTATCACATAAGAAAGTCTCCATGAATAGAGGGAATGAATCACAGAGAATTTTATCTCACAATTTCTCTATAAATTGCTAGGCAATTCATCTTTGCATCAAGGTAACTTTTAGAATCTCCAACAACGTAGGCATTACATTAGCAACCGTGGTCCATGTCCGTGTCAAAATCCATTTTTTATTGGTGGGTGACAACCGTGACATGACTGCAAGAGGACGAATCACAGGCCACATGGCAAACGAACAGAGTGTTGCTTCTAAGCAACATAGCCCAACTGGCGCAACCCCAACAACTAAAAGTGCCAGCTCAGACCGCCCGCCAGTATGCGCGTCAAATCGGTGTCACGATTTTCACACGTTCCCCACACCTCCCACCAGTAGGAGTCATGTCGAAACGTGTTATCGATTTTTTTAAACTCACCTGTCTCTGCTGGAAATGACCATATTACCCTCTCTCATTTATTTTTTCTTCCTCAATTAGGGTGAAAGAAATTTCCTTGGCTTGCATTTATTAAATTGATGTGTATTCTTAAAGCATTTATTAAATTGATGTAACGTGGTTAAGATCGACTCAGCTCTCCTATGAAGGATAGAAGGAATTTTGGGAACAAATTAAGAGAGGCTTGTGAAATGGGTTGTGGAATGTTGTTTTCTTTGGAAATCTTGAACGTTTTGTAAATTGCAAGTTATGATTGTTGAGTGATTTGTTTGTTTGAGAAAGGGTCATTGTTATAATTTAATATTTAGAAGCACACAAGTTCTTCTAATGCTTTGCACCGCGAGAAATATAAAATGTTATTTCACTTTTTAGCACAACTCAATCATTATACTATTATACCATATATTTTATTATATAGTATTTGGAGGTGGAGAATCTTGCCCTTTAGATATGGAAAACACATAATCATCCATTTAGAGTAATGGGCAAAAATTTATAGTACGAGAATAGACACTAGTCTCTTAAAGATACAAGTAAAGGTTCATGATGCGAGTTAATTCACATAAGGAGACAATTCATAACGAGACTACCCATAAAATTAATAAATAAAAAAATTTCATTTGAGAGAGGGTGAATCACTGTGGCGATGAAAAAATTGTTTGTATATATTTGTGTGAACGTAAAAAGATTAATTTGAGTCTTATATTAAAAATATATTACAAATATAAGTAATTAATATAATATAATTGACTCACCACGCTTTGTTTGGCTGTTCCTCTGTTCACTTGTAAGCCTTGTTCCATTATTGAATAGAATTTGTTTTTTAATAAAAATATCTTATTCTTAGGTTCAGGGCTATACTTGTAATTGCACAGGGTGATGAATTTCCAANAAATTGTTGTATATATTTGTGTGAACGTAAAAAGATTAATTTGAGTCTTATATTAAAAATATATTACAAATATAAGTAATTAATATAATATAATTGACTCACCACGCTTCGTTTGGCTGTTCATCTGTTCACTTGTAAGCCTTGTTCCATTATTGAATAGAACTTGTTTTTTAATAAAAATATCTTATTCTTAGGTTCAGGGCTATACTTGTAATTGCACAGGGTGATGAATTTCCAATATTTGAAAACCCCTGGTAATTCTATCAAAACCCAAATGCCACCGCCTAACCAAGAAAGCAACGCAGCGAGAGAGTTAGAGAGAGATAAATGCTAAAACAACGGTTAAATCTGCAAGAAGACCCTTTACAAACTCGAACTCCTCTCTTCCTTCCGATTCCTAACACCGCGTCTCACTTCCTTCCAAGCTACTTCTCATCTCAATCTCTCTGCTCCCATTTATTTCTTCTTTTATTTGTACTTATTATTAATACTTGTTCTCTCCAGAATATATATAAACACTCTGAAACCTTCGATTCCCGTATTGCATAACACCCCACATCGAAAGAAAGAGTTTCAGAGAGAGAGAGAGAGAGACAATGGCTAGCACTCAATTGTCTAGCACTGATCTGGAGAGAGGAGGCGGAAAGGGCAGAAGGGCCAACGGTCCCTCCGGCAATTACTATGTTGATAGCGCTGATCGCGAGTGGACTTCGTGGTTGATTCCGATGTTTGTGGTTGCCAATGTTGCTGTCTTCGTAGTGGCCATGTACATCAACAACTGCCCAAAAAACAAACTGGCTCTTGATGAGGCTTGCGTAGCCAAGTTTCTTGGCAGGCTCTCGTTCGAGCCTCTTCGTGAGAACCCTCTCTTCGGCCCCTCTTCTTCTACGTGAGTTTCCTGCCGTACCCAATTATCTAGTTTGGTTCTTTTGCTTTTGTTTTGATGCGCAAGATTGGTTTTTTTGATCTTCTTCTTCTTTTTTTTTTCTTTTTTTTTAATGCGGGTTGTATTTGATAGGTTGGTTGAAGTGTTTTATATGGGATTTTGGGATTGTGAAATTTTTGCGTTTTTTGTTATTAGTTAGGATTTTGGCTTGTGGGTTTCTGTGATTTTGCGGTTTTATTTGCTAGTTTTGAGGTTCTGAAATTTAATGGGTTGCTTGATGGACTTGAAATTTTTAGATTTTGGTTAGGCCTATGTTGTTCTTTGATTAGGGATCTTGTTCTTGAGTTTAGGCTTATGGTATTATAAATTCTGTGGTTTGCTTATGATTCAGTTGTGAGATGTTCATGTGGACTGGAATAATTCCTTATAGAACCGATTACCAATTCTCAACGTCTGCTTTCTCTTATTTTGATCTGGTTTTAGTGAATGGGTTTCTGAATACCAATTCATACTCTATATTAATTAAATCCTATGGTGTGCATTTAATTGGCGCTTCCGTATCATCTAAGTCATTTGGGAAGAAATTTGAGTTTGTCAAAATTTCGCAGTAGTTGGTGGGTCAACGTTATTAAGTTACTTTAGCAGGTTTAAGACACCCTATGGATGTGACATCCCATCTAAAAATAAAGAATATTGTGAATCCCATGAGTCATTAGCTGGGGGTGTTTGTTCTCTTTCTTGGTTTGTCTATGGTTTTAATGGTTTTAATCTGCTATTCTTTTTAGTTTTATGTTATAGTGAATCCCATCATTTATTCTGATTAAACGTCATAATACATTAGTGAGAAACAGTTTCAACTAGATACTTTTGAGGAAAAAATTAAATTATTTTGATTAATGAGCAAGACATCGTATGGGTAAGACTTATTCTAAGTAAGTCTTAGTTTTATTATTTATACTTAAAATTAAGTGTGGTCATACTAATTCATGTTTCTGTAGTATGCCTGTGTAGGCTGGATTTAAATGGCTTGTCGAAGTGCAATTCATTTCATTCTTCTCTCTGTGTCTCTCTCACTTGGGTGATAACATCAAGAAGTATGGTTATGGTAATATCTTAACTTTTGTTCTACTCCAACTTGCAGATTGGAAAAATTAGGAGCTCTGGAGTGGGACAAGGTAGTGCACCGGCATCAAGGATGGAGACTTGTTAGTTGTATCTGGTTGCATGCTGGTGTTATTCACCTGCTTGCAAACATGTTGAGCTTGATCTTTATAGGGATCCGCCTGGAACAGCAGTTTGGTTTTGGTATGTCATGTCTTGAATTTAAACATGTGCCTACATCAACAAGCGTAATCAGGAAAAAGAGGTTAATATAGACATTCATGATTAGGTTCTCAATAAAATGGGGTTTTTTCAAGATAAGTAAGAGTTGGAAATTTTGTATGTCTGTTTCGTGTATAAAATTAAAATCTGTCCATTTTGTTTGCTGCTAGAACTAAAATTATTCACATATTATGTGTTGGGTCATTTATGAGATGTCAAGAGATGAATATATTCAATTTAGATCTTCATTTTCGGTATGAGATAGTTGGCCCCTTATGTTCTTATTCATGGAGTTTATGCTTTTGACCAATTTGTTGTAATTTTATGCATTCTAACATATGTTTTGGGTTATTATCTTGCAGTGCGAATTGGTGTACTCTATCTAGTGTCAGGATTTGGTGGAAGCATATTATCTGCCCTCTTTATTCAAAACAATATCTCTGTCGGTGCCTCTGGTGCTTTGTTTGGCCTTCTTGGAGCAATGTTATCAGAGCTTATAACTAATTGGACCATTTATACCAATAAGGTTTGCTACTAATTCTTGGTTGTTGTTGCCAACGTCGTTGTTATTATTATATGTTTATCTTGCATTAAGATCAATTGCCTCATGTCTTACATATGCAAGTACAAATGATGATGTTTAATCATTGTAACGGTTAAATCATCATTTATCCTAAAAGTTTGGGGTGATAAAAAATAATAAATTTAACCATTTAATTAATATTGGCTCTTCCTTATTCTTGATACTGAGACGAAGAGAGGTGGTCATCAATTGCCGAACAAACAAACTTATTGGGCAGAAAATGAAAACTGAAAAAATTATGAAGTCGATTGTAGGAGGAAGGCTCTACTCTTTTTAATGGATTGTTTCTGTGTGTGTTGTGTGTTCTGCATTTTTTGCAAATTTTGGTGAGATTTCTAAGCATTAACTTTGCCTCTTCTTTTACCATTGTAGGCTGCTGCTCTATTCACCCTTGTAGTCATCATTGCCATTAACTTGGCAGTTGGAATTCTTCCTCATGTTGATAACTTTGCCCACATCGGAGGATTCTTGATAGGTCTTCTCCTTGGCTTTGTTTTGCTACTTAGACCCCAGTTTGGATGGGTGGAAAGCCAATATCTTCCAGCTGATGCCCGTCCCAGTTCTAAGTACAAGTCTTACCAATATATTCTCTGGGTGGTTTCGGTGGTGTTGCTGATTGCTGGGTAAGCTTATCACCCCTAAATTCTAATTCAGCATTTGGATGGATTTGTTGCAAGTGCTTTAGTTTTTTTACAGCACGTATGTTATAATTTTTTTAACGATCCAGATTTAGAGCATGTTTGGATTGTGTTTAATAAATAAAACTTTTAAGTCAAAAAATGCTTTTGGTAAAAGCTTTATTTTTAAACTTTTGCTAAAAATGCGTTTTTTGCCATTTTTAGAGTAAAAAAGTTAAATAAGTACTCTTAATTTTTTTTACCAAACAAGTTTACTTTTGTTTGGCACAACTTTTTTGGTACTAAAAGTGCTTTTAAAGCTCTGTAACGCAATTTCAAACAGGCTCTTAATTCCAGTCTCTTTCTTCCGAAAAACTTTGAATTAAGAACATGTTTGTTAAGAACATGTTTGGGATTGCATTTGAGAAACAGAGCTTTTAAGTCAAAAATAGATTTTTGGCAAAAACTTCATTTTTAAGCTTTTGTCAAAAATAGATTTTTGGCAAAAGCTTCATTTTTAAGCTTTTGTCAAAAATGTTTTTTTGACTATTTTTAAGCTTTTTAGACCCTTAAAAACGCTTTTAATTTTTTTACCAAACGACTACTTTTTTCTTCAAATTGAATTTTTGAGTGTTAAAAGCATTTTTAGGCATCTCAAACGCAATCCCAAACATACCCTAAATATGAATCGTTAAAAAAATTATAACTTAGGTTCTATAGTTTTATTTTATTTTATTTTTATTTTACATCACGTAAGCCAAATCCATTGCACATTGAATGAAGTCCATCGCACCAAGGAATGAAGTGACCTTACAGAAATAAGGAGAACTTTGAAAGAGAACAATTTAAAGGTGTATCAGTAAACAAGTTGATCGTCATTCTTGGGATCCTAATAATTATTATAGCTGAAATTCACATTAAATGTCCTGAAAAGAAAAATGTACTCTCTTCAAATATTATTAGAACACAACAGAGTATACAAATTTATACAGAATGCCCCTAGGTCTCTTCAAAATCCTTAGCCACATGCCTATATACTTGTCTTAAAGGGAGCAAATCTAGTCATGTATTGTATTGAATTGGGAGTTTCATGGCGAAGAACATATAGATGCCCATCTTTGAGGAAACTAATTCCCACTATATTGTTGACAATTGCAGATTTACTGTGGGATTGGTGATGCTGTTCAAAGGAGAGAATGCAAACAAACACTGCAGCTGGTGCCATTATCTTAGCTGTGTGCCTACCTCGAAATGGAAATGTTCCAACTGATCGAAGTTTGCTGCCTCTTTTAATTTTCTATACTTTTTCCTCCAACTATTATTTTTTGTTTGTTTTTTCAATGGGGTGTTTTTGCTCATGTACATGCATATATTTTCGTAGTTCACTGTGGACATAAAGACAGTAATACTAGGGTACAGTTTATACAGAAAGTCTTTCCATTGTACACAAGCTATCGAGTTATTAGACAATGTATTTTTTTATTTGTTTTTATGTTCTGTGGGTTGGCTTGGCTCTCTCTCTCTCTCTCTCTCTCTCATTTCTTTATTCCATTGTCTACAATCTTAAGAAGCTTGTTTTTACTATTCTTTCCAAAAATATTTCAGATAAGATATACTAGTTGTAAACAAAGGGGTGTAAGATAGGAATTTCCTGTTTTTGTTTTGCTTTATTTCCCATGAAACAAACACATTTTAAGAAGAATGCAGTTTTGTGAATTTGTTAAGTGATGTCCTCATCATCAGTACTCTTTGAAAAGTCTGGAACCTCTGGTCTATCCCTGTGGGACAAAAGATCCCACCCACCCTACTATTTACTTCTATTATCCTCCTAACATTACGCTACTGCCATTGAATAATGTTACAAGGAAATATGTCGATGTGGATTTTATAATTATTATTAAAATTTAATAATCATTTATTACAAATTTAATGGTGAGTTTAAAAGCTAAAATGGATCAAGATCTCCTACAATTCTTTCAAAATTTGAGAAACTCAAATTTTGAATTTTGACCGTCCATCATGATCTTAAGG
The DNA here is from genome assembly GCA_006937295.1 of Carpinus fangiana. Classification (NCBI taxonomy): domain Eukaryota; kingdom Viridiplantae; phylum Streptophyta; class Magnoliopsida; order Fagales; family Betulaceae; genus Carpinus; species Carpinus fangiana. The sequence continues at coordinate 2,852,083 of CM017325.1, read as the reverse complement.
GCAAAAAAAAAAAAAAAACTTTTCAATTTTAATAATTAAAAAATAAAAATGTGTTTTCACTTTAAAGGTAAAAATTGAAAAGATTTTTGTTTTTTTTCCTTAAGATCAAGATGAATGGTTAAGAAACTCAAATTTTGAAAGAATTCTAGAAGATCCTGATCCTCAATTTTAAGAAGACACAAAAAAGACGTCGGTTTTCCTTCCAGGCGTCTAGCATTCATCATTGTCATTAGTGTCAAAAGCGCTTGCGCCCTTATCTCATGACTTTGTACTCACCTTGAATGTGAAATGGGAATTTATATGACCTGTTCCCGTACAGTTTCTAAAGAAAATTATGTTTTATTTACTTGTAGTTTGGAACAAGTTCAAGTTATAGTTAAAAGTTATAGTTATTTTTCATGAAAAATAGCTACAACCTCTAGCTCACTGAATCAAGATCCCATATTATTTGGCTATCCGAATAACATAAATTCAAGCAGCCTAAGAGAGAGACTGCAAGATTCATCAGTCTCAAGCAACTCAAGATGCTATCATTCGAGCAGCTTAATTCAATCTCAAACTCACATCACAGTCTACATTTTATGAAAATGAGTGTCATATAAATTGTCATATGACAATCCACATTTTAGTGGTTGACGTGGCAAACACTATGTGGACTGTAATGTTAGTTTGTAAACGCAAAAAGTCGTATGTGAATTACAATAATATTTTACATTTTAGTGGTTAATGTAGTAAATACTATGTGAACCACCATGTTAGGTTATAAGGAATTTATAATAAAAATAATATTGTCCTTGGCAGTTAGCAGCTCTCTTTATTATTATGAGGTTTACTTATGTTGCTTTTAGTTGATGAATTTGATCAAAATAGGCAATAATTAATGAGGTTTTTTTTTTTTTTTTAATCCATGTATTCAGCGGACTGCACATCTAAAAAGACTAAAAATAAAAATTAAGGGAAAGATTGGCGTCGCCCGGGTTCGAACCGGAGACCTTCAGTGTGTTAGACTGACGTGATAACCAACTACACCACGACACCACGCTGGGAGATTGGTTTAAAATTTGAATCTTATAGTTAGTGATTGAAACAAAGAATTGTATTTTCCTCCTCCTCTTGGCTTAAAAACATAAATAAAATATACCTAATTTTTTTCTTAAACAAATAAAAGTTAGGTAAATGATGTGAAGCACCACCTATTTGATTATCCTATTGTATCCTAAAGCAAACTTGATAAGATATTGATCTGATGATTATATATCCATCATAGAAAAGTGCCTCTTCCTTCCAACTGATCAGCTGATATATTCAACAATACATATATCATCCATCTGTAAAACTTTGTAGTAAAGCAAGTAGGACTAATAAATATAAAAATTAAAAAAAACCACAAAATTCCTCTTAACTTCTATCCATTTTGAAAGTACTCTCAAAGTTCAAAAACTCTCAACTAAGAGTATTATCAAATTTTTAATTTCTTTCACCCTAATAAGTGGAGAAAACTATGTCATATTATTAGGCTATCTAAAAAAAAAAAAACACACCTTCTCAAATTGCTTGGAATAGACAAAATATGCGGTTTTCTCTCTTAAACTTTCCAAATTTATATGATATTCGGTCCAATAACAATATTCTCAATACAGCAAGTAATTAGTAAGAAATGTTTGTGGAGTAGAAGTGTTGGATTGAGACCCCTAGAATTTTTTTTAAAAATTTGAAATTCTCAAATTCATAAATTTCAATTGTTCATCTCATCGAAGCATCTAAAATAAGCCATGTTTCAGTATTTAATGAGAAATTTTAATGAAAAAAGTACTCTAAAAGAATTTAATAAGCTATATTTTCTCATTAAATACTGAAACATGATTTATTTTAAACACTTAGATGAAATGAATGATTAAAATTTATAAATTTGATAATCTCAAAATTTTTTAAAAAAATTAGAGAATCTCAATCCGTGTCGTGTGTCGGCAACATGCATTGAATTATTGAGATTCTCAGTAATATGAAGAAACAAAAAAATGATATAAAATTTGAAGATAGTGGGGCAGCCCAGTGTGAATCCTTATCCAAGATGCATATTTTTAGCAAAGCATGGGCTGTCTCTATTCTATAAAAAGGGCCTGTGGATAAATGTATACAGATTGACCCTGGTCTGACCGGCGTTGGTCAGAGAGCCATATTGTCCACAATCCCCCACCTGAACAACCGACAGTACAAATTTTCTGATTTTTTTTTTTTTTTTTTCTTGTCGTCTGGTCCTTCATGTACCCCATTGTACAACTCAATGACAACAATAGCCGCCTTGTTTGAACAAATTGGATCCGATTGTTCATTTATATATTTTGATGTGATATAAAGATAAAATAAATTTTAGTATTTTTTTTAGTTTTTTGAATTTCATGTTGTTTTTTAATATTTTTTATTTTTTTAATATATATATATACATATATATATTACCAAGAAAGTATATTTTCCTTTTTCTCAGGATGTCCTTATGAGTGATTTAGTTATAGTCTAATTTTACAATGTCATGATTAAAGATTTCCTTCAAATTGGTTGATGATTTTTTTTATTTTCAAATTAATATTTGTTTTTAAAATATGTGAAGATGATCTATTAAAAATATATGTGAAAAGCATATACTCTATACTCTAAGAATATATAACAGTTTAATGACTAGGGTTTTCTTTTTCTAAGCAATACAAGGAAACCAGGTTATTTGGGTATGTTTAGTGATGTGTTTTATGGGGTATTTTTTTTTTTTTATAAAAAAAAATTGTTATGATATGACATAAATGTAAATTTTCTTTTTTTTTTTAATATTTTAGAAAAGTTGTGTTATTTATTAATGTATTTGTTTTGAGAAAAGAAAACAAATAAACAAACAAAAGTGTTCGCGTCCTTATCGTTTTTTTTTTTTTTTGACATGTCCACACGAGGGGGGAGAGAGATTCAATCTAATGACCTCCGTTTTATAAGGCATGATCCTAGCCAATTGAACTACCTCTTTGAGACACGTTCTTATCGTTTTAAAAAGGCATCAAGGGAAAAGAAACTAAATAGGCCAACTATATTTTATCTTAATAATGCTAAAAATTAAACTTTTGTCTTATAATTATCCCCACCTTATCGACGTAATAGATTGACCGTGCCAATCAGCCCTTGATTTTTTATTTTTTTAATAGTAATTAATTGACATTATCACATCATCATAATGAGACTAATTTCAAAACTTTAACAAGTTATCATTTTCTTAGGAAGCATTACTCCACTTGTGCAGTTAACATCCACCAACTGTAAGCTGCTCATAGACATCATAGTGAGTAGTTAGGATAAAAATAACCTAAACAGGAAGACTTATTAAGCACTTAACATTCATATCTACTAAATTAGACAACAACTAAAGTTACATGCAAACTAACTGTAAACTGCTCAGAGACATCTTAGTGAGCAGTTAAAATAAAAATAACCTAAACATGAAGACTTAAGTACTTCAACATTCATATCATGTAAATTAGATTATAACTAAATACAACGGTTAGCCATATTAGATGATTGACCAAAAAAGTGGATCACTATGAACATATTAGCTTTTTAACCCACTGGCATCCCAAGCTTGTCCAAACGACCAGATCCTGGGTAGGCTTTACTTGCAAAGTTAGCATGCAAATTAGAGAGCTTTTGCGCACTTGATCTTGATTCAGAATACCTCTTTGCTGAACTAGACCTCTCATATTGCGGCCTTTGTTTAGGAGCACTGAGAGATCTCACTTTAGCCCTTGAAGATTCAGTGTAAGACATGTAGTTTGGGTGGTCCGAGTAACCACTCAAGAAGCTCATTGATCCATCACTCTTTGTGGGAGTGAAGGGACTTCTTTTCGAACCGCCGCCTCTCGATGAAGCGGAAAATACCTGCGGGCTATTGTCGGCGGTGAAGAAAGTGCCGTCCTCGACTTCTTGGGAGAATTTCAAAGGGCTTAAAGATTGGACTTCGAAAGAAGATGGACTTGGAACTGTGTGATGGGTGGTTGAATCCTTTGAAGTGGTAAAGCTATGACTGTACTGATCAGAGGCCATAACATGATGAGAAGAGTTGAAGAGGCTTTTGCGTTTAGTGAAGTGGGGTTTTCCTGAATCGATCTCAAGGATCTTATCACTTTTCTCATCATCTGTGGTGCCAGTCCTCGTTGAACACCCCCGTTGATCCAATGATCGTTCATCCCTCCGATTGTCGGACCTATTCCAACCTAAGTGTGCTTTGTCGTGATCGCCAATGAGCCTTCCATTTGATTTTGAGCCATTTCTCTGCATTTGTAGAGATGGCCGATGAGCAAAAGGGATATCAAATCTAATAGCGTGTGGAATTGGAAAGAACAATAAAAAAAGAGGGATCAAAAACATACTTTGAGCACTGGTGACTGATCATGTTTTATACTCTTGGATCTGATGACATGCTCAAATTTTTCGGGGGTTGCTGGACCCTGTATATGGCATGCATTTAAACATGAACAACTGGTGCGAGTAATATAAGATACTTTAGGAGAAAGCAATCACAAGAAGGTCTGGTACATTTTGTTCTCAATGCAGAAAGTATGTGAAAACATTTTTTTTTTTTTTTGGATAGGTAATAAGGAGTTCTATTGAAAAAGGAAAAAGAGAAGAAAGAACTGTACAAGAAGAACCCAAAGCACACCCACAAAAAGAAACCCACAACACAAACCGACCCAAGAACCCTCAAAAGCACCCAAAAAAAACCCCACAAACCCAAACAATGCATTTGGCATTCTAAATGTGAAAACATTTAGAATACACTGATGATTGGTATAAGAAAAATTTCGACATGGCAATGATTACCGAGCAATTAACTTATTACAATAAAGAAACTTATAAATAATGCGTTTCATTTGATGACTGGCACCAATGTAGGCAGCAGCAAGACCAAAGGAGAATGACTAAACAATACTATAGATGAATTTCAAAAACCTGCTGATCCTAGGAAGGAATTATTAGATAAACGTAAATGTTTGAAGTGCTTTATCAAGTGATCAAGTCCAAGCATAGCATAAATGTAAATAAACCTTGACACCACACTCTTTAAACCAACACATAATTAAAAGTGACTTTTGGAAGTGAATTATGTTGATGTAAAGTTGCATGGAGCAAAAAGGAAAGGTGTCCTCAGTCCCTAAAGTGTAAAACCTTTATCAAGGAACCCCACAAAGAGGCTGTGAAAAAAATTAAAAAAAAAAAACTCATATATTAGAGTAAAAGGTGAATGTTGCTTACAGTGTGGTGGAAGTGAGAAGACTTGCTACTACTCGAATATGAAGACTCCGAAATTTGGGCCCGTCCGGCGCGTGCTCGTGCCTGGGCTCGTAATAATGCTTGCATCCTCTGCAACCACTCTGCTGTCCTCTTCCTTTCAATGTGACCTCTAACCAGTGCCTGGAGCTTCACCAATCCTTTCAATGCCCGCAATGCCCTCCTCGCCTTTACAACATCGGGGTAAAGTTACTCAGCAAACTTATGATTATAGAGCAATCAAGCACATAATCAAAATCAAAGGGTACAAGAATCTCAAACTATAGAATATAAAGCATCACTGGATTAAGATAAGACTTAATTACACCATCATTGTGCCCCAGAAATGTCCATAAAATAATCACCAAATAAAGCAGCTTCATTGACAACCATCAAAGAGCTTTTACAATCATGTACCAGTTATGAGATATGGTATGAGTTAGGACCACACTGTTTCATTTAATGCAGAACTTCAAATTTAAAGGCACTCTTCAAAAGTATGGCGCCATTATAGCTTTGTGGGGGTGAACCATATGAACATTTAAATGTAAACAGGCGCCTAAAATGAAACCATATTCAAATCCAAGGTCTGGAAAAAAAAGTCTGACAAAAGATGGAGAAGAAAAGGACATCTCACTAGCCGCACTACAAAGGGTCATAAAGTTTATGCATGCTCTGACCATGGTGCCTAATGCTTTTCCTTACATTATTAAAGCACCCAACCAACCTACTTTAGGCAGAAAAGTCATAACTAAGCCTCTTAAGGAAACAAACACTCTCAAACCAAGACCTTTTGGTTGTTGGGACCCATGTCACACCCACCCACAGCTGCCCTACAAGGCTAAAGATTATGTGCAAAAATCAAGGCACCAACCAATCATCATTCCTATTTACTTCATTTTATTCTAAGCCAATTTACATTTAACATTTCATTGGCTATTCTATTCTTAGTTGCAAATTGATAACTATTAAGTACAAATTCAACAGTTCACGAAACATTTATCATTCATTCATGCAAATGCACAGTGTGTCCCACATTTATTATTAGCTTGACAAAAAAGATAGAATACGGTTATGAAAATTTAAAGAAGGAACAAATGGAAATAAATGACGCCATGACCAACAAACATTAACTCAAAAGGTTATAAGATAAGATCTGAAGGGTCACGTGTCGGCCCACACGGTTTCTGGGACAAGCGAGTTTACATTCATAAGGTAAAAAGTAAAAGCTTCATTTACAAACTGCAGGGCTTAACTTGTAGGTATTAAAGGTTTTGAGCAAAACGACACGAGAGAACAGCTCGGACGAAGCAATTTCCAGGGAAAGAGAGTGTTACGACATCTGGACGTGACATTTTACCCCAGAAGGTAACTGAACTCTGATCCTAGAAACGTCGTCGCATGAATCATCACTTCCATTTTCAGGAAACTCGAATCTTCCAGCGAAAAATGCGGTTTTTTTTTTTTCTCTTAAAAACGAAAAAAAAAAAAAAAAAAGAACAAAAAAACGATACTGTTTCGTCGGAAGCAAAAACTAGGAGGTCGAAGCCTCGAACCAGGATGAAAAGACACGTGGTATCTTCCAAACCACGGCAAGCACAACTGTTAAAATCCGGAGTGCTAATCCCGTAATTTCATCTACCGGCCAATCTTAATTCAATAACGGAATAGTATAGGAATGAGAGAGAGAGAGCATGTCAAACAAAAAAAAAAAAAAAAAGAGAAAGAGAGAGAGAGGGATTCTACCAAGCAGCCTCGAAAAGCGGACTGAATCCTCAACGCTGCCCATTCATCACGCGCCGCAACGACGAGGCTGCCGCTACCGTAGACCGCGGCGGGGTGTCCGGCGCACCTCCCGCTGCTGGTCAGCCTAACCACCGCGGCAGCAGCTTGGGCAGCCGCATGCGCAGCCTCCGCGACCGCCGCAGTAGCCGCGGCCACCGCCATCGCGTGCTTGGTTGGATCTCCCGCCACGCAAGCCTCGTGCCCGTACGATGTTGTCGCCGTAGCCGCCTTCGTCGTAGTTGTTTCGTGGGTGTGTTTGACGGCGTGGTTATCTTTCTCTCTGTACGACTTCACGAAGCTCCATCTCCGTTTCTCTTTGGGAGGCTTCGTCGGAGCTGCGGAGGGTGGAACCCGCGCGTCGGGCTTTTTCAGGCCGAGGAGGCCCCGGAACCACTGCGATGCTCTGCCCATTTGGTCAGTGAGAGTGAAGAAGAAGAAGAAGAAGAGCAAGTGGATTTGGAAGTTTCATTTGCAGCGCAGAGAGGAAGCAGAGGATTGACTATACATGTGTGAGAGAGCAAAATGCTGTTGTAGCCGTTGATGTTTATATAAATAAATAAATAAATACAGCGGAGGTAGACGGTCCAAATTCCAAAGAAAAAAAAAACTATTAACTTCGATTGCGCGTGCGGTTCACGCGAGGTAAACTTTTGGAACAGGAAGTGGCACCGTGAGGCGAACATGTAGCTTTGCATAATTTACTTTTATGTCCACTTTTAATGTTGTCAAATCAAAAAATGGTCACGGTTGTACCTTATTTTCAAAATTAATTAATCGTGTCATTAGCAAAAATCAAATATCCTTGGAATGTAGATGAGTGTCATGATTGTTTTTGTATTTTATAGCGTTTATGATGCGACATTATTTAATTTTTTTTTAAAAAAATGTATGCCAATATATTTATTATCATTTCAAATCAAAATGGGAGGTGTGCAATTTTTTTTTATTCTACTTAATTAAAACATAAAATTGAGAATTTTTTTTTAAAAAAAGATGAGATTATGTTTGAGTTGTTTAAAAAAATATAAAATTTAATAATAAAAAATGTTGTCATGCTAGCAAAAACAACGGTTTCGCTGGTTTTACCTACCATTGGATTTGAACCAATGACTCTCGCCGTATGAAAGCGATACTCTAACCACTGAGTCAAGTAGGTCAAGCTGAGTCAAGTCAGAGAAAATAGACCCCTATAAGATAAAGCCGTGCAACCAGAGTTCCCCTTACTAAAAAGAGGGGGGGGGGGCGGAGCGCTAAGAAAGAGAAAGTGTTATCACTATACGAAATGAAGCAGTGGCTAGCACGCTAAGATCAATTTAAATTAATATATATTACAAAAAAATATATATAAAATATAAAAAAAAAAATTGTGGTGGTTTTGAACCACCCAAGGAGGTGGATTAGCCGTCCCCAACTGGTTTTGGGGAGCCACCCCCGATACTCTTAGTAATGGTTCAGCCACCACCCCAAAATAAATAAATATATATTATTGATTTTCAAAAAATTTATTTAATGTTTTTTATTAGTTTGGTTGAAATTTTTTTAATAAAGTTGAAATTTTTTAGTAAAGTTGAATGTTAGTGGTGTCAAATCAACTTAAAAATTAAAAAAATAATAATAATAATTAAGATGAGTTGAGAAGAATTCCCTTCCCAAACAAGAACTTGGATTCCCATAATTCTCTTTGAGACATTTTTGTCTAAACAAGAGGGAGAGGGAGCATAAAACGATAAGAGAGTTGTGAGAGAGTAGGTTCTTCTCACTAAGGGTGAAAAACGGATGGTTATTTTTGAAAGGGAAAACATACTATAGTTATTAATTGATAAAAAGTCGCAAGCAAGAGCTCCTACAAATAAAGCAAAAAAACTCTGAAAGCAAATCATAGCCGAAATTAAAGTTACAAACGTCAACACCAAACCAATCAACCCTAATCAAAAGCATCTACTAACCTATGACTATACATCAAGTTTAATATCATATCTGTACCAAATAGACACCATCCAATGCATAAGTAACGCTTATTTATCGGCCTTGCGAGCAAAATTCTCATGCCAAAACTTATTCTCCTCAACTCGAAAGCCAAAAAATCGTTCACATCCACAACTCAAGGTCTGAACCAAAGTAGAAACGAACAGATCAAAGAGAAATGATAGAGTCTTATTACAAGCAGAAACAAGAATGAAAACGTACAGAGAAATAAATGGATAAAACGAAAAATCAAGCAACAAGTAAAAAACAAAAATACAAGAAAGGAAACCAACAATATAGGAAAAAAAAGGGGAAAAACGCGAATAACAGATGGTTATTAATTGTCTATTAACTGCTAATCGCATAAACCGTTAATCACTTTTGAAGGCGTTTAGGAAAAACTGCTACTGCCTAAGCAGTTATGGTTAATAGTTTTAACTTTTTCAAAACCGCTAACCGCCTATATATATTATATTTAAATATATAAAAATATATGAATTTAAATATATATATATATAGAGAGAGAGAGAGAGAGAGAGAGAGAGAGAGAGAAACAATGTCGTATATAGTAGGATATTATTGTATTACCGTAAAAACAACGTCATTTTGGTTTTTTCTTTTAATTTTTTTTATTAAAAAAAANAATATATATATATAGAGAGAGAGAGAGAGAGAGAGAGAGAGAGAGAAACAATGTCGTATATAGTAGGATATTATTGTATTACCGTAAAAACAACGTCATTTTGGTTTTTTCTTTTAATTTTTTTTATTAAAAAAAAGTTAGCGATTAATATGGTTATTAGCCGCTAACAGTTGGTTAAGATAGTTAACCGCTTAGGAGATTAGTGAATTTTACTAGTTGTCTTTTCACCCCTACATCTCACAGCTTTTTGCAAACCAAAAAAAAAAGAAGAAGGAATAATAATAGGGAACCTTATGAATTGAAAGTCATTCTTCGGTTTAAATTTTCGTGGTTTGTTAGCTAAATTTCCCGCTTGATTAAGATTTAAGGTTCTCAATATTGTTTTAATTATCGCACTCCTAACCTAGCAAAAAGGGTTGCCCTTCTCAATTTTTTTATTTTTAATTTTTTTAAAGCATTCCCATTTTCTATTTTGAAAGGATCCCCTTAGGCCTTAGCCTATGTATTTGCTTTATTTGTTTTTGCATTTGGTTTTTCCTTTGTTGTCTATCTTTATCTCATCTATTAAGAAAAAACAATAAAAACTTGTTAAAGTTCGAAGTCTTACTCCTACAATAACCTTTTGCAACCATGCTACAATAGTTGGGTTATCTATTTACGATTAATTTAAACAAAATCCGAACACCTTCATCATAAAGAAGAAAAAAAAAAAAACACAGGCATAAAGATTAAAGACACGTGCAAATACCTTTTATTTGATGTTGTTTTAAATTTTAAAAATGAGTAATGCTATAAATCACTTTAGAGTTCTTCCAATGTGATATGTCTTTTAAAATTATAAATAGATCAAAAGTAGAAAAATTATCATCTCAAATTTAACATAATTTTAAAATAGCCTTTAGGAGGGCTCTATAAAGACTTATATCATTACTCATTAAAACAATGTAGGATATCTAGATTAATGCAATACTAAATAAAAGAGGACTGTTCCTAATATTAGTATTTTTCTCAAAACAACTTGTAGATTTATGAGAAACTTCACTTAAACCCTTGAACTATCACTCGTTTTGAGAATAACTCTAAATTATATATAAAAAAATTAATAATAAAAAAAATCCCAATTTTACTCATGAACTTTTAATTTGATGCAATATACCCCCTAAGCCAGTTTTTAAATGTTAAAAGTGATAAAATGACCATTATACACTTGACATTTTTTTATAAATTTCAAATATACCCTTAATTTCAAATTTCAAATTAAAAAATAAAGTTATTATAAAAAATAATAATCATAAGGTCACCCACAATTTGGTCACATTGTGAACCTTTTGCTTCTTCATATATATATTTTTCATTTCTTTAGTAAAACAAATATGAAAATCGAAGGGTAATTTAGTATTTGTAAGAGTTTTCATTAGGGTTTAATGGAAAAAATTGATATATGGGATAAATTACACCAAATTGAAAATTTGAGAGGGTAAAATTAAAAACTTTTAAAATTTGAGAGATTTTTTCAACACGGTAGTTTAGTATTCCTCTAAGTTTCTCCTTTTTTTTAAAAAAAAAAATAATAATAACTTGTAGGGTTGGATCAATCTTTAGTTGTTCATATCATATCATCAAAATATTGTAAATCAGATAGTAGCGCAAAATGAACAGTCCATAATGTGACCACACATATGAGAAAAACAAGATGTCATCACCTCCAAAATATAAAATTGGAGGTGGTTGAATTACTTTTCTTGGCTATGAAAGTGACTAGACTACTCTGAATATGACTTTTGGGATGAAAGAACAATCAACAAACCACTCTCTTTCTCTTTTGTACTCTTGTGTTAGGGTCAATCATTTAAAACAAATGGTTTAAGATTAAACGTATTGTCTGTCCCCCTAGATACTCTATATATAAGTGATCTCAATCATGTTAAGAGTATTTATTTTGGTGTAATAATCAAAATTAATCAAATCAACGATTAAATTCATTAGAAAACTTTTTTCTTTAAAAAAAAAAATACTCGAATCCCACCTCGGGGAATAGTACAAGTCTACATGAGTCAATAATACCATGGCATGTGAGAATTAAAGTGGCATGCATCTTATACACATGTTTTGTGAAAACGAGTCAACTCCATGTGCAAACTTTCAAAGCATAACCCAATAAAAATGACTCTAGGATCGGATCCTCTATATACTTAATACTTGCATAGAATTATCATCATCGTACTCTTTTAACTTTCTTTTATCTGTATTTTATTATATATAAAAAAAAAATGTTAGAAAAACTTCTCTATTTTTTTTTTTCTCTCTTTTCATCTTAGTATTGATTTAAGAAAAATTTTAAGGAAGTGTCTGTTGCAAGCGTTTTCCTTGGAATAAGATCCTATTCATTTCAAATGAAATAGATAATATTTATTTAATGTAAAATGATGGGTAATATTGTTTTAATATTAAAGTTGAAGGATAAAATTTACAATATTACCCATATTTTTCACACTAAATAGATATTATCAATTTCAAATTAAATTGAGAAGATGTTAAGCTCCCAATTTTGGAGAATTTTTTGGTTTAAGAAGCCAAAACGCTAAAATGCTTTCTCCAATGGGCTTCCTATTTTACTGAAACATTTAGAGAGCATTAACATTGCTCCTCACTAATATGGGGACCGGAATCCTCTCCAGTCTAAATGGACCGAAGATGAGCCTGTTCTTGTTATTATAAGGGCGGAATTGTTCACAAATGCATTTAACGACAATTCTTCACGTACAATACAAGGACCGAATCTTCTCATTGAATACTCTTCACTCTCCAAATCTCTTATAAAAAAAAATTAAATGTTTGATATTGTCTCTCGCATTTTTATTTTTTCTTGGCTCTTTTTCGTTCTCTCACGTATTATTTCTGTTAAAGACTCTCAATTGCAAACAATTCAATCTCCTCCGTAAATTAAATTAAAAAAAAAAAAAGTGTTGCTAATAACAAATAAAACTATCTTAATTGCTAGCCATTTAAACCCTAAGAGCATCTCCAGCAGTGTAGCTAAAAGGAGATATTAGCTATATTTAGCTACTTTTACTATTTTTTTTCTCCAACAGAATAGCTTTATATTAGATATTATACATTAATTGCTACAGCTATTCATACACTAGATTGAATATAATATTATTTAATTTAATATTATTTTTAATATAATATAATATTATTTTTTCTTTGTTTTGGGTATTCATCGTAGCACAATAGATTGAATATAATATTATTTAATATAATATTATTTTTTGTTTTGTTTTGGGTATTCACTGTAGAACACTAAATTGAATATAATATTATTTTTAATATAATATAATATTATTTCTAATATTGTTTTTTTTTCTTTGTTTTGGGTATTCTTTATAGGAAAATGCTAGGGGTTCTCCCCGTAGGTTCTTTTGGTGTTCTTCTAGTCTTACATAAAACATGATTTAAGAAAAAATAAAATTGTAGTGACCTCCACTATCGGTTTTTTTAGACATTAGTACCAAATTTGAGGCATTAGCACTAAATTTGTAAGGTATTAGCACCAAAATTGAGGTATTAGCATCAAATGTAGGATGATCAAATCCATTTTGGGTGATACCATCCCTAAAGGATTAACATTTCACCTTAGGTTTTAGTTTTGAATCCAAAAACAAGTTTTAAAGCATTAGAACCTAACTATTAACTCATAAAAATTAATCGGTTGGCAAAAAAACGGTACTATAATTTTATTTTTTCTTAAATTATGTTTTACGTAAGACTGGAAGAATGCCAGGAGAACACTACGGGGATAACCCCTAACAAACCCCATTTATATGTGTGTGTTTTTTTTTAATTAATGATTTCATTATATGTGATTATTTTTTTTCTTTAATTAAGTGTTGGTAATAATATAATAAAAAAATGAAAAATAATATTTAAAAACAAATAACTAATAGAATAAAAAATCTATTAAAATTAATATTAAAAAATAAATAATTATATTTTTAAATAAGTAAAATATCTATTACCGCTAGAGACGATTAGTAATGACAGAATCCTTATTCTAAACATTTGAGACAAAAAAAATGTGTCGAGATTTGTTGGCCGGCGTCGTTCACACGAGGGGATTATTTGAAATGACTTCATTACCCCCACTGTATTTTCCTAAGCAAATTTTGGTCCCACCCCAAAGTATCGTAGAAGTGTAGAACAATAAGCAGTGGGCCACCACTTTAATTGATCAGATCTCGCGTTACGAGTACAAATCTTGGGGATAATGATAGCTCGCGATCCAACCAAACCAATGGCTAAAATCGTACGGCGCGGGAGACTCCTGAGAGATTAGGGTCCCACTGCTAACTATTTTCCTTGGGAATTGGCTTTTTTTTTTTTTTTTTTTTTTTTTTTTGTTCNATATTTGATAACGTGCAACAATTTTTAAACATATTTCTAAATAGTCCCTTAATAGTATGGACTCCGTTTGTTTGTTCATCTCAATTGATATTAGATTTTTTTTTTTTTTTTAATATTGTTTAAGGTCTTAATCTTCCTTATTCTCTAATAAAAAAATTATTTCTCTTATTGATTAAAAAGTGCTTGAAATACTATACATTTTACTACACTGCTCTTATAAATTGATGGGATAGTACACGTGAAGTGACGATGATACTGTCACATTAGTTATTAAAAAATTAAAATTCCCGTTTGCCATACATTTTTCACTCATTATATAGGGGTGAAAATGTAAAAGCGGATGTGGATAATTGCAATATTTCATCCACAAAATACAGATAATGGTTTTTTATATCCGCATCGGTATTATGTGATTATTATTCGCATCCGCGTGGTTAATGCGAATATTATCCGCAATCCATGTTTATGAGCATTTTAAACCTTGAAGTTATCATTCACTAATTATTGCTTCTAGTATAAACAAAAAGAAGATATTATTTATATTTGAACACTATTATTCAAGTCACACTTGCTAATCATTTTGCCAATAAATTTTTAACACAAATGTTATTTAATATTTAGCTTCTAGACTTCTAGTAAATTTATAGTTAGTGACAAGAACAAAAAAAAATAAAATAATAAATAATAATAATAAATGAATAACATATGAGGCAATTAAATTAGAACAAATCATAAGAGTTTCCTAACTTTGAAATCTAACAACATTACAAATCCAAAAAATATAAGGAATATAAATTAAAAAATATTAGATATAATATGTAATGTATATATCTTAAATATATAAATGAATGTAAATGCGAATAATATTCAAATTATCTTAAAACTGTTATTTATATTCACATTTGCAAATATTAGTTTAGCAAATTACAAATTGTGAATAAATATAACCGTATAGATAACAGATGCGGATGATTATTATTATTATTATTCACTTCACTTGCATTTCCGGCTAAAAGTAGCAGAGCCATAGTGCCATTATCCGTTAGATTCCGCTCAATGTCAACGTGACGACGTGAAGTTGTTGTTTGAGTTAGAGGGTAATTAGTTGAGATTTTCACGGGCGTCCCGAATAAAAAAAAAAAAACCCAGCGCACTGAAAAAGATTGGAAGCAAAGCATCGTACGTATCTGATTCTGGGATCTCTCCCAGAAATCTCAAGTGCACAGTGTGATTGATCCTTCAGATTCGCAGCCTATTGTCTGTCATGTTGTGTCACCTCTCTGTGACAAATCTTTGGTGATGTCCGAAGGGATTTGTATCAGACAAATATAGATTTTATTTATGTCCCCTTTATTTTAATATCATTAAAAAAAATAGTTAACTTTATTTTAATTTTTTAAGTTTTTAGATCTTAAAATCTTTCAAATTATTTTTTATTTTATTTTTAATTACAGTTAATTTGAACTTTTTTTTTAAAAAATTTTAAACATTAAAAGCGAGATAATAATGTTTATATTTTTAACTATAATTAAAAGTTCAAAAATTAAAATTAAAATATTAAAATATTTATCAAATCGTAATTTAAAAGTATAAAATAAAATTATATAAATCATCTTTTATAAGGGTCAATTAACTGTAACAAATAAAAAAAATAAAATAAAAAAGTATCATTTATCTCTCAACAAATACCCATACCATAATTTGCATTATTTTCATGAGATTCTGCGGTCTAAAAAAAGTGTGCAACTCGTGAAATGTGTTAATGACATGGACTTGGTCAAAAATTGACAACAAGAGATGTCGGTGCTTTGGACTCAGAGGTCAGAGACAGAACGAAAACGTAACATCATGTCTTTTTCTGAAAAAGCTATTCTACAGAATCTACCATACAAAATACGTACAGAAAGAAGGCAAACCCTGACACAAGAAAAAAAAAATTTAAATAACAAACTTTTCTTAATTTTTACGTGAAAATCATAATTGAGTTCCTCTTAAACCCTAAATTTAAATCAAACGCAAGTTTAAAGAAAGAAGAATTTGGTTAGATTATGTGATCATGTGCCAACATAAAATTAAGAATAGATGCTGGCATTATAGCTTATTTATGTGAGAATCAATAAATAAATAAAAGATATAAACTAAAAATTAATAATAATGTTATTTCAAATATTAAAAAATGTTTCATTTAAATTTGTCACTTTAAGCCTCAAAATTTTATCGAGTCGGCCCGACATAATTAAATTATCATACTTTTATATTATTCATAAATACATAAAAAAAAACTATGAATTCTTACACCATTGATGTAACATTTTGGTGATATAAGGCTACAAAGGATCGGGGTTTATGATTAGGTGGGGGATTGGGTGTTTGGGTCCCAACCATATGGTTGGGCGCATATGGGTTTGGTGAAGACTAAGGGGTCAACGGCACCAATAATCAATGAGCTACTGTTTCCATGGTGTGGCCGTTTGACAACGGGTCAAAATTCTCAGCTATGCCTATTTCGGGGTCAATGACATGTGGTTGGAAACTTGGAAATATAATTTTTAGGTTTGGGGACTAAATTTTAAAGGAATATTTGTTGGGAGTAAAAAAATTTACATTAGAGGGTAAGTATGATAAAATTTTAAATTTTGTAGAAAAATAAAAAATACTATTAAATGTTTTTTTCTTTTTTACTTTTCAATAAAAAAAATTAAAAATTGTATACCAGATCAATTAATGTCGGCTACAATATCTAAGGAAAAAGGTTTGCCAAATGGACCCTTTATCCCTTGAGTCCACGGGTTAAATAGACAAGACCTAAAAAAAATCAAAGGTAGATGCTACTAGTCTCTCCACGTGGATAGGCATAATTCATAAAACTAGTCCTTTATTAGGGTGGATGTGGGGCCAGAATAGGATTGGAATCTACTTGTGGAAGGTGGTACTTAGGGAGTGTTTGTTAAACACTAATACATTCTCTCAAGTTTCTTAATACTGCACTGTTTATATATTAAAAAAATAAATAAATAATTGATTTAAAAAAATAAAAAAATGGTATTGAAAAGTGAAAAAATTTGTTTTGTAGTGATTTTTTTTATTTAAATAGTAAATGATGTGATATAAAAAGTAAATGATTTGATATGTTTTTTTTAGGAAAAAATAAAGTGAATAATGTAGTAGAATGTGGGGGAATGTGATGGAATGAGATGTTTAACAAACAAGGCCTTAGTCTCGAGATATTTCTTTTATATTAGTTTAGAAGAAATTTTTATCATAAAAAAAATAATGGCTTTCATATTAAAAATGATGTACAAAATCCTAGTGGAAAAGGAGAGTAAAGAGATAAAAAGCCGGTCTATGATTTATAGAGATGGGTATGTTAGTAATAACGAAATAAATTCCAATTGATTTGCATTTATTTTTCATTTGATGGTTATATCGAACGTTACAATGCAATTAATGATAAAGCATTTGAAGGTATAAATCCACCATCTTAGATTTGGTCATTAAATTAAATTTTTAAAAAAAGAACCCTTCATCAACATGACTTGTAAGTCCCAAAAAAACCTTTCAACCAAAAACCCTAAATCTTAATCATAAATCCCTTTAATCATGAGTCATAGGCTGGAATCAAGCTTGAGAAGTGTCTGAGTAACCTGATCCCAATTTCATCCAAAAGTAGAGATGTGTTTGACAGAAGACCACACTATTTGTCTTTGATGTTTCATCCATATGCAGACCATAGGACATGACTGCAGAAGAACTCAAAGCTACATTGTTTTTACAAGGTCTTTTAATAAACTGAAATAATACCAAAAAAAAAAGGCGGTAGTATCGGGGTTTGCACATTTTTATTTTATTTTTTACTTCGGGTTCAAATTTTATCATAAATGGTACCTAACTTACGGGAAAATACCAACTTAATACCTATGTTAGGTTCCATTAGTCCAAACTAACGAAATGTCACGTGTCATCACATAGAAATGTCATGTATCCTAAAAAATTAAAAATTAAAAAACAAACACCTTAAAAAAATGAAAATTTCTAGAGTGGTCTGGCCGTCCCATTTTAGCCAATGAGGGTGGCCGAAGCTACCCCCTGCAGCGGCCACCTCCTTTTTGGCCATTAGGGGTAGTCAAACCACCCCCAAGGTCCTTGGAGGTGGTTCGGCCACCCCCAGACCGGCCTTGCGGGTGGCCGGGTCACCCCATAATTTTTCCTTTTCTAAAAAAAAAAATTTAGGATACATGACATTTTTATGTGATGATACGTGTGACAGAACCTAACAGAAGTATTAAGTTGAGGTTTTTCCGTAAGTTAGAAACCATTTAAGCATTTATGGTAGGATTTAAACCACATAGGTAAAAAAAACAAAAATGTGCAAAACCATGTACTAATAAAGTATTTAACCAAAAAAAAAAAATCAACACTTTGCTGAAAGGGAGGCCTCAAAGTCAAAACTCTTCCAAATTGCATGGTTCTCGATGAATTATCCCTATAGACTATAGTGTCGGTTCATATGATCAGTGTCAAGCTACTTTTTTCGATCTAGAGTTGAATCACAACCATAACTTACAACTCATTCCAGCAAATTATTCTAAAATCTAGTGTTCATCCTGTCCCATCCTTCACACACACCTTAAAACTATCCTCTTCAAAAGGAAAGAACAATTTCCTTTTGTAAAAAAACAACTGTTTATGTTATTTAGTTATTCTGTTTGAGCTCTTCTAAACTGTAGGCAACTGTACATTTGACCTAAAACACAACGCAATTTTAAGGTTCTGAGCTCCTTGGGGTTGGCCCTGCTGAAGCTTTTTGGAGTAGGGCAATCATTATCTGGATTATGTCTTCAAATGATGGGCGCTGTTCTGGGTCACTGCTTGTTTCCAAGCAAACAAAGGTTTAGTTCAACTTAGAAGTTTAGTGTAAAACTCAGAACCCTAAATTAGTGAAAATGGAAGTACCTTTGCCAACAGTCTTGGATAATGGATGCTACTTGGGGATCAAGGCCTTCTGGTAGGTCTAATCTTCTGTCCATGAACCCTACAACTCCCACAACCTTTCAAAATGGAAGACAAGTGGTCACATTGGAGCTTCAAAGACTAGAGAGCTTGAATGTGTGTTTACTTGTTAAATCTCCACTTATCCCAAAAGTTTAAGACTTACCCTTAATAAGTGATGCTCAACACATAAATTAATTATTTAATTGAAATGAGAGGTGAATGGCGGAAACAAAATTCAAATTCATGACCTTGGCTTAAATACCATGTTAAATCATCGGTTATTCCAAAAGCTTAAGCTTATAGGAAATAATTGATTTAATTATTTAATTAATATTCTAAACTTGTGTGCATGTGAGTGTAAAAGAGAGAGAGAGAGAGACCTGAAAGGAGTTTAGGTTGTTCCATGGAATGGATTCTGTCATTAATTCCCACAAGATGACACCAAAACTGAACACATCAGATCTGCTTAGAGAGAAGGAATATTATTATTGCAGAAAAAAGTTTCACATGATTATCACTCAACCACCAGCCCCAAAAGAAAAAGGGAAAAGAAACTTTTAAAGCTCAGTCAATGTAAGTTACTTTTCATTTGAAGGTTCATTTCGAAGGACTTCAGGGGCCATCCACTGAGGCTGCATGTGAAAAGACAAACAATTCAAAGATGGTCACTGACAAAAAGTAGCCATTGCATATGAATATAGGAGCCAAAAAGAGATTTTAAATGAAAAGAGGAAATGCAGATCATTACTGTTCCTCTCCCTGATTTTGCTGTTATAAAGGTTGAATTCTTTAGCCTTGATAGACCGAAGTCTCCAACCTGAATAGAATTGAATTTGACTTGTAAGCAGCTGCTATATGCTCATTGCTCAATCTACTTGAATCATTTAAAGCAATTAACGACCACATATTACCTTGACAGTCCAGTTTTTATCAACAAGCAGGTTAGAAGACTTGAGGTCTCTATGTACTATTGGCGGATTTCTGTGATGCAAATAATTCATACCTCTAGCCTGCAGTAAAATAAAGGATTTTGTTGTGCTTACACTCATGTTCAAAAAGTGCGCTTGCGCACACACACATACGCAGAGGGATATAGAGAGAGGGAGAAAGAACATACGACATCAAGGGCCATCCTCAGACGCCTTCTAATGTCTAATGCCTGACTGTTCCTGTGAAGTGTTTTAAAAAGGCTTCCTCTGACCATGCAAAACAAAATAAACGTAACATACTGGCATATACTTCTCAAAAATAGAAGAAAAAAAACAGAGTAGAATGGGCTCATTAGATTGAGCCCTAGTATATGCACACATCAAGCAGCATCAAGTATCTCAATTAATAAGAGGTTCTCACACTAGCAGGGCCAATCAATGACTTTTGCACATCCAAATGCATTGCCTATGTGACCAATGCACTCAACAACAACACAATAGCGGATAAAACACAATTTAATATGACAGTAAAATACCATCTCTCAGTGGACTTCATTTGCATATAGTATATCCGGTTAGTTGTTAAATTACCACTTATCTTAAAAACTTAAAGGTTCAAACTCAAGAACTTGTCTCTGATACCATGTTAAATCACCATTTATCTCAAAAGTTTAAGCTGATAGGAAGGAGAATATGTGATTATTAAATTAACATTTAACATTAACCACTCTTAAAAAGAAAAACACTTCTTGCCTGGGTAGAAACTCTGTGACAATTGCAAGTCGCTCCGGTGTATATACTGCTCCCATAAACAACAATACATTTGGATGTCTCAATCTCTTCATTATATCAATCTAAAACATAAGAGAAGCAATACGTAAATAAAATAAAATAAAAAAACATTGAGAAAGAGTACTTATAAATTTGCTGAGTTTCTAGTACCTCTTTTTTGTAATCGCTTAAAGCTCTTTCACTATATTCATTACCGAAGTAAACCTTAATGGCAACATCCTGATTAGAAACAACAATTCTAAGGTCAAGGCATTGAATTAATACTCCTACTTGGAATAGGAAATAGAGGAACTTGCAAGTTTGAAAATTTACTGATCCATTCCAAAGTCCACGATAAACAATACCATATGAACCTGTAAGGAAAGAACCGATTCATGATATAAGAAATTCCTATTTTCCTACTTTGAGCCTAAATCTTCTCATAAAAGGAAGTGGAAAATGTTTCAAATAATTAATAGACCTACTATGTTGTCATAATATTATCCATATGCCTTTAACATAAGATAGTGAGATTAATTGACAGTTCTACATCCATTCAGGGTCTACTTTCCCTTGGGCCAACATTCGGCATAAGCACATACATGCACACTTTGTAAGTGCACGTGTGAGCGTTAGGTACAGCATTAGGTTGTACCATTATAATGAGAGTGGTTAATATAACACATTGGACTCAAACTCACATGCTTAAGTTTTTGAGTTAAGTGATGCCCAAATCTTATATCAAAGCCTCACTTGGAGATTTGTCATGTATTATTTTCCTTAACAAGTGATACTAGAGCTAATGGTTCAACTTTCTCTTAGGTAAGTGTACAACTCTTATATATGTGACACTTTTGGATTTGTAAAAGACTCACATACGAGAAGAAGTTAGGTCAATGTGATACAAACTCTATATGAGGGAAAAATTTACTGAGTGCATGTGTTAGTGTTAAAGTCACATGTTGAGTAATAGTCACAACTCATAATAGCGAGTGGTTAAATAATAGTGTCAGGCTTAAACTCATAGGCTTTAGCTTTTAGATTAAGTGGTATCCCAAACTTGTAAAACCAAGGCCTCACTTATAGACTCTCTAGGTATTATTCTCCCAAACACACACGCACACATGTTCAAATAAAAATGAGCAACTCAAGTTTACCTTGCCCAATCTCATCCCTAAAATCTAGGTCTTCCCAGTGAATCTCACAATCTACTATAGAGTTCAATTCATTTTCCCCTTTGCTTGACGGACTCCCATGGCTGCCAAGGCTCTCCCCTGAACTTGTGGACTGTTTATTGTCTGCTTGTCTTTGCGTTTCCTCTTCTATATCCAAAGCTTTCAAGTTTGATACTTCTGGTTCCAACTCATTTGCATCGACTTGGTAACCTAATCTTGGCAATGGATCTCCAGTTCTAGGTAATCTAAAACACTTGGTACACTCCCTTGAATAGGCTGCAAAAGAAGTCTCCTCAAAGTCCTTTCGAGTTCTATGCCCATATACATTATTGGGGGGGATCTGTCCCTTATCCTCCGTATCAGTTGTGCAAAGGTATGAAGTTGATGCCTCTCTAGAAGAATAAGGATTGCCTATCACTTTTCTTGCTGAAGAATCATTAGCACCATTTTCTTGAATACTTCCATCGTCTTCTTTCCCAGAGTTTCGAGTTCCCTTAATGTTGAACTTTGCCAAGACCTTTGCTGCCTAAAGTCATCCCAACCAATTAATATGGCACAAATGTTAATCAAAAGCAGAGGCTATTCATATTGAGATGAGAGAATTTCTCAGATAAATATTACTTGTAGTAGGTTGTGACATGAAAGAGTTTCCCAATATTTCAATAACTACTGAAACAAATTCAACTGTAACGAAGTATACACCACATGGCAGCAGCATACCATTTAACAGAAGTTCAGATACAAATGATGGATAAGAACAAAGTATCAAAAGGCTCACTCCAACACAATTACTTTTGAGAGAAGCAAGGAAAGTGGAAAGTAACTTAACCTTTGGTTCATTTTCAGAAGACTTCCAACAAATAGCTTAAAAAATTTATTAAAAACCCATTATTCTCATCCTGATAATGAACACAGGATCCCAAAAACGGAGCCAAGATTTCTTATTATGAGGGGCAAAAAAATGAATGAGGGGTCAAATTTAACTTTGATAAGGGCTAAGCTTAATTTTTAAGCCTACAAATACATATGTAACAAATGAACATTCACATCCGATTTAGCAAATTCCCTTTCCATTTTAGCTAAAAAATCACATTTTTCTATTTTAGTTACCCACTTTTCTAAAGCGCTTACATCTCATTCTTTATTTTAGTTATCCGCTTTCATTATTCAATTTAAATATTTATCATTTTTCAAAACACCTACATTCTAAAGTCATGTGTATGTCTTGTCAAAAATCTTTTTTTCTTTCACGTTTGGCGAGCTATGGTACTCAGTAGCTAGCCGGATGGAGCTACATTTTCACCCAAATTTGTATCCTAGCTAGCCAATTTGTGTGAATGCTACAATCTTCAGAAGCTCCTCATCAAAAGTACATACACAAATTTGATATGTAACCCATTGGAAAAGAGACTTACTAGTGTACTGGGTTTCTCTGATTTAACAACTTCGGAGTGTATTGCAGTATCCTCCCTTCCCATCGATGTATCACATGCACTGCATGTATCATCTGATCCACTTCTCCGCAATAAAAGTTTTGAGGCCTGATTGATCCAAAAATTAATTTGATAATTATAATTACACAATAATTACTACAAAAATAGAAGGAATTGTAATATTGCAATTCATACGCACCAGATTGGAAACAGAGGATGCAATCTGTGGCACTGGCACGATTGGTGGACGCGGGTGCCACTGAATCCTTTTCAAGTTTGACCCCCGTGAATGATCCTGACATGTTCTCAGGTTGTCTGAACCTTTACGGCTATATAATGTCGCATCACATGAAACAGTGATAAAACCAGCAAGCTCAGCATCCTCATATAATGGGCTTTTTGTCACAATCGCCATGAATATTTCACCAGACCTCTTCTTAAAAGGAAACCGACCTGACCATGATTGCCCAGTGCTCAACCTATCCATGATGTTCTTAAGAGGTGTATAATATTCTTCAGCAATTAGGAGTTCAGCAACTTGTTGTCCAAGGACTTCATATTCCTTCCATCCATAGAGATTTTCAGCAGAACGATTCCTGAAATAGATTTTTTTAGATAAAAGCGATATGTGATATTGCTAACATGCTACACAAACTCTCACTCTCACATCGGCTAATGGCTTTTTAAAAATTACCATTGAATTTGAGATTAATTACCGTAAGATTTTAATCTAATTATGATTTTAAAAGCACGTTTGAGAGTATAGGATTGAGAAATGTGTGTAGCATTTCTCAAAAGAAATAACTATTTTTTTCGGAGTAAAGCTACAATTCACACTCATTTGTCACACATATTTTACACCGCTAATCTAAAGTGTTCTAAATGGTTTTCCTTTTGAATTTTTAGTAGCATTGCTCTTTCTTTCGTAATCTTAAGTGGAATCTCTTGACACTATGATATTTTTATGAGAATCATATAGCTAAGGATGTATGAAACATGCATTTTTCCTGATCCAGAGCATGTTGAAAAGATCTCGATAAATCATGTCAAATATACAGAAAAAAGACAAATTTTTTTAACAGATCAGTTGCCATACGGTGAGATTTGTCAGTGAAAGTTTGAATAAAGTAAGTTTGAAAATGTTAAAATATGAAAAGATTAATCTCTGTATTGTGATTAAGAATCTTTGCCTTTGATGACATATGATATAAGCATATAAAGATGACAAACAACAAGCCTCAGCACATTAGGCAGGAGAGGCAAATCAAATCTCATTGATTAGATAAAGACCTATACCCTTTTGCTGACATATAAGACTAGGCATGATCAGGGGGGAGCCAGAAGTTCAATACCAAATGGATCCATGCGTGTGCAACTTACCAATTCAAAAGAAGTAATGATGGGACTAAAATTGACCTAACATTGGTGGCGCCATCCAAAATTGCACCTGAAATTGCCATAGAATACAAGGCTAAAACTTACTACTTTGAAAAGTTTGGTGGGGCATCCAAAAACAGAGAGCTCTGCCCCTGGGCATGATGCTCAAGTTATTTAAGCCTTGCCCTTGAGACTTACTTAGGCCTGGTTAGACATTGAACTATATTAATTCTCAACGAGTTGGCAATTTTGACACAATTTGTGAATATAACATGAACCTAAAGCGAACACAAATTGTCATCGCTAATTCTAAGTGCTTGAAATTCTCAACAGAGTTCCTTGAATTGGCCTCTATTCCACTCTGCCCCCACAAAAGTTCTTGAAATTGAAAAGACAAACGAATATCAAAACCACAGGCACAGTTGCTTATCAAAGCCAGCTTCCAGGATATAGCTTGATAGGACCTGCTACCACCTAAGCCAACAAGTGCCAAATATACGCCAATCTTCACATCTTCCATTAAATTCCTTCCCAGCTCTTCGTTTTGGATGAGAAAGCCAGAATATCGTACTAAGAAAAATTAATAAAGTTATGCCTACAGGACGAAGGTTGTGAACGTTGAAATTGTACTACCTAAACCTCCCTATTCAAATTATAGTTCTATTAATGAATTCACCAATTAAATTCTTCAAGTTCAATTTCATTCAAATTAACATAAAACTTACTTTGTGAACCTATCTCCTCATAAATATAAATTAAATGATCATTAAATCCATCTATTCTTATCAGCTTAATCTTTTAAAATAAGTGGTAATTTAGCATATTATATTAAATTTAAACTCGACTATGTCAATTCATCTTCTATTTAATCAACTTTTTGATATAAGTGATGATTAAACATCTCAAACGCTCCCACCACATTAAACCACACAACTGTTCCATCAAAACAACTACAGTAACATGTCTCACACTCACATTAACTCCAACAAAGCAACATGAGTAACCAAAAAAGTTCACAAACAGGCAAACAAGAATAAAAGAATGTCTTAAATTTTCATGAAATTAATTTCTCTTTGCCAAAGACACACACACACACACACACACACTGACACACATACCAGTATATGATCTCCCCAGAAGAAGCTCTGCACACGTGAACAGCGTGGCCCATGCAGTCCAAAACTTTCCGGTAGGGATTCCCCGTCACGAAGAGCCCCTGCAGGCAACCCCAGCCGTAATCTGAAGCCACCATCTCCATTTCTTCCTTCTCTATCTTCTTCTCTTTCACCATCTCGTCCAACTCCTCTCTCAGCCTCATGTGACTCGCCTCCAAGCTCTGACACCGATCCGCCAGAGCTCGGTACAGGCCCGTCTGAGACTCTTCGCCGGCCATCGATGTTTCCGGAGCCTCGCCGGAGTAGGGGTGCGCAATGCGCATACTGATTGAGTTCTACAATATAATAGTTTTACCAATAGGTGGTCTCAATGGCCTGGCATTATAAATTATACTTATTACTTATTTTGTGTACGACTAAAGGGTTCTCGCCACGTGTAAGCCGCCGTCCACGGGGAGCAATCGTGTGCGGAGATAAGGGCGAATGGGGACACGATTTTGCGGCGGTTCTGATTAGTTAGCGAAAGTAGGATTGCTTTTGTCTGGTTTTGTTTCGGATATGCCCCTTGTTAGAAAGTGAATTTACGAGATACCCTTGCTGCGATTGGTTTAAGAAAAGGCGCAAAGTGCTAATGGGGTAGGTTGCTTACACTCAACGGTACTATTCAATTATTTTACAACTTGCTTAATTACACGTGATGCTTGGTCAAAAGTCAATGGGAAATGATTGGTTGCAGACTAGTTTGATATCAGTAAGAGACATGCGGTTAAGTCTATTTTATGCCGTAGATGATGACGACGGTGGGGCATCGGATGGCGGCAGAGGTGCACGCTGGACCGTCAGGAGTAATTGAAGGATGCTCATTAAAGGTTCAATGATTACGCAAACTGTACTTCCACCAGGTACTTCGTTGGTATATTTCCTTTTTCTTTCTTCTTTTACCAAAAAAATATTTTTTTTGCTTTTATTTATTTACGAACTTGTTGGAGTGGGAAACACCCTTTGCGCATTCCATCTCCGAGCAATGGGAGTTTGATGCACTAGATCTTCTTCCGACCGAGATGTTTTCACTCTGTCTCCACCTCTTGAATGTTGGAGACTGAGTTGGACTAAAGTGTCGGAGGTTCTTTTTATATTTTTATGGGTAGTGTCACGTAAACTCAATAATATAAAAGTGTTAAATGAGAGATAAATATTTAAAATTAGGAGAATGCTGAGTGTTCTCTAAATGTTTTCGTAGTCCTAAACGTTAACATGAATATCGTCATTTGGAATTGTTTTTTGCGCAAGCGACAGTCTGTCGTGGCCATAATGGCTAGATTATCCGCAGGCATGATTTCCCAAATGCGGGTGAAACTTTGGCCGCCCTTCTTGTGGTCTCTTAGTATCTTTTCTCCATCTTAATTGATTTATTCTTAGAAGGGATTATGAGGTCGTGATACTAGCTAGCTCTTCATCATCTAAAACTCTCTCAAGATTGGAGGATCTCTCACATCATTTATGATACTCTTGATGTTATCCACGTTGCTTCCTTTTGAAAAGCTAAAAAAAATTAATAGAAGTGTAAATTTATGTGCCCAATTTGTAACACGTTGGGTCATAGCTAAAGCTTACTTTGACAGCATTCTCTTTTCCTCTCCCCCGATTCCGTCTTTCCCCATTATTAGTAGGAACCCCCCTCTTCTGGTTGTTTCTTGTAGTTTTTCTGTTTTCTTTCTTTCATTGTACTTATTAAAAAAAAAAAATTGAAAATGATTCTGTTGCTGTCCAAGGTATAGTGCAATAAAAGAAAGGAAGAAAAGAAAAGAAGGTCACCTTCCAGTTGTGAATCACGCAAGAAAAGAAAGGAGTGTTGCTATCAATAACCTTACAGCTGTTGGACATACAAAGAAGGAAAAGAGCTTTGTTGTCAATCAAGCAGGAAAGGAAAGGAGATATAATTTATTCAAAATATTCACCATTTGTCCTATTCAAACATCATAATAAATGGAATTTGTCTAATCAAGAAAACATCCAACAAAGAAGCTCACCTACAAAAAATACTTGGCTAGCAATTAATTGACAATTCCACAATATGTGGAATTGTCTTGTTGTAAATCTTATATTGTCTCATTGCTTTGCCTTGTATATCACGAACCACATCATATAGGGGTGTACATATTGTTGTTCCCAATCAAATCAAAATTTCCTCTCCTTGTTTGAAAACTTTCACAGTGTGGATATTATTTTTCAAAAACGCACAAAAATAAAAAATAAATAAAAATTGGCACTTATTTCTTTCACATGGTTTTTAAAAATGGGTACTTACATTTTTAGTATCTAGTTAATCTTTCACGCATGTACCTCACTTATGAATAAGGGGAATGGTAGGTGTTTTCTTGGTGTCCTATTAGTCATAGGTGAATATTATTTTTTTAAAAAGCAAAAAACAAAGTGGAACTTATTTCTCTAACTTGGTTTTTAAAAAATAATATCAATCTAAGATTAGAAGAATACTAAGAGAACATTAGAAGAACACCTAACATTTTCTTATATGTAAATACTAATTTAGTACCTTTAGTACCATTTTGTCAACCAAACTAATAAACTGCAATGAGGGTAGTTTTGGCTACCACTGCGGCCAGATTGGGGGTGGTTTCGGCCACCTCTTTATGGTTATTGGGGGTAACCGAACCACCCCCCAAGGGCCTTAAGAGTAGTTCAACCACCCCCAGACCGACTATAGGGGTGGCCGAAACCACCTCACGGCAGTCCTTTTTTTATTTATTAAAATATGGAAAACGGGTTATAGGGGATCAAACAACAATAAAGGGGTGGGCATCTCAGCAACAAAGTCCAAACGAAAAAGACAATACAAACAAACAGAGAAATAGTAGGCAGTAATTTATTTCATGATTCCAAAATAACCATAAACAAGTCGAGCCTTTTGAAGGGCCGCACAAGACCATAATAAATGGCAAAATGACTCAATGAAGAGCCTCAACCGGTAAAGGCAACAACTATAGTGAAATAATTGTTGCAGAAAGTAGAGACGTACTGCAAAAAATCACATCCACCGGATCAAACCACATAAAAACGAGGAGGCAGCAACTCACAAAAATAAAAAAGTGCAGCAAAACAGAAAAGAAAATACAGAAAAACAAGGGACAAACAACAAATTAAGGAAAAACGACAAACAAGAGTTATGGAAAATAATATTTGGGTCGAGTAATAGCTCAAAGCCTCAGAAGTTCTTGTATTTTTATCCTCGCCTTGTCATGAGCGAATATTCAGGTGAAATAATAAAAAAGGTGAAGGGAGCTACAACTACAAGCAAGTCGCTGACAGCACTGAGGAAGCTTTGCTGTATGACACAAAAAATGGTTATTTAATACTAAGACTCTCCTTAGAACAACAAGCACCAGTGGTCTAGTGGTAGAATAGTACCCTGCCACGGTACAGACCCGGGTTCGATTCCCGGCTGGTGCATTCCTCGTTGAGCTGTGAAGAGACTTGGGTTTGACGTGATGGTAGGGTCTATTACCAACGTCTGATTCTTCGGACGAAATAAAATCCACCTGAGCTCACCTAAATTTTTTTTTTCCTTGGCTTCAAATACTTTTGTCTCTTTTATTGTTTTTTTTTTAATAATATTAGTAATTTTTAAAAGGAAAATACTAGGGGTTCTCTCCATAGTGTTCTCCTAGACTTGCATAAAACATTATTTAAGAAAAAATAAAATTGTAGTGGTCTCCACTACCGGTTTTTTTAGGCATTAGCACCAAAATTGAGGCATTAACATTCAATTTAGGATGATCAAATCCATTTTGGGTGATACTATCCCTAAATGTTTAACCTTTCACCCTTAAGTTTTAGTTTTGAATCAAAAAACAAGTTTTAAAGTATTAGAACCTAAATATTAATTCATAAAAATTAATTTGTTGACAAAAAAAGTGGTACTACAATTTTATTTTTTCTTAAATCATGTTTTACTTAAGTTTGAGAGAACGCATAAGAACACTATGGAGAGAATTCCTAGCAAACCAAAAAAAAAAAACACATTATGTACTTAAACAAAAATTAGAATAAAAACATTAAAAAAAAAAAAAATTCTATTGGCCCTCAAAGGCTCAAAGCTATGCCGGCCGATTTTCAAGCGAACTTTTTTTAAATATATATATATATATATATACCAAACACTTAATTATATTTTTAAAAAGGGGTTTGCTACCCTTCGACCCCTAAAAATTCTCCCTATTTAGGTACAATTTTTTTTTATGCCCCCATCTCGATAATTTTTGAAGAAAAATAGTCATAATTATACCTCAAGATCAACCATGAAATCAAAAGATTTTAGAGAAATAAAAGGGTTTTAGAGAAATAAAATGTTGAAGAAGAAGAACAGTTTCATTAAACCGCACGCATCGTTTCATTAACATAAAATTTCACATGATTTCGTTCAGACTTTACATGTACAACCTAAATAGTAAATAATTTATAAAATATAATTAACAACACAACAGACAAGTTAATGTATGAAAGACAAAAGAAAAGAAAAGAAAAAAAAACAAAATAGAATACATGCGTCAGGTGTGCAACCATATCCAACCTTTTGTTGGACTTGCTGCACTTGCAAAGCCAAAAAGTAAAAAAATAATCAATTTTTGATATTTAATTATTTTTTAATATTTTTTTATTCATTAAAAAAAAAAGGCCCTGACACCATTTTTTTGGCTCTGCCACTGTACAGAGTAACACAGGTGGCACCGATGCTTCGCACCGTAACAAAGAATGCATACACTCAAATATTGCTTTAAAGCAATTGCGTTATGTGTGTTGGAAATGCAAAGTTGACTTCTTCTTCTTCTACTACTTTTCTTTTCTTTTCTTTTTTTCTTTTTTTCTTTTTTTAATTTTTTATGTGGGACTCTCTTTGATCATTGAACACATTCCATTTAAAATATTCTCAAACCACAAAATAAATATGGATCCGGCTTTGACCTTGTTTTTAAGAGAACTTGTTTTTAAGAGAACCATGGTGAAAAAGGTAAAGTTTCTGCTTTTTTCTTAGACAGCCAGAGAGGGGCACCAAGTTTTAGACTGTATAATAGGAAATATCTATGACGTTTACGGTTTAGTCTTGCCTTTTGAGTTAAAAAAGGCTTCGTTAAATCTAGGACACACAAAGTTTCACCGCATCTAAGCGGTAGTTTTTACTACCACATAGAAGTTGGATCCAATAAATATATATACATAATAATTTTAAAAATTATTATACAATTAAGGTGGAGTAATATTATTTTATAAATTGTCATATAACTTGCATACAACTTGATTACGTGATAGTAACAATTAATCATTGTAGAGTAATCTTATATACTCATCTCTCATTTCATCCTCATACCACTAGGTCGATTCACATAGAAAATCAATCACCAAATATTACATATATTTTCATATAATCTGAGAATTTGCAAGGAAGAGAGAAACAATGAAAATGATTTGCCGATAAAGAAACTATGTGAAAATAAAAGGTTTTTGGGAGTGAAATTGGGATCTAGTGCAATTGTCTGTCCATAATACTAGCAATTTTGACAGAAAATTATGAGAGACCCGTTGAGGCAAGTAGGCTCTATAAGGGACCCTCTTAGAGTACTAGCAGCAACTTCCCTTTTATTTTCTTTAAGTTTATGGCACAAAACTACTTTTTGCTTCACTATGAAAATTTATTTCACAATAGCTTATCTTACTTTTCTCTATACCATCAAAATATCATTTATTACAAAATATAACTTCTCTACCCACCCTCACTTTTTTAACAAAATCCCAACACAATCTCTAATTAAAGACAAAAAAGATGAAAGAAGAGAAAGAAAAAAGAAATGTTTATATTAAAATAATATATAGGGAACTACTTTTGGTTCCTGCACATTGAAAAACACTGTAGCAATACTTGAAGTTGGTTAAATGTTGGGAATTTGACATGAATAGATTTTTGTGATTTTTTTGAAATTTTTCCTAAACATAATTAGGAAATTAAATGACATATAGGACATTTGCTACTAGTGCTCTTTGTCTACTTGGAAGTGTGAGAGAATAGTAAAATATTGTTTACTGCCAATGAAAAAAGTAAACAATTTTACGTCTTGTGAAGGTTTTTTCTTTTTTCTTTGCGACTGGAAATATTTTACGCCATACCAAACATTCAAATATTAAAAAAATCATTTATACCAAAACAAGTAAGGCTGATTAAATAGCGTCACATGCATATGGAAAATCTTACTATTAAATCATTAAATACATAATAAATTTATGGATAATAAAAAAATTTGGGTGAAATAATAACAAATGCGAAGGTAGGCACTGAGGAAGCACAAAAAATAGGTAGTTATTGATAAAGATTCACTTTAGATCAACAAGCACCAGTGGTCTAGTGGTAGAATAGTACCCTGCCACGGTACAGACCCGGGTTCGATTCCCGGCTGGTGCACTCTCGTTGAGCTGTGAAGAGCCTTGGGTTTGATGTGATAGTAGGGTCTATCGCCAACGTCTGATTCTTCGGACGAAACAAAATCCACCTGAGCTCAACAAAACCATCCTTTTTTCGAGCTTGAAATACTTTTGTCTTTTTACCACAAATTCCAATTTTTTTTTTTTTTTTTTTTTTTATTGTTTAGCGGTTTCAAATATGCAGTTTACAAAATTAGTATATTTAAAACATAAATTAATAACTCTCATAGTCTTAGACTCTTAGGTGAATATTATTTTTTAAAAATCAAGCTAAGAAAATAAATACCACTTTTTCTTTTAAAAAAAATATATATTTACATATGATTAGGAAGACTTCAAGAGAGTATCTAATATTCTCTTTTTTAAAAACGTAACTAAAATGTTTGGTAAAATTATAATTTGATATTTAAAATTGTACTTTTTTGAAAGAAAAAAAAAATCTGATTGCTTATGATTTGAAAACGTGAAATCGTTATTTCTTTTTAAAACACGCACTTTTAAATTTTTTTTTTTAAATGGAAATTTGAGGATTTCATTGATTAAAGATTACGAGCATAAAACTCTTACAGAGCAGAGTAAAAAGCTCTTACAGCACAAAGCATAAAGTTTTGTAGAATCATAGTCACATGCTATGATGTTACAAAGTTATAGATACAAACAAAAATTCTTACAATTAACTATTATGCATGACTTTAATCTTCCGCTAACCTATGTATAAATATAGTTAAACAGCATATTTGTTCTGAGCAGACTATATCTGATGAAACTCAATATACCAAAATACTTGTATATTTACTTGATGATAATTGGTTTATACAATAGGGTATTTATACAGAAAGTTTAGGCTACATAGCCGTTGTAAAATTAATGGTGAAATCATCTATACATGGAATTTGTTTAAGTAGGAGGAATGTTAACGTTGCTAGTTAAAGATTTTCCTTTCTCAATTGATTTATGACCGTTGCACATATTTGTTTCCTTAACACTCCCCCTCAAGTTGGAATGGATATTCATGACACCCAACTTGCCAAGTAGATAGTGGAATTGTGTTGAACCCAAGGCCTTAGTGAATAGATCAGCAGGTTGTTGAGTGGTAGGTGTATGGAAAGTTTGAATTATGCCATCTTGCAGCTTTTCTCGAATAAGGTGACAGTCAATCTCTATATGTTTTGTTCTTTCATGAAAGACAGGATTCGAGGCGATGTGGATGGCCGCCATGTTGTCACAATATAATTTCACTGGTTGTGGATGTGATATATGGAGGTCTGCCAACAATTGTTTCACCCAGGTAATTTCACAGCAGGTTGAGGCCATAGCTCTATATTCTGCTTCAGCTGAAGAACGGGATATTGTTGTTTGCTTCTTTGTCTTCCAAGATATTGGTGAGTCTCCAAGAAGTATACAATATCCTGTAACTGAACGTCGAGTATCTCTGCATCGTGCCCAATCCGCATCACAAAATGCATGTAATTGAATGTTGCTTGTGGCTGATAAGAGAATTCCTTGTCCTGGAGATTGCTTGATGTACCGTAACACTCTATGTGCAGCATCTAAATGGGATGTGCATGGCTTGTCCATAAATTGACTCAACACCTGCACTGCATAAGCCAAATCTGGTCTGGTAATGGTTAAATAAATCAACTTACCAACTAGTCGACGATATGACAAAGGATCCGCAATGAGGTCTCCATCATTTTTACTGAGTGCCAGATTTTGCTCCATGGGAAAAGTACTAGGTTTGGCACCAAGAAAGCCTGTATCTTCAAGTATTTCAAGAGCATACTTTCTTTGTGATAAGAAGATACCTTTCTTTGAACGAGCCACTTCAATACCTAGAAAATACTTCAGGTTGCCTAAGTCCTTGAGTTTGAAATGGTCACCTAAGTGTTTCTTCAGTTTCTGAATCTGCTCCAAGTTATTTCCTG
This sequence comes from Carpinus fangiana, assembly GCA_006937295.1. Lineage (NCBI taxonomy): Eukaryota > Viridiplantae > Streptophyta > Magnoliopsida > Fagales > Betulaceae > Carpinus > Carpinus fangiana. The sequence goes on along the minus strand of CM017325.1, from coordinate 2,817,779 downwards.
CCAATATAATATCATCTACATATACAAGAATGGCTGTGAAGTTACCTTCGTGGGATCGGACGAATAGTGAATAGTCTGCCTTGGATTGTTTGTATCCTGCATTAATGAGAGTGGAAGAGAGTTTTGCATACCATTGTCTCGAAGCTTGTTTAAGCCCATACAAGGATTTGTTGAGTTTGCAAACTCTAGTCTCCCCCTTTCGTCCGAAACCAGGAGGAAGGTGCATGTAGACTTCTTCGTCAAGGTCACCATGAAGGAAAGCGTTGTTGACATCAAGTTGATGCAAATGCCATCCGCAAGAGGCGGCAAGGGCAAGTAAAGAGCGGACAGTGACCATCTTAGCGACAGGAGCAAATGTCTCCGTATAATCAAGGCCAGCCTGTTGGTTGTAGCCCTTAGCCACTAACCGAGCTTTGTAGCGTTCCACAGAACCATCTGGGTGATATTTTATTTTGTAAACCCATTTACAACCAATGGGTTTCTTACCAGGAGGAAGAGGAGTCAAAGTCCATGTATGAGTCGACTCTAGAGCATCCACCTCAGCACGCATTGCATCACGCCATTTGGAATGCTGCATGGCCTGCAAAAANATTTTAAAAAATAATTAAATATTTGATAAAATTACGATTCTTTTATTTTTTTAAAAAAAGAACCCCATTGCCTATGGTTTTAAAATGTCAAAATGTTACTTTTTAAATGCACACTTAAGACGATGCTTTCCAATTTTATTTAAAAATACACTTTTAGCCTATGAAATAAATGGTTCAAACACACTATTTGTTATAAAATAGAAAAATAGTGATACTAAAAACTATATTTTATCCCACAACTATCTTTAATGTGACAATCTTAACTAACTATTATATTAGTCATTGTTGAAAAGAACAAACTAAAGATTTGAAACTGGTACGTCAATGTTACAAAACAATTGCGAAATAAAATTGTTTTTTTTTTCCAGATAAAAAGGGGGAAAAGGGATTGTGAAATAAAATTGTGATTCTAACATTATCAAAAAAAAAAAATTATAAAGTAATGCTAGAAATAATGTGCATTTTTTTTTTCACAATTATCTTACAATGTTGATGTGACAATTATAATTAACCTTATATATATATTTTTGAAAAATTAACCTTATATATAAATAAATGATTAGCTGAGATTGTTACATCAGCATTAGAATAAAAATGTGGTTATAGTTTTTATTGGATTTGTTTTTTTTATTTTTTTAAAAAAAGGTATTTAATAAAAAGGAAAAAATACAAAAAGAAAAGAACCATTTTTAATTTCTATAAAAATATTCCAAACGATCCGTTATTTGCAGTTTCAAAAAACCGTTTCCCTCTTTTCTTTTCCCTCTTTATGTGTCCCTTTCACTCTTCACTCCCACACACATTCGTATCCGAAATCCCAAACCAAAAGGATTCACTGGAAACCGAACCCTATCCAGAAATTGAGAACCCAAACCCTAAGAGATGGGGCATACGATCTTGTTTCTCATCTTTGTTCTCGGTTTTCTCGGCCATGAAGGTGTTCACGGAGTCCAAATCCTCTCCAAGTCGAAGCTCGAGAAGTGCGAGAAGAATTCCGACTCCGATAATCTCAACTGCACCAAGAAGATCGTATTGAACATGGCGGTTCCCAGTGGCTCCGTAAATCTTCTTCTCTTTCTTTTTCCTTAACGTAACTTTTTGTGTACTCCGTGTTTAATTTAGTTATGAGTTTTTTAGAATTTTTTTACTCCGATTTTATCGTGGATTTTTTTTATGCATTTGGTGTTGTGATTGGGAAAACTCGACGTTGCGATTTTCACAACTAAGAAGAACTGAGAAATTACATTTATCTAGGAAAATTCCGAAGTTTCAGTGAATTCCTAGGTGAGTAAATCACGAATATGATATAGGTGAAATCAATAGAAACAAACGAAGATATGCGATCTCTATCATTGTCTTTCTATTAAGGGTACTTTTAAGATTAATTCAAGATTAGTGGTGAAATCTGACAGTTTATCCTTAAAAATGTAGAGGATGTTGATTCGTAGCTCTTAATAAGGTTGTTGTACACTTTATAGAAATTGTAGCGAGCATGCTTTTGAAATTAATTGGAGAATAGTGATTTGTGAAGTGAAGGGAGGCGGCAGCGTTTGATTTGTGAACTCAAAAATTTAGTAAAGATTATTCTGTGTATTATTGCTTAACAATTATCTTTAAATTCCATGTAAATTGTCTTTTGATTATACAGAGTGGTGGAGAGGCCTCAATTGTGGCGGAAGTAGTGGAGGCGGAGGAGAACTCAACTACTAACAAGATGCAAACTCTGCGAATACCACCAGTGCTAACGGTCAACAAATCTGCTGCATACGCCATGTATCAGTTAACATATTTACGAGTATGGGAAATATTTTGTTAATTTATGTTGTGTTGCTGTGGGAATATATGTTTATGGTTCTAGAAAATATTCTTCTTTATTGTACAAGAACTAATATGTTATATACCAAATGTTTATTCTATTTTCTTCTATCCCCAAAAAGAATTGTTTACTTTATATAGAGCAAGAAATTTTAATCTTAGCTGTGGCAACCCAAAAGAATAAAAATCTTCTACAAAAAGTTTAGCTAGGTGAATCTGACAAGTAGAGAACAAGTTATTAGGAGATATGGCTGTCCGTAATTTAAACCTTTGCCCATGCTAGATGCTTTGATTAAGTAAACCTTCTACTTGTTACATACCCTGATTTCTAATTTAGTTAGTTGTTATAACATATGAGAATTAAACATTTTTCCAGGATGTTTCTTATAAGCCTGAAGAGTTTTATGTTAAGACACGCAAATGTGAGCCAAATGCTGACGCAAAAGTTGTGAAGATATGTGAGAGGCAAGGAATCTTCTAATTTTTTTCCAGATATTTCATTCGAATTTTTATTTTCAATATGATTTTTCCATGTCTATCTTTTAACTACTGTGCAAAATTTGTTGGTTTAAATAATAATTGTACTATTCCGATGTTTGTACTTCTGATTTTAGCAGTTTATTCGCATATACCGATAACACAACCATAAAGTGGAAGAGCTCTGCTAGATGATTGAACATATAAAATATATTCGGTTGTAAAAAAGAAAAGAAAAGCCAATGAGGTCAAGAACGAATGACACGTCCTTCCTTTGTAAGAAAAGGTGAAGGGTTAGGTCGTAAGTTTTGTGTAAGTTACTGATCAAGATTTGAAAAAAAAAAAAGAAAAAAAGAGAAAGACAATTTGGTCATATTTAGTTTTCTTTAATTAACTAACTACTATTTTTTTAAAAAAAAAAATTTATTGGCAGTCAAATGACTCATTTTACAATCTTGCATACAAACCCTGCTTATACACCACCTTACACAAAACCTTGGGCCAAATGTTAAATTCCTTAAGGTAGAAATGTTGCTTCTGACTAGATTAGTTCATCTCTCTCAGCAGTTTATTGACATTATCCTGCTCTGCTTGGAGATCATATGCTTGGAAGGTCATTAGATATGCAAACTGCGGACATGGACTCTTAACTTTCATCTTCAGTTTTCACCATAATTTTTTAATTATTTCATCATCACTCATTTATGCTTATGAATTTCTGCTTCAGCAATCAGTTTGTTATATTGAGGATCTGTTACAATATGCTACTTCGCAAACGTGAAGGATATTTTAATTCAGGCGTAAATTTTTGACACCAGAATCTACATATTTGATAAATGCTTTGACAATTCAATATCAGTAATATATGTTTTTTAATGTCTATTTAATTGTGTATCAATTTCAATTAATTCCTAGCTTATTGTAGTGAATAATTTGTGTGGGTGTTGCTGGCTAGAGGAAGGTCAGCAATTTATACCAGGCTTACAAATACATTAAAACAAACGTCCTTCGGGGCATCAGGTAAAATTGAAATATGATACTGAGAAGATTAGTCTTGTATACTAGAGTTGCACCTTTTTGCGCTTTTAATGAAATGTATTACTTAAATTTTAAAAAACATTAAAAATAACTCTCCCATTCACTTGTAAGTCCACCTAATTGTGGGCCTCACACGTGAGCCAACAAAGGTAACCACAAAATGGGGTTCACCATGACTTGAACCAAAGACCACCACAACCTTGTTTGTATGATCATGTGGTGTTGTGTGTGTGTGTGTGTGAAAGAGAGAGAGAGAGAGATTAATCCCAAAGAAGTTGACTTCTATATATTTTTTCATATATTACTAAATAAGAAGTATTAAAAGACCGCCCTTATATAATACTCTGACAATGTGCCAATGGTATTTGATTTTGGAATGACCGTATAGCCTATTTCATTTTAACTTTCCTTTGTTTCTTTCAACCGTTGAGAACGTGCTTGCCAAGTTTCAGTTAATATATTTCGTGAAACAAGCTACAAGCAAATTTATGAGTTGCTATACAAATTCACAAAAAGGTTAGTTGACTGGCTTTTGTGTCTGTTTTGTAGTTTACGAGATGATAAGGGTCACATTATTGAGCATACCCAGGTGCATTTCTCCCATTTTGGATCTAATTTGCTCTTGGAGTTGTCATTTTTCTTTTTCTAGTACCTACAATACTTCTGATAGCCATTTATATGATTATCCTGCATAGTAAAGTTTACTTGAGATTTCTATGGAGTTATGCATGACTAATTTTTTACATTTGATAATATCTTTATCAGGTTGAACCTTTCGTAGCCTCACATACTCACTTCATTTTGAATCAAATATTCTCTTAACAAACTCAGTTGTTGACAATAGCTGTATGTGTCATGTTGATGCTTGCAACCATGAGTATTTTTGTGGAAAATAGTCATGTACGTTATGTTTAGAATCTTGAGGATTTGAAGAATCATCCTAACCTTGATTGTCAAGATTTTGATATGCAATAGAACTGCTTAATTACCTTTGAACAGTGATCTTGATAGGTTTAAATTATAATTATATTAGCTATATCTGATTTTATTCTTCCATGAATGATATTTCTGTTGATCTACCGCTTTTCTCTTTATCGCATTTGAATATCCCACACTTGAGTATACTGTGGATTACATCGAGACATTTACTTATGATATTGAACTTGATTATGCATCTTTTACTTTTTTCTTTTACATTTGTTTTAACCAGTTTGTGTTTTATTCTTTCTCCTCTTCATTTCCTTTCTACCTAGCCAATATGTTGTCCCTGTGGGCCCCAGAGGAGGATGCCTTCATCATGTGGAAACTTTTGTAAGTGCTTCTTGTTGTTCATCATTCTCCAATTTTCTATGCAGGATGCTTCTTATGGTTATGTGGTAATTGATTATAAATCTTGTATCCGTTAGTTGACAAGATGATGAAAGGAAAGGCCAACACTGCACATTGTCTCCGATTTCCAGGTGATTGGTATGCTGTTTTGTTGCCTTTTTTGGTCAGTCTATGAACATTTCTTGATGACATGATGGATTGGATGTTTACAACAGCATATAGTGTTGTGAGTGCATTTGTGAGCGTTGAGTTTCACATTGAAAAAGTACAAAGAAAAAGAGAAGTTAATATACATAAGTGAGCCCAAGCCCATTAGCTTAGGCTTTTGGGTTAGAGTGATATTCAAATATATATATTAATGTATTCTTGGTGAAACTCCCAAACCGTTTATCTCCCCAACACATAGATGCCATAGTTGATTGTTTTTGTCAACACATGTCTATCGATCAGCATTTAGTCAAATAATCTTTTTTTCGTGGTTATATGTTTGTTAAAAGTTTAATTATGTATTGAAACTTATAGTAAAAGTTTCACTATGTATTAAAACTTATAGTTTTGAAAGTTTCTTAGAATAGTTTTTGAGTTTACACATTTTATGTTTTTTCTCTTTTCATAATGCTACACTTTTAATAAATAATCAAATACGATATATTTAGTCGGTGTATGACTTGCCAAACTAAAATGGTTGTTGAAGAAGCTCCTAATTGAGATCATATGGTATTGTCTATTCTCCTCATAATTATCATTTCTTACACCTGGATTACGAATTGAAGGTTCAGCTTATAGAAAATTCTGCAATATCAAGCTACTGTGTGTTTTTATATTATTTGTTTTTCTTTTGTTAAGTCATTTTCTAAATTTCACAAACCATTTTGCATAATGGCAGAATTAATAGATATATATGTTTTATGTACTTAGGTTCCATGTGTTTGGTATTGGACAGCGATCATTGGGATTCAGTGTTCATATTCAGGTCAAGATTGGATCTAAAATTTCGGTATGCTGTTTCTTAATATCCTTGTACTTTATCTAACAAGAAGCACGTGCAATGCTGGTAAAACTAAAGCATTGATATATGTAGATAATTCATATATATTTATTTATTTATAATGGTAGATACATTAGAATTCAATGATTCTTCGGTGATTGGCAAAGCAACATATCTTTTCCGATAACCCCAAGGGGTTGGCCTAGTGGTTGAGGCTTGTGGTCTTTTAGAGAGTATCACCCCATAGATCCTAAGTTCGAGACTTGTTAAGTGCAAAACTCTCCCTTGAGGCCACACCCCTTGGTGTAAAAGTTAGTGATTTACCTTGATCTGTGTAGGGAAATTTCCGAGGGTGCGGTGCACGGGTTCGAAGTTTATTCTGTAGGGGTGGACTCGAAAAGCCCTGCCTTGTCGAGGTTTCCCATCATAAAAAAAAAAAACTTTTCCGATAAGGATATTCAAGTGCATAGGGAATATAATGATAAATATGAGAATAATAATTAATGATTGCTTGGTGAATGTTGAATCCACTATCCATCTTCCATTAAATACAAAGAAGATATATCAAATTTTTGTGCTCATCTTCTGAAATAGACTTCACACCACATGATCCGGTTCAAATATTGAATAAATTGGGACACATGATGCTGAAAAACAGTGAGTTTTCTGGCTGGGTAGTATATCTGATCCTAGAGCTAACCTATGCAATGAAGATGGTGAGACTACATGCCAAATTAATTGAAGAAGTGCCAGGATAGTGAAGTAGCAGGTTGTAGTGATTAGAAAGAGGAGAAATAACTCAATTTTGATATGGATTAAGGATTGGAGGAAAGACAAGGAAAATTATTTAAAGCCTTATAACAAACTAGGAAGCATTAACTACGAAATATTTGTTGCTTAGCTAGTATAGAAATTAGCAAAAATTCCAAGTGAGACATTTCTGGATAAACTCTTCAAAAAAAGGGCAGCTGAATTGGAGTTGCCAGCTCACGATTTCATTCATTCTGCCTGTTAGTTTTGGCTTCCAGAGAGGGAATGCTGTGTGGCACTAACTGGCGCCCCGTAGTTACCTTCATTTGTTATGTTTTTATCTTTCTGATTCTGTATTTATATTCTTGCTGGACTGAAAATGGAAATATTTCACATACATTGACACCCTTTAGCTGAATTTAAGAAGTAAATGCATGAACGATGAATGATTGTTAGGTCATGTAATTTTCAAGCTTCAGTTTACTACTTTGTGTTTCATTGTATCAGAGCAAAAAGTCCGCATTACAACTTTATTGACTGAGACTTTGTTGGCCTTTTTTGGCTAGCAGGAAGTGATTGTGGGTCCTGAAAACAGAACAGTAACATCCACTGATGATTTCCTAAGGGTTAATCTTATTGGTGATTTTGTTGGATATACAACTATACCGACATTTGAAGACTTCTACCTTGTAATACCGAGGCAGGTATACTTGTGCATATATTTATGATTAATATCCATTGACTTCAAGTGCTATAAACAAAAATATTTACCAAAACATTCTTTTTACTCTTCCTAGTTGTTCTTTCTTATTTTTGGCATCTTCATCAAACAAAAAATTGTTGAATTAAGCTAATTATTTATTCAAAAAAAATTGTAATTAGTTTTTTAAGTGGGCCAAGATGGACTTAGTTTGAACAAGGATCTTGTGAAATGGGATATCCGATATGCCTTGTTTGTTGCTATTGTTGTTATTTGTATTGTTGGCTTTTGCACATTTTTTTGAAGTTACGGCTCCATTGAAGTAGCTGTTGGAAAGTCAGCATGTCTGCAGAATGTATAAAATGTAGTTACACAAAAAAAAATGCTGTTCCAGTTAAACTGGCAAATTGGCAAATTTGGTTTAGAGCTTGAATTAGAATCCGATGCCATGTACAGATATTACATTATTCCTGTTAAACTCTTATACTGATTATTGGACATTACAACTAATTTTATTATCTTTTGATAATGTATGTATTACGTAAATGTTGACATAGTGCATAGAATGTGCATTATGTTTCAAGGGTGAGTGGTATAATTTAGGGTGTCTTTCAAGTTGTATTGTTCTGATATCTTAAAGGAAAAAAGAATAGAATATGGCGTGAAGTAAGCTTTACTTGGCATTTTACAGTGCTTTACTAACCCCCACGCTCCCAACATAAGAAAAGGCCCAAGATAGAATGCATTGATGAAGCAGGACCTGTTTTGCGGGTCCCTGAGTTAGCTGCGGTATTGTTGGATTGTGGAATAAGATAGGTATATGGTAGTTGTAGGAAGACAACTGTATTTTATGTTGGGATGTGCATGATGGAACATGATTGGATCAGAAGAAAATAGTGCCAAATGCACATATGCTCCGGAAGTTTTTACAAAGTTGAGTTATGCAGTCTGCAAGATTCAGCTGTAGGTCTAATTTTGAGCTATTCTTCTTTAGTCTCTTAGAAAGGTGCTACTTATCCAAAATACCAAGTGTGACATACATTACATGGTTGAATAAATTCTAGTGTCTAGGATTCAAATTTCTGTCATATCTGTTTTTTGATAAGTCATATCTCTTTGAACATTGAGCTTAACTACCTACACTAGGTAACCGTTGTGGCATATATAAGATGTTTATGCCTCCTAGAACATTTGAGTTGAATTGCTGCCAGATATGGTACTAATTTATCATTTGTTTACTGTTTTTGAATGTTAATTGAGTGAGGACTTTAATAGTTGTTCAAAGTTTTATATGTTGCTGAGAGCTTCTTCTTTCTTTTGTGGAAGGGTGATGGTGATCAACCACAGGATTTGGGGAGGAATTTTTCCATGTGGATGCTGCTTGAGAGAGTTAGGTTTACCTTAGATGGCCTTGAATGTAACAAAATTGGTGTCAGTTATGAAGCATTCAATGGGCAGCCAAGCTTTTGCGCTTCACCATTTTGGAGTTGCTTGCATAATCAGTTGTGGAATTTCCGTGAGGTTAGTCAAATTGAAGTAGCACCTTCTCTAATCATATTAGCCACTTTTTCCTCCTTGATTTCTCTCCTTTTGCAATTGTATAATTATTGTAAGATGAATTATCTATTGATAATTTATTGCCAACTCTCTTTCGCTATGCATCACAAAATATATCTTTTTGCCTTTTCTTGTCTAGCATGATAGTCATTTGTTGGGGTTCCATCTTCCTTCTTGCAAATTATGAATACATTATCATGTTTGTGCGCAAAACAAACTCAAATCCTAAAAACATTGATATTATTAAATTATCACTTGTCCCAAAAGCTTAAGGTAATAGGAAGAGATAAATTTAATCACTTAATTAATACTTTAACACTCCCCTCATGTGTGGGCTCAAACTCTCCTTTAGGTGATGCACAACATGTTGAATATTTAATTGAAATGAGAGGTAAATGACGGAATCAGGGTTCAAACTTGGGACATGTACAATGATAGCATGTTAAGTTATCACTTATCCCAAAAGCTTAAACTTATAGAAAATAATTGATTTAATTATTTGAATAATATTTTAACACTCCCCCTCACTTGTGGGCTCGAACTCCTTAATGAGTGAGACCCAACACATGAAATACTTAATTGAAATAGGAGGTGAATGATGAAGTTATGGTTCAAACTAAAGACCTCTACTCCGATACCGTGAAGATATTCATAAATGTAAAGGAAATTAAAGAGAATAAAGAAAACAAGCATTAAAATTTTACGTGGTTTGGTCTATGACCTACATTCATAGGTTAAAGCATTAGAGGCTACTCTTTTCTTTTCTTTCTTTTTTTTTTCCTTTTTTTTTTCTCTTCTCTTGTTCCTAATGATGTTTAGAATACCAATGTTCCTTATTTATAGGGAAAATGTGGTAGATGAATACAATATAAATAAGGTAATTAAATCATAAGGATTTGATTATGGAGACATGGATTGAACTTATGACCTTTGATCTGATATTATGTTAAATCACCACTTACCCCAAAATTTTGAGCTAATAGGAAGATGTAATTTTAATCATTTAAGCAATATTTAACACTTCCTCTCACTTGTGGGCTCAAACTTTCTTTTAATAGGTGAAGCACAACATGTGAAATATTTAATTGAAATGAGGTAAATGACGGAGACATGGTTCGAACTTAGGATCTCTGCTTTGATATCGTGTTAAATCATAACTTATCTCAAAAGCTTAAGCTTATAGGAAATAATTGATTTAATTATTTGATTAATATTCTAACTGATACTTGATACTGGTATTGGTAATATGATTTTGTTGTGTACTCTGATTTAGGTTATTAGACTACACTGACATTCATGTTTTGTAATTTTGGCCTTTTCTCTTGCCTTTTTTAGAATGAAGTACTTAGAGGATTGTGATTCTTTTTGAGTCAACCTGTTTTCTTACAATTAAGTTTAGAATCGATCTTGTTTTTGACAGGCTGACCTGAACCGAATTAAGAGGAATCAGTTGCCACTATATGGTGTTGAAGGAAGGTTTGAAAGGATAAACCAACATCCAGTTATGTTTCAGCAATTTCTGAATTATATGTTAAATTACTAGTTGTCCCAAAATTTAAACTTATAGGAAATGGTAAATTTAATTATTTAATTAATCTTCACACTTTTCCTCGCATGTGGGATTAGACACTACGTAGAATATTTTAATTGAAAATGGGTGGTAAACTCAGGGTTTAAATTCAAGACCTCTGCTCTGATACCATATTAAATACCATATTATTTAATTCATATTCTAACATCATATACCTTTGAGTGTCTGCTATTTCTTTTTATTTATCACTTTGATTTGGGTGCAGAATGCAGGGACGCATTCATTTTCCATAGGAGTCACTGAAGTACTCAATACAAATCTTCTTATTGAGCTAAGTGCTGATGACATAGAATATGTTTACCAAAGGTTAATATTACTTTTTTACGTCACTGCCTACTATAAGTTGAAGTATCGATTTAGGGATAATCTGCTTTTCATGGATACATAAACTATTTGTTTAATCGAATTTTGCCAGCATGGGTTGTTAGTTTATTAAGTACTTGATCTTATTAACTGGTATGACACCTCTGTAATCAACTATATATATATAAAGTACAATTTAGGTTATTAGATTTCCAATAATTAGTTTGTAAGTTTTGAATTGAATTGGAACCTAAAAATGTTATTTCTAACACCTTTGAGCTTCACAGGTTTCTGGATTTTTTAAACAGATATGTAATACAAGAATTAGGACATCCAAAATTATTTACAATATTTCTGGAGATGTTACAATGAGTTAATTTTGAAGAAGATTATGGAAGAGAACTTGAATTTAGCTCTGAGCAAGTTTTACCTTTCTAGTATGGCTGATATTGTACAAGATTTAGAACATCCAAAATCGTTTTCAGTACCTCTGGAGATGAGATTAAGTATTCTGAAGAAGATTGGGGAGAGACTTGAATGTAGCAGCAGGAAAAAAAATCTAAATATGTTGTATGACTAATGCAATAATAGATTTAGAACATGCAAAATAGTTGTCAATATCTCTGGAGATGTTACATTGAGTCAATTTTGAAGAAGACTATGTGAGAGAACTTAGATTTAGCACTGAGCAAATTTAATTATCTACTATGACTTCGAAGGCTTCATGATTCTAACATATTTATTTGCCTTTGTTTGTGCGTACATGTGTGACTTTTTTTTTCTAGTAGTTGTAAACATTACCATATTTGTTTTGAACTCATGCCAAGTGGTCTTTTTCTTATTTTTTTGATATCTCAGCAGATCTTCATTCTTTGACACATTAAGAAGCTTCATTTATGCTGCCTTATATACTTCCATATTTTTTTAGGAGTCCTGGAAAAATCTTAAGCGTCAGCATACCAACATTTGAAGCACTTACTCAATTCGGAGTGGCTACAATCACAACTAAGAATACTGGTGAAGTGGAAGCATCATATAGTTTAACGGTATTTCTATTGAAGTTTTCCTTATCATGTCCTGTAATAATGTCAATTATCTCATTGTTGATTACGCTGAGAGATTGTAGCTTCTTGTTAGCTTGGGGGTTTCCCCTAGTTGGATTAAGGAACGTTTTGATGTTTTCTTTTACTTTTAGATAATCACTAGGTTGATTAAATTACATAGGATGTAACCATGAAATTTCAAATGCCTCTTTTCATATTTGTGATAATGGCTATACTGGTTTTTTAATTTTTTTTTTTGGTTTTTTTAGTGTAGTGCGTTATTTTGGGACAAGGATAGTCTACTTTTGTTGGGATTATCAGCTACTAGAAGTTTAGTATTATGTAATCTGTGCTTATAATAGTTTTGTGGAGCACGAGATTGATGTTATCATGAAAGATTTTATGTTGAATTATGTGTTCCTTCCATAAATGGAAATGGTCACATTACATTCTCTAAAATTGTTTTGACATCTTGGTTCATTGATGAAACTTCAAATAGACTGAATTGGCTTTCTCTGCTATTCAGTTCCTTCAATGCTTACTTGTGGTTTTGACTACTGGAAATTGAAGTTTTATGAACTAGAATGTTCATGATCTCAAGAAGACAAATAAAGAAATCTCATGGACATTTGCTTGATTGTGATGTAGCAATTTACACGACAAAATTTCTGTGTATCTACTATATATATTTCTTGGTGAGTAGCATACAGTGCGGTAGCTTGAAGAAATTATATAAAAATGAATTAAAACAACGGATAGAAAATTTCCATGAAAATAATTATAAATTTTGTGGAGCTGTATTAACTGAGCCCTTGGAGAATGCAACCTGTGGTTTCATTTGTGATGAAGTTTTCATTTTTTCAGTTTGATTGCACAAGAGACGTCACAATCATGGAGGTACCTTTTTTTTCACATACTTTTCAATCCAAGTTTCTCAGCATTTTATCATCATCATCATCATCATCATTATTATTATTATTATATTCATGAAGGATGCTGTTTTTGAAAGTTTAGATGGTTTCAGGAACAATTCTTTATTATAAAGCCGAAAGAAATTACAAATCGATCATTTAAACTCTACCCAACTACCGATCAAGCTGCAAAATATGTATGTTCAGGTATAATAAATGCTAGAATTATAGTGTAATCATGGGCTGCTCTTTTTGCGAATGATCAGTAAGGTGGCGGCATAAACTAAATCTTGGTCAATTATCATGTTTTAATGCAGCTATATTAAAGGATTCTAATTTTAATGAAGTTGATAGAGCTGAGTGCCAATTTACTACTACAGCTACTGTTCTGGACAATGGATCACAGGTTTGGTGTTAGTCTCGAGAATATGATTTGTTTAGTAATCTTCCTTTCCTTGAGATGGGAAAACTAAGCAAAAAATTATCATGAAGGAACCTTAAAATTGATCAAAGTATAAGAGGAAAGAAATATCTATTTACAGTTTGAGGATGTAAGAATTACTATAGGTGTCTTTGGATTATTGCTGCTTGTTGCTGTAACATGATAGTAGTTTTTTTTCTTTCCAACGAAGCCTTTTGTCCATCTTATTAAGAAGATTATGTGGTTCTTTCCAACGAAGCCTTTTGTCCATCTTATTAAAAAGATTATGTGGTTCTCGAAGTTGTTCAGTGTAGAAAGGATATTCTAGGATGTTGATAACCTAGAAAAGTTTGGCTGGATATTTTGTTGGATAAATTCTTCATGTTTGAGAATGGAGTTTTGGTCACTAAAAATAATATATGAGCAAAACAGATTTAAAAAAATAAAAAAAATACAGAGTTCACAAATGTACGATGTAAACAAATGGAACAATAACTTATCAAACGTTTTAATTGTATCTCATTTTTACTTATAAAAAGAAAACTTTATAAAATATGCAGCATTTGGGTGATACCTACAGAATTGTTTGTGAATTCCTCTAAGTAATCTTTGATTAAAAAAAAAAAGTGTGAAAGTGGTAAGGCAACTCTAAATTGTTAAGACAACAATGAAGAAACTGACAAAAACTCCTGTTTTAATTTATGTTCTTGACTACATTGGTATATAGGAACCAAATATGGATTTTTTATGCTAGCTCAGAAGATGTATTTGATTGCAAAATCACAGACTCCTTTACCCACTATTTACCGCTTTATCTATTTGTCTATTGGTGTGATGGATATAAGTTCTTATGGACCTGGAAGAGAAACACTAGAGAAAGCTGCTTTCCACTAAATTTATGGCAGATAAACACGAAGCTACTTATTCTCTTCTCTGCTTTCAAATTCTATTCAGGACCGTTGTCTTGGCCTCAAGAGATGTAAACAAACATTTAGAAAGGACTATCATATTTCATCTTTCCTAGCAGAGAAAGAGGGGAAAAGAAAAAGGAAAACAGGAGGACCCCTGAATTCCATTTCATTTGCAAATGTGCTAGGAGAAATTTTACCAGCGTTTCCATAGTTTTTCAGATTTGGGGGAAACCCATACACACTGTTTTTGTAAGTAGTGATAAATAAGGAACCGTTAATGACAATATTATGGAAACCATCCAATGCTATGTACAAATCATCCAATTCTTGCTTAGGAGAGGGCTATATGTGTTTTTTCAATTGTGAAACTACATGTAGACAGAAGATTGTGCATTTTTTTCCACTTTAGATTGTGCGTAGAATTGCAAGTAGTTGTTTTTGTAGAACAGCTTGTGTTACTAATTGTTACGTGCCCAAAGTTTCTATTAGGGGAAATTATCCTTTCCCCCTATGAACTACCATGCGATTATCATTTTCTCCCATGAACTACCATTTCGTTACCAAAACCATTATTCCGTTAGTCAATGCCGTTAAGTCGAATGGTCAATCGTACTGTTCACGGTTTACAGCACTGTTCACAAGTACTGTTCACCGACTTAACGACTTTGTTTGATGGAAGGAGGGTTTTGGTCACGAAATGGTAGTTCATGGGGGGTGTAATGTAAAGTTGGTAGTTCATGGGGGAAAATAGTAATCGCGTGATAGTTCATGGGTAGAAAGGATAATTTTCCCTTTCTATTAAGACACTAAATTTAGTAAATTTTGGAATTTATTTTGGTGGAAAATTCAGATGTTAAAAAAAACCAAGTGATGCATAGGAGTCACCGTGTACTTTTGTGGCAATTTATGTGTTATCAAGAGTGACGCTAATCATTATTTTATTGCAGAGTACTTCTTTTCAACCACCAAAGAGTAGTATAAATGGTTTCTTTGAGTCTATTGAAAGCATTTGGAACAAACTATGGAAAAGTTTGGTAGACTTTATCACAGGAAAAACTTGCAGGTACTTTTTTTTATTTTTTATATATAAATGTATATATAACTTGCAGGCACTTGTTCTATTATGCATGGTGAGACCAATTTTTCCCTCCCGAAATTTTTGAAGTTTTGAGGTTCATTCCAGAAAAACTTATATAAAAAAAAAATTAAATTGTGGGGGATACTTTGGGTTTGCTTCTTTTATTCTTCTATTCTAGAGCTTGGAAGGGTTTGAGATACAAAAATATAAATATGTTGTCTGTTACATACTGAGGCCATTATATTACTTTCACCAACATGTGTGCACGCGGCATGCGCGTTTTTGTTCTTATGCATATCTGTATATATGCATTATGTTCTGGAAGTTCAGTTACTGATATTCCATTTCCATATTTTTTGGAGAGCAGAAGGAAATGCTATGGGTTTTTTGACTTCAGATGCCACATACAGTATATGTGTATGAGCTGGATAGTAATGTTTGGTCTACTTTTAGCAATTTTCCCAACTGGTAAACCTTCTTCTTCTCTTTTGTTTTGTTTTTTAATCCAAGAAGTAAATGTTCCATAGAAAAAGCAAATAATACATTATACACTCTGCTTGAGTTGCAGTGCTTGTGCTACTATGGCTTTTGCATCAAAAAGGACTCTTTGATCCTCTTTATGACTGGTGGGAAGATCATTTTGGGGCTGATTACAAGAGTAGCAGGGGTATTCGGAGGCACGGAGTTGATTTTGACCACCACCCTCACATTCATGTTAATAAACATCATGAGCAGCCAAGGCACCACCACAAACATGGTCCTCAATATAAGCGCAGAAGCATTTACCATGAAAGAAGGCATAACCATTCCAACAGAGACACTGATTACAATCACTATCTCCATCATGTTCATAAGGACAAACACAAGCACGGCCACAGCAAGAATTTAAGTACCACTCAGCGACGGAAGCAGGGTAGAGATGATGAATTTCACAAGCGCAAACGTGGGCTGCTGAATGACGCACAGTTTAATCTTCACGCTAAGCGGAGAGAATAGTCGAATTCCAAATTAATATTTTGGTAATGCTAAACCGTATAATACAAATTTTCATTCTTCCTTTTTCTGGGGGGGGTGGAGATGACAACGAAAAATTTACACTAGTTCTTACAAGGAAATTAAGTCTGATGAGTTTGTTGTATATTAGATTAACCTTTTTTTTTTTTTTCCTCTTCCACAATTATATGTGGAGATAACTTAAATACAAGCTTTGTATGTGATCTTGTGCAAAAGCATAGCATGATCATTGTCAGTGGAGAGACCATTATAATTGTTCTCCTCTGCACGCTCTGAATGTATTGTTGACTATTCTCCTCTGCAGCTTGAGACCAGTGATCCTGATGGGCATGGCACCAAGCTGGAACCTTTAGTAGTGTCTTTAGTCACACAAATGACTTGCCTGTGCATTGCTCAGCTTTGGTTATGTAGAGTTGTGTCCTGTTTCCTTGTATCCTTCTTACAGAGCTGAATGTGAAATCCATTTGGAAATTGTAAACCAGGAGTTCTAACAATATTTCCTCCTTTGATTGTTTGCCACCTGGAGGTTCAGATGTAAATAGGTTAATAACTGTTTCTCTCTGTCTCACATACACACACACACTCACACAGACAGATTTGGGACAGTTACCTGTACTTCGTTACCAAACAATGGAGAAACACTGCCATTTGCACCTTAGTAAATTCGGTTCCGACACAGAACCTCATGCCACCACCGAAAGCCATGAAATGTTTGGATGCACCATTTAATTCCACTCTCTGTTTGTCACCATTTTCTATCGATTTAAGCTTCTAAGATAATTGGTGATCTAACGTGTCTTATAGCAGACTGCTAGCAGTAAAGTACAATTGAATGTTCTCAAGAAAGAAAAAATATATGACCCACCTCCCATCTCCATGGATTGAAAGCTAGGGGATCTTCATATTTTGCAGGGTTCAAGTGTACAGCTGGGGGACAGACCATAACGGCCCAACCTGCTGGAATGGTATATCCTGCATCAATATTTGCATAAATGTCATATTGAATGTACTTTTTTTATTGATATGACTTACTGTTATAACAAACTGACTAGTACTGTATACCGTGAATTCATACCTTTAAACTGAATATCTCTCAGTGCTTTGCGGAAGATCCCTGGAACTATATTTGCCAATCTTACTGTTTCATTTATGAACTGCAAGTTGAAATTTGTCAATTCATAGAACAGAGCCATATACATAGGAATGATTTTTTACTTTTTTTTTTATGATGTGAAATCTCAATATTTAGGGCCCTTGGAGTCTCGGACTC
This sequence comes from Carpinus fangiana, assembly GCA_006937295.1. Lineage (NCBI taxonomy): Eukaryota > Viridiplantae > Streptophyta > Magnoliopsida > Fagales > Betulaceae > Carpinus > Carpinus fangiana. The sequence goes on along the minus strand of CM017325.1, from coordinate 2,799,993 downwards.
ACCCCTGGGAGTAAACCCTGGATACACGACCCTACCAGCCAGAACCGTGTATCAGGTAATCCAAAAAATCTCCTAGTGCGGAATCGAACCCAGGATGTCTAAGTCTATGGTTCATCCCAAGTCCGTCCTTTTCACACTAGGCTGCACCCTAATAGGTTAGGAATGATCTTTAGAATTTTCTAAGACAAAAACTGAAAGCCCTTAACCCACCTGGAATGTAAATGTCATTGATTTGTATTCTTTCCATGTAAGTCCAGAATCAGCATTTTCCCGGTTGTTAAGAATTGCCTCATGCTCTTCCTATCAGAAGGTAGAAACATGTAGAAAGCATTGTTAGTACTTGGTGGGTAACAGTGAAGGTTGAGAAAGCAATAATATCCAGGTACTTCACTGACCGTTAATTGCTTCAGCACTAGAGGATGGTCTGAAAGAAACTTGATTGCTAAGGTTAGAGCCAGGGAGGTGGTTTCAAAGCTGGCAAACAGTAGCACAAACATCAAATCCAGAGCAATTTCCTCTGTGAGAATTGTTCCATCTTTTTTAAGCTCTTCAAGAACATAATCAAAGAAATCACTTTGCTGCTTCCTGTGCATTGCCCGTCTTTCCTGTAGCATCCTCTTCAGCATTCCCATGGCCCTTTTCCTACCCTGAGAAAAAATAAAGTAGTAAGGAAACGGTGAGTTTAGTTACTGAAATAATATTCTAACACTCTCTTCATACACAGACTATTATAATTCAAATGCGGGATAAAGAATAGACTCATAGAGTCAAGATTCGAACTTAGAACCTTGGCTCTAATGATACCTTGTTTAGCCTGATTTTGGTTTACCTGTAAACATTTGTGGTAAGCTGTTCCAGGAATGTCCAAAGGGAAGGAAATTAATCCCTGTATGAATGCAACGAAGTTCTCCCTTAGATTCTCTGAGGAATTATCCGCTTCATAACTGATCAGTTTCTTTGCAGTCAGATCAAAAATCATCTGTAAAATCAAATTATTATTATTATTAGACCTGGATTAACAAGAAATTATCTGTTGATTCTTTAATGGAAATCAAATAAATAATGGTTAGCCTGAAATTACACTTGCAGTTGCGTCTTTTAATTCAACGGCGTCCTCACATGACCACCGGTGTAATCCTCTGGTTGCTGACTTTTCAACTTCAGGGAGCATCTTTTTCAGGCTTTCAGGACCAAAGAGATTCAGCACCATGTTCTTAAGGTACTTGTACATGAACCCATGTAATGAACCCACATTCTGTCGTCCAAATATCTCTGTGAATGTTTCCGGGTACCAGCTTTGGAACAAATGTCCCTCTTGTTGGAAGACGAAGTAGTTGAGATCCGGGTCCGTTGATATAACGACCGGTCGTCCGACCAAATTTGTCCGGAATATCGGCCCATGCCTGGAATGTAAAATGCTTTATCAGAACAAGAACAGGAACAAGAAAATGCATATAGAGCTGACAATTTTTTACTCTCGAATTGATACTAATCCGACCCAAAATTAGTGGGGTAGGGTCGAGGGGCCTGACATGTTTAATTAGATGGGTCGGGTTATAAATGATCTATATAGTCTAGTATTCCTGACTCGACGTGGCCCAAACCCAATCAGTGAATCTCACATGAATGTGATACGAAATTAGCAATATAAGGTTAACTTGTAAGTCTTATACCCATGACTCACATGACCTGAACCCGAACCCGACTTGTGAACACAAATTGCCACTCATAAATGCAGTATCCTTTGATAGGAAAAAATGGTGAGTTATTAGAAGTTTACCTATCCACCCTTTCTTTGATAAACGGAGGAACGTCAGAAGAAGTGTTGGGAGAGAAGAACTGGAGGGACTCACCAAGGAGTGGCAATCCCATTGAACCTGGAGGGAGTTTTCCTTTGCATCGGGGATTTCTCCAGCTGTAAACCCAATGTGTGATGCTTATGATTACCAGAGCTCCAATGCAGAAAGCCCACATATTGCTGCTTAGTTAATTAGTTACTAAATGAAACTCGGAAAAAAGAAGAAGAAAAAGATCTTGAATGGAAGAAATAAGAACAATGCTGTGATGGGTGTTTACAGGAAAGGAAATGGGACAGGCTGAGATTACCAGAAATGAGAAGAGTTTGAGGTGGGAAACGTGGGAAGAATAGACAGGGAGGAGCAGAAAGTGCTGGCATGTATCTTAGAAACCGGGAGATCTTCTTAAATAGTCAGGCCAGAACTTGTACAACTATTTAGAAAAAATAATAATAAGTTTTCCTAGTTGTTGGGGATAGAATAGAATATGTCTTGAACACCCATTATCCTTTTGTCAACGGAAAGCTAGCTATGAAAGTTTGTGTTAAGAGCCTTGCATGACTGAAAGTTACAGGATGCTTCCTCTCTCTCTCTCTCTCTCTGTTTTTTTTTTTTTTTTAATTTCTCTCGCTTTGTTTGGTTATGGACTTAGTGCATCTAACACTAAATAAAAGGAGCACGAGGCAACAATATGGACATTTTTTAAGGTGATTTTGCAGGAACAAAGAGCTTATACCTAGATTTGAGAAGAGGTTAACTGACCAAACCAAGTATGAAAACCAGTCGTCAATGGAGTATTAAATACTAGAAAGTCTAAAGTCTAATGGATTTCACCAACTTAGGAAATCTTCCCAATATCCATGCTGAATACTATAGTATCTATGTGATGAAGATGATTCCATTGAAGATGTCACACTTTTATTCTTCCTTGTGTTTCATTCTTCTATTTCTTTGTTCTTTATAATCGTATCTCTTCCTAGATCTTCTTTATCTGATATTCTCAATGTCAGACTATAAATCTAAATGCATACATCACAACTGATTTCAAGGGTTTTCTATAAGTGCATCCTCTCAACGTTTCACACCAATTCCTTATTGGATGAGATCAAGCTTTACACAACCTAACTAGTTCTTTTTGCAGCTAGCACTTTTTTGGGTCGTTACTAATAGTATCATTGCATAACGAGGATTCTGATGAAAATGTCAATAATTTGAATTGGAGATATTATGGGCTTCGTTTGCCAAAGGACCGGACTGGGAAGTATATGGGACAGGTACTGTAAATTGTAAGATGGGTGGCAGGGCTGCAGTGTTGTGGCGGGACCCAAGGCACAGGTGTTGAGTAACCCATTAACCCATATCAACCCTTGAATGGCCACAAGTCCATATCAACCCATTAACCCATGGCAGGCTGCGCATGGGAAGGTGTAATTCACTGAAACGCCTGCCAACCATCACATAAAGCTACAGTACGAGTCCCTTTTTCTCCGGTCCAGGCCTTTGGCAAACGAAGCCATGACGTCTTAAAAAGTAAGTCTCACATTGATTTTTTATTAAATGAGACTGTACTTTATAAGTAGTTTTGAGAAGTTTCGATCGTTACTTAAATCAAATTTTGTTAAAAAAATATTAATACAGTTGCGACTAACACATGCAAGCACAGTATATGCTTTTGTCCATTTCAACACATAGAGCACCGCCCCCATTGAGCCACGGACTGAATCCCCCCCCATCCCCGGGTGAGAAGTACAACAAATGTAGGTAGGTCGACACTCCACCAATGTGAATTATGACCCACCATTATGTGCATTAGGAATTAGATTATATACTTGGTACTGTTTTTGCCACATAGTGGAGAGGAAGTTTCACGTGAAGGCCTAAGAGAGGATGAGGCGTAGAGCTCACCTGACTATTATGAACATCGGGATCCTAAAAGTTTGTCTCACTATGAGTTCCGTGAAATATTCTTTGACATCTACTGTGCAAAAATTATCTGGGTTATCAAAGAAATTCTTTTTACTGTACAAAAATATTCTTTGATTAAATTTATATTTTTCTATCGGCTTAAAGTATAGTCTCTCATGAGTACGGATCTTTTTTTCATTGTATTATTAATATATTAGCATCTAATGTGTTATTATATATCTGATATTTACACAAAAGCACGTATATGTACAAAATAATAGATAATTTACAAATTAGATATGAAAATGTTAAGTTATTCGGTTAAAATGCTACATATAATTTACCAAGGTCGTAAGTGTGAAGTGTTTGAACCTAAAAATGATAACCTGACAGTCGTCTGATTTGAACATTAATAAGACTTGACCTATTGATATTATAATACCAAATAAATCCTATCTGATATATTTTTTAAAAAAATATATTTAGCTTTAGATTTATACTTATATATTATATAAGCATTTTAAAGATACATTAAAGGGACACTTGTCAACATTTTAAGCTGCTACTTTTAAGTTATTCTTTTGAAGACTTCTACTTATATATATATATATATATATATAAACATGCCAGGTTTCTTTTAATGTAGAAAGTTCAAGGGTTTGAATGGGTTTTTTGAGAGGGTGATAAAGATTGCTTAACTGCTGGCATGGGGTTTGGAAAGGTCTCCTTAAGAGGGGCACACTAGTGACAGCTCAATTAGTTCTTGCATTGGAATTATAAATATACAACTTATTATATACAAACCAATACATTACCATGAGTTGTTGCTAAAATATCAAGTTTTCAGTTCTCTAAACCCTTAAGTTAAGGTTTTACCCCTTTTTTTTTCTTTTTTTTTTTCTTCTAACAAATATTTTAAGGTTTCTACAATAACATGGAAATTTCTCATGTCTGCCGTCTGGTGGGGGTGTCCTACTGTCTTAGTTATCCAGTGCGGCAAATCTTATGGCCTACATCAGGAGATCTCATATATGGATTCCATTGGATGGGATGACTTCATCCCTCTCATCTTTGTCATCTTATCGGAGGTTCAAGATCAATGATACAGTTGACTTTGAATATCTTTAGAAGGGAGATCTGATTGGATTATAACATGTGTTCCCCATCAAACTACACTCTCTTTTTTTTTTTTACATAAAAAAAAAAAAAAATCAAACTACACTCTTTAATTTGGAGGTGTGTAGTATTGAATTAATGTCTATTTAGTTTAACAGTTTTAAAATGTACAATTTGAGAAAGAAAAAAGGTAATTTCAAAATATAATTAATAAAAATATGTGTTTGGTCAAATTTATAAAAGAGCATTGTTTCACTTCAAAATGTTAATGCATATTGCGCATTCACAACCCTTTTTAAAGAGTGGGTTTTTAACTATTTCACGGTTTATATTAGATTTTGTTACATTCAATAATGTACATGATACCATATTATTTAAAATTTTTAAATGATACAACAACATATACACTATTAGATATGTAAAATCTATTTTAAATCATGAAGTAGTTACTTTTTATTTCGCCTAAAATGAAAGAATCCTGACATTAAATTACAGAATTGGAAATCTAGGCAATAAAGTCACTACTTAAGCACGTGTCATACATTGATTGTGTGAATCTAGTATTAAGTATAACTTGAAAAGATTCATGCACCTATTTTAAATAATTCCTTCATCTAAATCTATTAATTTTTTGATATTTAGATGACAAATTTTTATTATGGTCTGCCAGCCGGGGGGACCATCTAGTACATGCATGATTAAGAATAAAAACTCATTATCTAGTGGTGCATTTTGTGACACGTGTCAAGACCGTGACAAATGTTGACACTTTAACATGATTCAGTATGTGGTGAACCCAACTATAGGCTATATGTAGTGTAAATGGCAATAAAATATATGTAATGTGTTATGCGAATATAATAACCCTAATTAATGAAGATGCTAGTTTTTATAGGGAATCAAACCATTTTAATTGAGTGGCAAATTTCTTTTAATTAATTTACAATTGAGGCTCTTAGATTTTATTTTATTTTTTTTTTTTAGGGTGATACTCTCAAAATTACTTATAAAGTTCCGCGTCGCTTGATAAAATATACATTAATGTAAGACTTAGCACATTTGAACACCTTTGTTATCCACTCACTCAATGTGAGTAATCCACCCACTCAATATAAGGATAACATTTTTAGGTGTCATATTACACATGCAAATTTTTTTTTTTTTTGACATATCCACATAAGGGAAGGAGGAGAAGAAATTCGAACTAATGACTATCTCTTTATGAGGTATGGTCTACAACCAATTAAACTACTCCTTACAGACTATTTACACATGCAATTAGCTTCTTTTAGTAGGCAAGAAACTCCATGTACAAGTACATGTGGGAGGAGGTCATATTCTTTAAAGACATGCTAGTATGCTACACATCATTCTCCCAAGTCTAGTGGCGGAGCCAGAAAAATGGCGTCCGGGGGTGGGGGGCTTTTTTTAATGAATAAAAAAATAAAATTAATTAAAAATATTAAAAAGTAATTAAATATAAAAATTTATTATTTTTCTACTTTTTGACTTTGCAAGTACAGCAAGTCCAACTAAAAGCTGGACATGGTTGCACGCCTGACGGCTGTATCCCACTTTGTTTATTTTTTTTTCTTTTCTTTTGTCTTTCATGTCTTAACTTGTCCGCTTATGTTGTTAGTAATATTATTTTAATTATATTTTATTAATTATTTACTATTTAGGCTGTACAAGTGAAATTTGGACGAAATCACATGAAATTTTATGTTAATGACATGGCGCGTATGGTTTAGTGAAACTGTTCATCTTCTTCAACCTTTCATTTCTCTAAAACCCTTTCATTTTTCTGAAATCTTTTGATTTCATGGCTAATCCTTGGGCATAATCATGGCTATTTACCTTCAAGAGTTGCCGAGATGAGGGCATACCAGTTGTTGAATAGGGGGCATAAAAAAAAAAATTGTACCTAGGTAAGGAGAATTTTTAGGGGTTGAAGGGGTTCAACCTCCTTGGCTCCGCCATTATTCCCAACCATCTTTTTTTTACAAATATAATGGATCTGCCATTGGATTTGTAAACTCATGTGAGTTCCACAAAAATTCAATTTGTAAATTCACCCATTCACCATACGAAGATGGTTGAAAGATGATTAAGAGAATAATTTTTACCATTTCTCTCTATATATATAAACCAAACCTAAATCGCAAAATGCCTCATATGGCATTTAATATAGATGGTTTGTTACAATCACACTTACAAGCTTGACAATTAGGCGATTTTAGAATATTAATTAAAATAAAACTTGAATTCTCCTTTTCCTCTTGTGCAGGCAGGTCAAAAAAACAAAAAATTAATTAAAAGATTAAATTTATTATTTTCTATCAGCTTAAATTTTTAGAACAAATGGTAATTTAATATATAAACTATGATGTTTTGGAAAGTGAAAGGGTTTTTCTAGAAACACAATCATTCAATCTCCTTCTGCATCGCCAAAGAGAGAACCTAAAGGGGCTCTAACTCTCTCAAATCTTCTCTCGATATTCGCTGGTGTTTGTAGGGGATCTCAATCCCCAATCCCCAGTGAAGGCGGTTCCAATGACAGAAAATCAGTGTTCTCCACTTGCATAGGGCGGTGATTCTTACCCATAAACGACCATATATTAAACTAAGATAATTGCGATGTTTTGTTCCTAATTACAAGTTTCTTAGTAACGGCCATATGTTATACTAGATAACTGCGATGTTTTGTTCCTAATTACAAGTTAAAGTTTCTAATTAAGTCTCTTGTGGGACCTTCAGGTAGTCAAAAAGCTTCTTTTTATTTTTTATTTTTTTTATTTGTATATTACAAATTACAAAATGAGATAGCTTTCGTCTTGTCATCGTCACTGTAATGGTTGACCTTTTCTTACAATGCAAGCAACTCTCTCTCTCTCTCTCTCATATAGAGAAGAAAAGAAAAAGGGTCGTAAAGTAAGCTCGTGTTAGAGTCTAGTCGAGCCTCCACGTTCATGTTTGATTTGCTGATTATTTTATGATACTTAATGATGATTAAAGGTTTTAATTACATGGGTTAGAAGACCAAATTGAACTCTCTAATGTGGAGTAATTTTAGAAGGCCTATTTGTGTCCTACTAATAATGATGTGGTTATTAAAATCACTATTGGACTTGTGATTGATGATTATTAGATTTTGATCAAATGATGATTTTAATAGCCACATTATTTTAGAAGGACACAAGTAAAATATAAGTAAGCCTTTTAGAATTACTCCTCTGTGTGATTAAAGAAGAGGGGAAGGGAATAATGATGTTGATAAAACCTAATCACACGGTCCTTATTGAGCACTTTGTAAAGATATATGGGTTAAGCTTCTTTGAAGAAAAATCCCTTCAACAACTTCAAAAATTGGAGAATGTTTCGGGTAATTATAGTTTTTACAGCCTTACAAACTCATGTAATGGGTCACATTTTATAGAAATTGATATCACGTAAATTGTCACGTGACATGTCTACAATTAAGTTGTAGACATAATATGGGCCAACCCACAATTAAGTTGTCACAGAGAATTGGAGAGCTATTGGTGTACCAGTTCCACTGAGCCACTAGGATTCGTCTATCCCAAGGTCTCTCGATCCCAAATACTACCAAAATCCTCTACTATCGACAATCCCATAAGGCTTGCCGGCGGAAGGGCCCGTCTGCCAAAAGGCCTGCCAATCTATCAAAATAAACGAGGATAAATGGGCCAAGAAGAAGCTCGTTATTCAAGCCCAAGATCAATCATATTCTAGCACTAAGATGCACTTGAATCTCGATGAGACACACTGCAGCTGCCAGCTGATTTCTCCCTCTAACTAGATTCGATAACAACTTTCCCATGCCAGAAACCTCCACTGATAATTGCGGAACGAATCAGTCACACCCTCGATTGCATGACCTCAACAACATTTGATTCCCTTAAAAATATTCGAGCCGGAGGCTCCAACCCTTAGCAAGAAAAGGCAGGAATGACAAGCATATATAAAGAGGGTAAGNATCAATCATATTCTAGCACTAAGATGCACTTGGAATCTCGACGAGACACACTGCAGCTGCCAGCTGATTTCTCCCTCTAACTAGATTCGATAACAACTTTCCCACGCCAGAAACCTCCCCTGATAATTGCGGAACGAATCAGTCACACCCTCGATTGCATGACCTCAACAACATTTGATTCCCTTAAAAATATTCGAGCCGGAGGCTCCAACCCTTAGCAAGAAAAGGCAGGAATGACAAGCATATATAAAGAGGGTAAGAAGGCATTAGGTATATAGTCATGTGTCAATTTATCTTTCTTTCTTATTGGTTCTAACTTAAAAAGCATCATATGTGGTATACCTGGACCTTCGGTAGACTTCTTTAATTATTTGTTCTCAGCATCATATGTGGTTCACCTGGACCTTGGGTAGACTTTTTTAATTATTTGTTCTCTTTCAACCTTTACTGTATCAACAAAATCCAATTATTTTTTAAAATATATATATATATATATATATATATATATATAAAAGTCCAATTTAGCAGTACACACTTTCTTCCAACCCTAATTTCTACTTTTAAACGTAGGTGTTAGAGACTTGGACTACGTCGATGTTACTAAAGGCCACGTTTGCTCATGCAAACTGTTGACTCAATTGAGTAACATATTAAACAGGTTCATCTTAAGGAATCATTTGGTTGGCATTTCAAAACTTATTATCGGGGTAAATTCATTCTTTAATCTTTCTCCTTGATATTTAGTTGAATTTTGTCTTCACCATTTTGTCTTGGATCTCATATGGCTTCAGAGAAACAATGTAATCCACGCTCTCTCCCCAACGCAATTCAGCTAATACAACAAGCCAAAAGACTACATAAAGAACATCTCACGGCTTGGAGCTCAACTCCTAGGAAGAAGATCAACTACTGAGAAATGGTTACCTCCTCCAGAACATTTTCTCAAAATCAACTGCTATCTGTTGGGATTCATCCAAAAAACTCCTGCTTGGATAGAGAAGCCCCCCCGTTGCAATGAAAACCTTTCATCTCCAAAGCTCAAGTAGTACTGAATCTCATCCCAATTTGGTCTTTCTGTAAAGCTCACCACAATGTCAACTGGTCTACGAGTCAGGAAAGAGATGAGAATGCTCTCACTAAAATTGGTAGAGGCGTCTCCTCTAGCTAGTTTTCCCTGCTTCATTGCCCACGAACTTGCATTTCCACAGTAGCTAAGATAAGTTCCATTTAACTGCTGGTATCAATCATAACATATTAACATGTGGCGAATAAACAAATAAAGGTATTGAGCAAAGCAAGCTGTAGATGTTGTCATCCATGACATAGGACCACCATAAATTCTTGGGCCTCGGAAACATGACTCACCTGATACCCTCCCTATTCATATATATACAAAAGCCTGCCTTGTTAAACAATCAAATTCAATTATAATTCCCAAGTATTTGTTCTCTTGGTCGCACTAAAGGGCACATGACACTAATAACCTATTCTAAGGACATAAATTTCCTCCAAACCGGTTTGGATGAAATTTCGTTCAACCCACATAAAATGGTGTCAAGTGTTTAAACATTTAATATTCACATTAAATATTAAAGGTCATTAATAACAGTTTACTAACTAAAGTTAACTTCTTCTTTTTGGTTAAACGTTAGATTAATGTTTTGTTTTTTCACTAAGGTTAAAACTAACCTTAAAAAGGGAAGACCTAACATTAGATTTGATTAGAAACCCAAACAAGAAAAGGGTTAGAAATAGAGAAGCTAACGTTGGCTTAGAAAAAAAAAAAAATTACATCTAAAAAAGGTTAGAAAATTTTAGTAACCCTAAACAAGGGGAAGTTGATAAGTTATATCAAAAGCATACTTTTTTCTCCATTCTCTGTTTTTCAAGTTCTTTGCATATGTGGCTGAAAGATTGTTGCTTTAGGAGAAAAAAGTATATGTGATCATAATTTTTTGCTATATACGTGAAAACTGTTATTATATTAAGGTACTCTTCTTGATATTTTAACAATTGAGCCTTCGTGTTTTGGATAATATTTTGATTAATTTTAATCTCTATTTAGTTATTTCATTAACAGAGAGTTATCTAACATTTTAAATTTTTTATTTAAACTATTCACTTCATTTTTTCTTGTCTTTTCATCACTTTTATTTAGCTACTTACCATGCATGTGGCTTTGCGAACCATGGAAGTGGAGCCATTCACTCCATTCAGGGTAAGCAAATTCATTTTTCTTTTTTTGTGTATATGAATGTTAATTTTTAAAACCCATGTCCAAAAAATAAAAAAAGGGAAAGAAAAAGTCCCACTTGTTCTTTTTTTATTCTTTTGGGGGGGGGGGGGGGGANGGGGGGGGGGGGATATGATGTTGGGTCTTCCCTTTTTAAGGTTAGTTTTAACTTTGGTGAAAAATAAAATGTTAGTCTAATGTTTAACCAAAAGAAGAAGAAAAAAAATGTTAACCTTAGTTAGAAAACTGCTATTAATGACCTTTAATATTTAATGTTCATATTAAATACTTAGACACTTGGCACCATTTTATGTGGGTTAGACGAAATTTCATCCAAACCGATTTGGAGGAAATTTCTATCCTTCTAAGAATATCTATTTTGTAAGTTTAAAGGGTCAAAAACCCAATGGGACAACCATTTTGAGTCTTGACCACCAATAATACCTTACCAATGGATCTTTAACCATAGGCTATAGCATTACAAAGACAAACAATTTACAATGTGGTCAAAAAACATTACTCGACCCACGTGATTGGGCATGCTAGTTTGACCGTGCAATCGTATGGCACTATTAAGAAACACACAGCCAGAAGAGTCGGCTCTATGGATCAAACTCATTAAAGTCGAAGCATTTTCATTGTGTTCCTTCTTTTTGGTGTGGATGTCCCTGTTGGCGATACTAATCCTAGAGGTTGTAATTTGTATTTCTATGCTAGATCAAAGTATGAGTAAAAAACTATATAAATCAATTTTAATCCAACTCATTTAAAGGGGTTAGAACTTTCACCTCTAACTCACAAATTTCATATTGGTTTCATATCAAGATCGCAAGTCATGTCAAAAATTGCCAACCTTAAAATATAGCATGTCGGGTGTTTGAATCAAGTCATAGCATATGTATAAGACTATATAAAGCAACTTTAACACAACCCTTTTAATTAAATAGATTAGACTCATCAACCCTAATCCGCTAATTTCATGTTGAATTTGTGGATCGTATCAAATTTGACAACACTACCCCTATCTTGTTTAATTTTATTTTCCTTCTTATTAGTTTCTTTGTTATTCACTTGGCTGTATTATTTGTTCGGGGAAAAAATTGTCAATAGTTAACCTAAATAGAAGGAATAGCACTCTTTCAGGTCATTGTCATCTACAAATTAACAGACTCTCGACTTATCATTGACCGACATCAGCCTAATTTGAACAAGAATCGAACAACATAACCATCCATAAGTAAAGGCCAGGAAGATTTGAAGGTGTATCAGCTATCAGCTTCTCTCATATAAACAAAACAAAGCAGTACTGAATTACACTGGAAAAATACTATGAGGCATTGTTACTTCATTACAGTAGTTCTACATATCCAGAAACTTGGGTAAAAAAAGAATTTCATGAGAATGTTATACCTGCTTGAAATTGCACCTATGCAAAGGTTGAAAAATGGAAGGCCATTGCTGCTATGCCACTGCAATTTCTGAGGCTGGTGTGGCTCTAATGCTCCAAGCCTGAGTGAACAGAAATATGCATACAGTTGCAACAAGTACTTAAGTTTTGCCAACTTGAAGCTCTGGAAGAGATAGCTTTCTCAGCTTTCTGTCATGATTGAGCATGGCACTTACACTCTCAACCACTAAAATAATCTGCAGAGACTCCAGAACACTCAATTGTTAGCGAAGGTTAATCCAATCAAATACCACTTTCTTGGTATTTTGAAAATTAAAAAAAAAAAAATTCAATTTATCTAAAATTTAATTTTGCTAAAACTTCAATAAATTATAATTCAAAATTTTAGCTAAAATGGTGAAAAATCAGCCAGCAAGTAGCAATAATAAAACTTCTAGGACATTATCATACTGACAAGACTAATTTCTCAAAGCTTGCTTCGTTATATGGAATCATGATGGTGATGACTAACTTCCTGTGAACACTTGACTCCACTATAAGTGATTGTTATGACAAAGACTATATATATCAGCTTTTTCCCCCCTTAGCAACTGCAGTTCTGAATCATCTTGATACTATCAAATTCACATCAAGGAAAGAGTATAATTTGACTACAAATAAACAAACCTGCAAACAAGCATAAGCCATTGCAGTTGCAAAATAGAAGTTTGCATTGCCAGTACCCTGCAAGTTTAATTAAATAAGTCAACATCTAGAAAAGAAACATCTTCACACATCTGACCATTGAGATCAGCTTCAAAGAGCCATACCCTCCATATCCATAGGTTGTGCATCACAGGGCTAAGAAGAGAAACCCCAATGTAACCACAGAACAGGAAGAAAGAGAATTGCATATCTGCATGTCATGGAAGACAAATTTAGATATCAAACCGATTCTAAATAAGTCAGTAACAAAAGAGAGCCTGCTAACTTGCCTGCAAGTTCGTTAACAAACAACCCCAACAAACCCAAGTATAGAGCTGAATCTCCAACCTAATTGAAATTCAAACATGAGAAGCCAGGGAAGAACCAATCAGCTTCTTAACATAACATAAATTCAGAAACGTGAAAATAAAAATGTAAAAAAATAAACCTAATTAAGTATCAGCTCTGGAGGCTAAGGTTGATTGTCAAAACGACAAGACCAGAATTAAGATGAGAAAAAATGAAATCTCTCTGTGAACCTTTTTGGAAGCTTGTGGTTCTATCTTATAAATTTTTATAAGTAGCTGTTTTTTTTTCCTGTGTTTGAATTAAGATACCTTGAAGATATAAGTAGAAGTAGATAACAAGGGAGGAATTACTGAATCCTATTAGTGAGGAGCCTTTGCTAAGAGAGATTTTATGAACCTATAGTGCATGTATGAAATTTTTCGGATAAAAACAAAAAATATGATATTTCAGGAGTACATGCATAACATACCCAAGTTACAATCTCATTGACTGAATCAATTTCAACCGACAGTAAAACTTCTCTTTTCAAATTTCTAGGCCAGAATCTTCTCTCCCATTTTCAAATTCTAAACCTAATTTAAAGGACCTGATACATGCACCAGATTCCAAATGATGGTAAAACTTAGCTTTCCAAATTGTGAAGGAGCTCTGCTGGCCAACAGGCCTTAATGTTATTTTCAACTGTTTCAGTATTTAGCTAGTACTGCGGTGCAGAGCAGAAAAGCGATGGATGCGTTTTCATTGTCGCCGTCAAGTGGGTCGCCATCCCAGCAATTCTCGGCGGATGATTTCAAGGACCAGCTCAAGACCCAGCTTGCCCAGGCTTACACTGAGGAGTTCCTCGAGACCATAAGGGGGAAATGCTTTGAAAAGTGTATTACAAAACCAGGGTCAAGCCTGAGTGGGGGTGAGAGTAGTTGCATTTCTAGGTGCGTGGAACGCTACATTGAGGCGACTGGTATTATTAGCAAATCTCTGTTTAGCGCACCACACTAAATTTTGGAGTGGAGAATTTCTTGAAGAATGTCAAAGTTACATCATTTCAGAGAAACTACAGATAGCTGAGTAGAGATTGTATTTGTGGTATGTTATCCCAATTATGATGTTTATCATGGGCACAAAATTTATTCACATTAAGGACTGATTTATGTACTTGAATTTTTTTTCCTTGCAAACTTTGTCACTCTTTATCAAAAAAAAAAAAGTATTTAGCTAGTACTATATACAAGTAATAATCATTTACCATACCTAAAATCATAAACCGACCTCATTTTTTGTTAAGTGTGCAATAAAAATAAAAGGACAACTTCTGCAATATCTTTTGATGAAACTGCACAAGAAAACCCCTAATCCTGGTAAAAATCAAACTTAAATAAAATAAAACAGAACTTACAGAAGGATATGACTTGAGCATTGAAGAGATTGCAATGTACACAAAAGCCAGAAAGTATGGGCGGTGTTTCAGCCGTATGGCTAATGGCAGTATCATAAACAGAATATTCCCATGGAAAACTATCAGAAAGAAATTTCTGAAAAAATCAAAAACTTCTGCAAAGAAATACCTGCAGTAGAACAACAGACAGATGACTATATAAGTCCAACAACATAAAAACGCAAGATTTTTCTTTTTTGATCGGTGAAAAAAAATGCAAGATTTTTCTACATTAGAGCAGAGTTATTTTTAGGCTCACCATAATACACCAATATTAGGAGACAGATCTTGCACAGTGAGCATGAAGCCGTATGTTCTGCAAAACCATCCATGCATATCGGAAAAATTAAGATAGCTTATTAGACCATATAGTAACATTTTTTAAAGGAAGCAATCCAACTCAAGAAAAAAATATATGGTATATATATTGTCTATATGCATGAAATAAGGTCCATTAGAGAAGAACGTGTAATGGTGGGACACTCAATCTAAAATCTCAAGCACAGGATTTGTTTAGGAAATACGACCATATAGATTGCTTGGGATATCAATGTAGTAAATAAAACCCCAATCTGTAAAGAAATTAACTTTGTGGTAGCACAATCCTCATGTTATTCTGTGAGCTATCTACCAAACTTTGGACTTCAGTTTTTTAGAGCAAAATGTTAGGACCCCTTGTGCATGATTTTATTTTTACATGCAGTAGCTATAGCCTCAACATTGTATGATCTTTACTAAGTTTATTCAAACTATTCGTATTCTTATACACCAGAAATTTTTTGAGATGTCTTCATTAGCCAAACCCTTCTGAGATATCTGGATCAGCCAAGCTAAGTGCTTGACTTGTTATTATACTCAGATTAGCCAGCCACTCTAGCAATCAGCCTACTATTCGTCCCTTGACCCAGCAAACAAGTTACACTCCTCAAGTGACATCTATATATCCTATTTTCCTATTTTACGCATCTTTTATAAACACAGACAAACAAATCATAGAGATACTGTTCTGAACTAGCTGTAAGTACTGCAATATCACAATGCAGAGCACCAGTGCATATTTTTATTATATCAACAGATACCTTTTAAACAACTCCCAGAGACCACCATACTGTTTAACAGATACTCCACATAGAACTAACACATAGACTGACCACAAAGAAGTCCAGAATAAGAAATGTATGATTAGTCTCCAGGAGAAAACATGTGGTACTTCTGGTCGATCCATCAAGTCCTCTCTATCTTTGGAAGGATTATCTCCAACTTCAATGTATCTTCGTCGCATGAACAATTTCCTAGGAGGAGTATCTGGACCATATCCTAACAAAAGAATCACCTGCAACAAAAATGATGATAAAGACCCAAATATACATATATTGTAAATAAAAAACTTGTGCGTGTGTTTTCATAAAGGATTACTATTTCCATCAAACACAATAGGGCAAAGGAAGGCATACCGGAATAATCAGAATTACAGGGTACAGGGACAGATGAGTTGCCATGACCCATCCAAAAGCAGCCAAGGGAGCTAGTCCTGCATTCCATCAGAAAAACATATGTAAAAGCTACAAAAATAAGCAAGCCTCAAATACATCTTCATCCATCTCTATGTCAATTGCTAATAATCCCACCAGGAAAAAAAATATACATCATGGAGAAGAAGTTTGATGAAATGAAAGGGCAATCAGAAATTAATACTATCACAAAAAATTGCACTTGGTTCATGTGATTTGGATGCTCTTGCGTGGTACAATCACCACATGATATGGGACCTCAACTTTGTCTCAAGGAATCAACTGATCATTGCCTCAGATAGGATTACAACAACACTAGAGACAGTTGAGAACTCCATGTAGTTATAAGATGATTGTGATCCAATGCATATGCGTGTCCATGTTTCCATCTTTATAGGCATTCATTGTTGCACTACTAGGCAGTAGAGACGTTTTTTTATAATAAGATTAAAAAAAATTATAACTATGTCACAGAAACAGTAACTAGGCCCTGGCCTCATGTGTAGGACATGTCTATCATTTGAGTATCTATGTGATTTAAGCGAATGAAACTTCAATCAATTGAATGTTGATTGCTATGTGACCCAACTTCAGCAAGCCAGCTTCCAATAATTAGCAATTATTCACAAATATGCCAGACAAACATCAAAAGAAGTTTTGGAAAAGTTTTTATTTTTTATTTTTATAAGTAATGTTGTATATATCAAATAGCGTAAGGCGCCCCTAAGTACACGGGAAGTATACACAGGAAAACCAAAGCTAGCCCATAAAAGACCCCCATAAGAGAACCTTAACACCCACAAAAGCCCTAAGCCCACAAAACAGACCCCTAAAACCCCAAATAAGCCCTAAACCCACAAAGCAGTCCTAAACCTGCAAAGCTGTCCTGTCTTTACCCCGACTAGAGTCACTACCTCTAGAAGTTTTGGAAAACGTTACGTGAAGACCAAACTCAAAATGCTTCGAGTTCAACACAAGCCTTAAATCAAAATATATCAGCTACTATGAAGAGAATACAAACATACTTCTCAGAAAAAAAAAAATGAAGAGAATACAAACATAAGACAAAAATAGAATATTAGTTTTTTCTCTTCTCTAATTCCTTTCCTTTTTTTATTTTTGGGGTTTGTGGTTTGGAGGGTCAGGGTGTGGAGGATGGAGGTCACTAGTATGATCATTGGAGGAAAATATGGTTCTCATAACCAAACTTCAAAGCAAAATTACTAAGTTGATCTCAGAAACCCAAGCAGACAATGAAGACTTTAAGTGCAATGCAACAAATGTTAGCAACGTACCTTTACATGCTCCATAAAGGGACAAAATGATGGCCAGGTTTTCAACTGGGGAAGTGGACAAACCCACACATGCGACTATCGTGAAAGGATTCCATAAGTACACAAGAGCAGCAATATCTCCAGAAGTAATGATCTCTACAAACAACACAGACACAGCAGTTTATCAACTTGATAAAGATGAGTAGGGGGCAATCGGAATGATGGTTATATAGATTGATCAAAACAAAAGTTTCTCGTGGAAGTACCATAAGTGAATAGGTCTATTTGGAAGGGGGAGGGTGGGGAACACGGACTTGCACTCTTATAACAGTCACTTCCAACAGTCAATCCATATGCAAGTAAAGATTCCAAATTTTCTTTATTTTCCTCTGCCCTCCTACCATTTAAAAAGAGATCTTAACGGGAGGGGAATTTAGTGGGATAAACACTGTGCCATGATGAAAATTCAGAATAGCCTACCCAAAATACTTTGCTAGCTTGAATATTCCAGTACCATCTCAGCTGATCCAAGAGTCATATGGCCAATGCAACAGCCCCAGAGCTAACTTTCCTCTGTGTACATGTCTAAACCATCAACACTGTTCAAACTTATTTATGGCTTAATAGGGTGACTATTATATCTATCAAATGCATAAATCTTTTTAATCTTCCATTTCCATCAACAAATCAGCTACACACTAAATCTAAGAACACGTTCTTTTTTCTTCATTTTTTTTTGGCTGTCCAACAGTCTGCAAGTTGAAAAGCTTGATTCAAATGTTCACTATTCTCTAGTTTTCTTTTACCAACATTCTCATTATCTTAAAATAAATTAACTTTCCTGGAAAATCCTAATTGCACCAGAGCCTACTGGAAGTATCCTTTTTAACTATTATAATTACCTGACTTTTCCGGTAATTCAAAAAGGCCTAGAAGTTTCAAACTCTGACCATATGCCATCTGAAGTTTCTGGCCACTAGCACGAATGAGCATGGCATTAATAATATCTGCAATCACAAAAACCAAACTGTATCCAAGAGTGTGTTGATATTTACTACCTCACCAAATATGCAATATAAGTTAAATAAGGAACAAGAAAAATGAGCAGCATCCAAGCCGCTAGGAAAAAGGAGATGAAACAAAACCCAAGATTTTGAGCTGTCAAACACACAAAATGGAAGTGACTTTTTGCTTCACCAATTTCGAGTATGAATGTGATGGCACCAGTTCATATTAACAATCATAATAGAATCACCATACTGTCACTAACATGGTTCAAAATACAAAAACACCAAGAGCAATGTCAGAGATTTTGTGGCCTGGCAACTTGACAGGCAAGCCACCCAACAGAACTTGTATTCTTCCAACTGAACATGTTCAAATGGTTCTTATTCGAAAATGACACAAACACAACACAAAACACCACCAAGCAAAACAAGAGCACCAAACCCAAAAATCCTATCATCAAAATGAAAATGCATTTATCAAAAAAAAAAAAAAATCGTTCTTATAGAGCTTACTTACCAACAAAAATGAAAAAATGTTGACAAAGGGGTGCTACCAGAGAGAGCATGTATAAAAAGAAAATTGTGTCACATTATGATATGACACTATTAAAGCATGTCCGAAGTATCAATCTAATACCCAAGTGCACAAAAATGTAACACATAATATATTTGTTCCAAATGTGCGAAAATTATCACTAAACATTGGATTATTACGATTTAAAGCCTACGACACAAACATCCATCTGAAAAAAAAAAACAATAATAATAATAATAATAGGAAAAAGAGGCAAGAGATGCATGTTACCTGCATAGAAGATGATCAGGTAGCCCTTCGATTCTGCACCATCCGATAAATAGTTCAATAAATCTACCACACCAATAAAAACCGATTGCCTCTACACATTCTATTCAACTAAAGCACCAGATTTCAAAATTATCTAAGATTCTGTTTGGCAGCGCAGATAAACGTTTGCCTAGATCAGATTAAGCTCTGTCGAATTCATAGAATCTAGCTTTATATAATTTCACCTTAAATTCATAACTCTAATTCGAAGTTGAACAGGATTTGAAATGAAGCATAACAAACCACATAGGTTCATTTTGTTATGATTGGACTGTAGTTTAGGCTGATTTGTGGTACCTTTGTACTGTGAGTGGCCCGAGAAGCGACAGTAGCAATGGAGAGCCATGGTACATAGATCCTGTACAACAAAAACACACAAACTTATACTCAAAATTTCACACAATTTCAAACAAACGAAAAGAGGAAAAGCAATGGACCTGCGTAGGGAGACATTGATGACTGTTTCAACCAGTAACCCTCGGCCACTGCAAAATCAGCAAACAGAAAAACGAATTGGATTAAGCTAAAGATCTAGGAAGGAAATTAACGGTGTGTGAGAAAGAGCGAGCGAGGGAGTACGGCGGCGAAGGCTGGTGAGAGGCGTGGAGACTTCGGGGCGAGAAGCGAGGTTCAGGTTTTTGGGGAAGTATATAAGGATGAGTCTGAAAATGGCTGAGGCTATCACCCAATGCCAAAACCATGGCTGCTTCTTCTTCTTCCAGCTCTGCTCTTTAGCCTCCATTTTTTCGCAATGTGTTTTTCTCGGACCAGAGCTGAACTTGAGTTTCAGGGGATCTAGCTTTAGCTTAGCTACAAAACGTCGTCGTCTTGAGAGACTAAGGCGTCACTTTACCTCTATAATTCGGACTTTTATTTTTAATTTTAAATAAAAAATGCATTTTATTCCAGAAGTATGGCCTTTTTTTTTTTTTTTAATTTGAACTTTATTGTTTAAAAATTTTTAATATACTATTTTGAAGTTTTAAAAAAATTTTATTCGAACCATCCATTACTCATCGCCATATGAGTAAGCCGTATGAGCAAACGAAAATTCCACTGCATGAGACGCACTTAACATTTTTAGTGTTATTCTCCCCATATTGCCTAAAAAAACAAAAACAAAAAACACAAAAAAAAAACTGGGGGTCCATCACCGTCCATGGGTTGATTCCACCGTTGGGGTGGCGAGCCGGCCATTTAATCCAGCCAAATGGGATAGCCAGCTACCCCCAAAATGTCCAAGGGGGTAGTCATAGCCATTTTTTTTTTAGGGGCAATTTGAAGAGAATAAGACATAAAACAATGTCGTTGTTGTTAGAGGTTTTAGGAAAGGAACAAAAAAAAATTGATAACAGCTTCTATATATACACATTGTTTTGAATTTTTTTTTTTTTTTTTCATTTAAAAAACAGTTAGCAGTTAGTAATTCGACCGATATCTCCAAGATATAGCTCGATCGGCTGGGACCACGCCTAATAAAGCGAAGGTCACTAGTTCGAATCCCCCTCCCCCTCTTGTGTGGACATGTCAAAAAAAAAAAAAAAAATCTACTAACCGTTAACCGCCTAAGCAATTAAATAGTTTATGTGATACTTACCTCCATAATTACTAATATAATATAATATAAAGGGCAAAAGGGGGTGATTAATTATGACTATTCTATCTAAGCGTAACCATAATAGTATTTAGCCACTGATAACTACTATGAAGGGGTTTAAACGGTGAAAACCACATGTATTCTCTCAATACTAATGTAGCTTTAACCTAACCCAATCACACAAGGATATTGATAATTTTTAAGACAATTAATATTAATCGGGCTTGTGTGAGTGATTCTCACTTGTAGAGAGTTGAACACATGCCTTAGTACGTGCTCAATCTCATGAAAAACTTGCTTTAGACCACTTAACCACAACCACTAATTGACCAATCACTAAAATATAGACCGTCATATAAAATAGGGGTTTGTTAGGGGTTCTCCCGTAGTATTCTTATGGCGTTCTCCCAATCTTACGTAAAACATGATTTAAGAAAAAATAAAATTGCAATACCGTTATTTTGCTAACAGATTAATTTTTATGAGTTAATAGTTAGGTTCTAATGCTTTAAAACTTGTTTTAGGATTCAAAACTAAAACCTAAAGGTGAAAGGTTAACCCTTAATAGATGATATCACTAAAAATTGATTTGATCATCATAAATTTGATGGTAATGCCTAACAAATTTGATGCTAATGCCTCAAATTTGATGCTAATGCCTAAAAAAACCGGTGGTGGAGGCTATTACAATTTTATTTTTTTTCTTAAATCATGTTTTACGTAAGACTAGGAGAACGCTAGGAGAACCTACGGTGATAACCCCTAGCATTTTCCTATAAAATATTTCTTAGAGCATTCTCAATGGAGAAGTCAAATGACACTTTTATCTAAAATAGCTCCTTAAATTTGTAAAATACCTCATTGCATTGGAGAAGCAAAAGAACATGTAAAATATATATTTTATTGAATAAGCTAAAAAAAAGTTACATGTAGCGGCACTATTTAAAGAGTTATTTCATTTTTTTTATTGTTTCTCTCACCTATTTTCTCTTTTCCCAAAATTTTCTCTTACTATTTCCCTTCTACATCTCATTTTTTCAAAAATTTCTCATACTATTTATCTCTTCACATCTCTTTTTTCCCAAAAGTTGAAAAATAGGAAATTTAGAAAAAATACAATCCTTATAAAAAAAATAAAAAATAATAATATTTAAATTATATAAATAAAAATATAACTAATCCTATGTAGAAGGCATGTAAAAAATTATTAATTAAAGTAGATCAAGTGAATTTTGAAGAGACATTTTACATAAAAATTTGGCTCTCCATGGGAATGCTCTTAGAGCATTCACAATGGAAGAGCTAAATATCATTTTTATCTAAAATAGCTCTTTAAATTGATAAAATACCCTCTACATTGGATAAGCTAAAAAAAATGTAGAATAAATTTTTTGTTAAATGAGCTAAAAAAAAAGCTACATGTAGCGGCAATATTGAAAGAGCTATTTTCGTACATTTTCTCCCACGTCTGTTTTTTTCTCCCACTATCTCTCACAAAATTTTCTTCCCACGTTTTTTTTATTGTTTCTCTCACCTGTTTTCTCTTTTTTCAAAATTTTCTCCTATTATTTCTCTTTCACATCTCATTTTTTCCAAAATTTTCCCCTATTATTTCTCTCTCCACATCACTTTTTTCTCAAAAGTTGAAAAATAAGATATTAAGAAAAATACAATCATTATAAAAAATAAAAAATAATTAAAATTAAATGATATAGATAAAAATATAACTAATCGGATGTAGGAGGTCCTTAAAAAATTATTAGCTAAACTAGATAAATTGAATTTTGATGAGCTATTTTATATAAAAAAAATTAGCTCCTCCATTGTGATGGAAGAGCTAATTTTTTATTTATATAGCTCCTCAAAACTCAATTTATCTAGTTTAGCTAATAACTTTTTAAGGGCTTCCTACATCTAATTAGTTATATTTTTATCTATATCATTTAATTTTTATTTTTTATAATGATTGTGTTTTTCTTAAATATCTTATCTTTAACTTTTGAGAAAAAAGTGATGTGGAGAGAGAAATAATAGGAGAAAATTTTGGAAAAAATGAGATGTGAAAGAGAAATAGTAGGAGAAAATTTTGAAAAAAGAGAAAACATGTGAGAGAAACAATGAAAAAAATGTGGGAAGAAAATTTTGGGAGAGATAGTGGGAGAAAAAAAAGACGTGGGAAGAAAATTTAGGAAAATAGCTCTTTGAATAGTGCCGCTACATGTAACTTTTTTTTTAGCTCATTTAATAAAATATCTATTCTACATTTTTTTTAGCTTCTCTAATGTAGAATGTATTTTATCAATTTAATGAGTTATTTTAGATAAAATTATCATTTAACTCCTCAATTATGAATGCTCTTAAGAGTTAATTGGAAAATATGTATACCGAAAATATTTTCCAACAATAAAGCCAAATTCAATGGTGGGTTGGTAACCATGTGGTTACCCACTTCCACACGTTAGGAAGTGATGCGGGTATTAAGTTGGGTCAGTCAAACACTCAATTCTATCCTAATCCAATAGAAGAACGATTTGGTCAACTACAGAATTTAAACAACAAAGAAAATAATAAAAAGTTACAAAATATTTTGATAAGGTGATAAAAAGTGAATAAATGAAGAATTGTACTATTATATATAAATTTTATAAATAATTCTCTTATACTCTATAGAGAATAATGCCGATGTTAATTAAACTTGGGAAAAATATAAAAAAATCCCCCAAACTACCAGTCGTTTGCGATTTAGTCCCCCAATGTTCAAAATGTAATAAAGTAGTCCTCCAAACTACCAAAATGTATCAAAAATGTCACTCATTTTTTTATATTCCTATAATACCCCTATTCTTTTAAAAAATAAAACAATAAAAAAACTGTAAAAAAACTAAACAATTTTTTTAAAATATAAAAAAACCAATGGGCTAATAAATACAAAAACATTGTATTTGTTTTTTTTTTTTACAATTATTTTATTATTTTATTTGTTAAAAGAATATGGGTATTATAGGAATAAAAAAAAATAAGTTGCCTTTTTGATATATTTTGGTAGTTTGGGGGCTACTTTATTACATTTTAAACATTGGGGGGCTAAATCACAAATGACTGGTAGTTTAGGGGGTTAAATTATATTTTTCCCATTAAACTTTATAATATCAACCGTATTAATGTTTATTGTATAGTTTCAAAATTATGGGAATAATTTGGACCATTAAGAAGTCGATTCCCATTAACTATGAAGAGGCATAAATTTACTTAAAACACATTTTAAATTATTTTAAAGAAAAACTGTTAAATTGGTCTTTATAGTTTAACCTTGTTAATAAATAAATCTCTAATTGCCATTGGGCGTGGTTTGATCACCCATAACCGTCAATTCTATAGGTAATTTGGTCAACCACAACAATCAGTTTTTGGGATAGTCAGCCACTCTCATCGGTCGGTTATGAAGGTGGTTAGCTGTCTCCTCCCACCATCACTTAACCAAGTTTTTTTTTTTGGAAAGTCCACAAATCCTCATCAAACTACCATTAAATTGACAATGTCCCTCATAAACTTTCAATTGTGACAATGTTTCCCCCAAACTACCAAAACATTGTCAATGTTCCCCTAATGACGAAACTACCCTCAATAAAAAAATACTAAAACTTCTAGAAAAAAACATAAAACTAAAAAAAAAAAATAAAAAAATTCAATTTTTTTTTATAAAAATTGATTTTTTGTTTTTGTTTTATAACTTTTTTAAATAAAAACTTCTGTTTTTTAAAAAAATAACAATTTCTATGTAAGAAAATAAAAACTTTCGTTTTCTAAAAAAAATGAAACAAAAAAATTAAATAAAAATTTATGTTAAAAAATCATTTAGTTTTTTTTAAAAAAATATTCGTTTAAAAAATATTTTTTTTAAAAAAATCGTTCTTTTTAAATTAAAATTGTTCGTTTTTTAAATAATTTTTTTTTTTTAGTTTATAGGGATATTTTTGTCTTATTGAGAAATATATAGGGGCATTTTAATCTTTTTGCTAGCCTTAAGGAGGACATTGACAATGTTTTGATAGTTTAGGAAGGACATTGTCACAATTGAAAGTTTGGGGGGAACATTATCAATTGGGTGATAGTTTGAGAGGGGAAATATAGACTTTACCCCTTTTTTTTTTCTTTATCTATCTATTTATTTTATTTTTATTATAATTTATTTTATTTGTTTCTTTGTTACAAGGTTAAACTATTGGGACCAATTTGACGGTTTCCTAAGTTTAAATTATCAACACATCACCTACCATTCGCACAGTTTTTAAACTAAGGAGTGGAGAATGCTAGCTGCTCTTATTTTGTTATTCTCGTATTCTCCTGATTGTATGTGAAAATTATTTTATAAAATTTTTTTTTAAAAAAAGTTACTCTTATTTCTCTCATTTGATTTTTATAAAAATAATTTTCATCTAAGATTAGAAGGACACTAGGAGAGCACCTATCATGTAAAAAAGCTTATGAACAATTTCATGATACATATAAAATCCTCAGAGAGAAATGCGATTAGAAAAAATGTCATTGTTTTAATATACCATTTTAAAACTATTAAATGAACATTAATAGAATTAAAGTTTTGAGATTTAATTTACAATCAATATAACATTCTAGGACGAGGATGTTTGAAATGAAGCTCTAATTTTTACCATAATTGGCTGAATCTTAAAGGTGACATCAGCGAATGGCGATGCCAGTAATTTTGTGATCATGAGAGAAAATAGTAAAATAAAGAGTAAAACCAAATTTGATTGTAAAAAAATGTTAAATAATATAAGTAACAAAATAAATAAACAATTAAACATTATTTTATTATAATTTAATAATTTAATAAATTTATTTTTTTCTACAAATTTTAATACTTTGAAATCTTTATACAACACATTGATGATACATTTTATAATCTATTACTTTGTCACATCATAGTGTTATAGGAAATTAACATAATATCATCTATCTTTAAAATTTTAATCCGTGCGTAACTTTCCCTCATTTTCATAATATGCCTCACTACGATTTTGGACCATTTTGCTAGAATTTGAAGATTAGGGGTGAAAAAGTGGTTGCGGTTAGTGGCTAAAACTGCTAACTGCCTAGGCGCCTCCGCTAACTGCTAGGCTAGCAGTTAATCGCATCCTACTAACCGCTTTCTTTGAGCTTTTTTGTTGGGTTTTTTTTTTGCCGGTTTTGTTATGGTTTTGGGCTCACTTTAAACGTTTTTTTGCTCACTTTAAACTTTTTTTTTTTCATGGCCATTTTAACATTAAAAATTGCTATATACCAAACTACTTGTTGGTCACCTTTTACACAATATATAATACAAATAAAATTACAACAAAATCATCACTCCACTTGTAATCTTGTACACAACATACAAATAAATCACAAAAAACTTCATAAACTCACATTCAACATTTTCATAAAAATTCAATCAACCAAAAAAACCAATTTCAACTAACATCATCACAGAGCAGCCCTCAAATAAGAAAAAAAAAAGTATTATTGTGGATCACTTCTGTATATTTTATATATTATATTATATTATATTTTAAAAAAGCAGTTAACGGTTTTCAAAAATCCAATAACCGCTAACCACAAGGTAGTTAGTAGTTTTTACTAACCGCTTTTAAAAGCAGTTAGTGGTTAGTATGGTTAGTGGTTAGCGGCTCTAAACTTTCATCCCTATTGAAGATCACATTTTGTGAAGCGGCTGATGAAGATGAAGATGAGTGAGGGCTACGTACAATGATGTGAAAAAAATCATAATTGTGATTTTTGAAAGTCAAAAATTAAAAATAATACATGTTGCATTTTATTAGGTATGGCATGGCAAAGTGATAGATTTTGTTAAGTTATTTAACATAAATTGATTTATAAACGGTTATTTTGGCATACCTTTAAGAGCGATAAATTATTTTTTATACCACATAGAGTAATTTGTAATTTAGGTCAACCACAAATACAATGACTAATTTTAGATTTATCCCTTTAAAATATATAAAGAATGTTTATATATTTATCTAACTTTAAAAAAGAAAATTGTAGGTATAAAATTTTAAAAAGATAATTTGATTACAAAAGAGTAAATTGAAAAAAAAAAAAAAAAAATCATGTGAAAGTTTCGCAACATATCTATTTTTTTTTTTTTTTTGAAGTTCCATGTGTCTTGACTCAATTGGGAACGAAAACTAAGATCAAAAGTAAAAAAATTAGAAGGAAGATGGGTATTAGTGTTATATAATAAGATATGTCATGGGAGAGGTACCGGGAACTTTGTCAGTGTCAAAAGATTATATCATTTGAGTCTGATATTGCGGAAGCCATGGAGGGCTGTAAATTTTTGTTGTGAGTTGAGTTTATACGGGGTGGTTTTGAAAGGTGATGCCCTCTAAATGATGCAGGCACTAAGAAAAGATGATGCTAAAGCCAATGAACACCTAATTAAGCAAGTTCGAGGGGTGCTAAATTGCTTGTATAAACGAAAGATTACTCATGTCAGACGACATCCAAATGGTGCAATCCACCACCTAGCGAAGAAAGCGCTATCCCTCAATGTGGAACATGGTCTTATAGAGAAAATTTTCTATTGTATTTCTAATATTATCGGTGTAGAGCGTTGTGCTTAAACTGATTTCTTAATAATAGACTCGCTCAACTTCTTTAAGAAAAAAAAGTTATAAAAAACTACTTGAACCCAATTGAGGGTTTATAAAATTTGAGTAATATTAAAAATCATACTTTTCTCTCGCTATTATCTCACTCTGCTGACATGACAGTATATTAGTATCTATCGTTCATTAATTTTGTTTATAAATAAAAATTGATCTATGACTTATTGACACGATTAGATCAGCATTACTCATAAAGTCTTTCTTGATTCCTAAGAAATGATTACCATTTTATTTCATCACTTTCTCAAGAAAATTAAAAAGAAAAAAAAGCAAACCAAAACTTTACTTGGGAAAGGGGAAAAAGAATAACATTTATTTATGCCTATCCAATGAACACACAAAATATAGCAAGCTAGAGAGCCCATTTATTAGTAAACCTCCTAGAGGCGTAGAAGATTGGAGAAGGTACAAAAAACAAGCCACGCTCGCGCTCACTCCCACGCTCTCACGCTTCCACCTCAGCGTATCAAGTAGAGTTATTTTATTTAGAGCATTTTGCTAAATGTTTTTTAATCCCAAACTATATATAAAAAAAGCCCCTCTTTATATCGTTCCATACAAATATCTCTCTTTCTTTCTCCTCCAAGAAACCATAGAAAAGAAAAAGAAAAATACACAAGAAACTCTGAAAATCTGAGTCCGCTAAAATTTCTTCAATGGCGAGGCCTAATCAGGAAGCTATCGAGACGTTTATGAACATCACAGGGGCGTCGGAGCCAGTCGCCGTGCAAAAGCTCGAGGTGATTTTTCTTTCTGAACAGTGATTGCCGATCAAATTTTGGGATTGATTTGTCAGATTGAGCTTTCTTTTGTAAATTAATGCTTAAGTTTTTGCGGGTTTGAATGTGGGGAAATCGGAAATGTTGAGTTTGGTATTTGATTAGGGTTCAGTGTCTGGTAATTGGGTGCTGTTTGTTGCTCGATGATGTTTGAGTTGGTTGTTTAGATTTTTTTTTTTTTTTTTTGTGAGTCTGTATGGTTTGTTGGATTAAAGTTTCAGATTGTTGGGGTGGTGTTCTACTCTTATTGATGATCATTGACTTGAGGTAATTCGGTCAATTTAGCGTGTGGAAGGTGCAAATTTTTTTTGTGATAAATTTCTAGTCTTGGACTGACCTAGATGTCCTTGATGAATTTCCTTCCAATAGTGATTATGCATTTTAGTGCTATTAAGATAATGGGGATCGAACATATCGCATTGTCGAAGATGAATGAATTGTTGGATTTTGTATGAGTTTTGAATTTGCCCACAATACTTCAAGGATTAAATTGACAGGGAATAGCAATCAAGGCACTGCATTTAGAAGTATTCAATGTGCGATACTCGATTGATCATGGAGCATAAGTGGGCATCTCCTCTAGCTATCCTTTATGCAGCAACTTAATTAGTTTATACTGCGCTTGAATAAGTGTCAAAGTGAGAAAGAAAACTTAGTTCCACTACCTGTAATGAGATTGTATCCAGTAATGAGCTTGTAACAAGAGTAGTTTATATCCACTTGATTTCTGGATCCTATAAGCAGGTTTCTTTTGCTGTTTTCATTGAATCAATTGCTCGACATACCTTTATGTATTTAGCTCTGAAATTGAGTTCTTTGTTTTTATACCTCCACTTTTCATCTGTCATCTTGCTTGCAATCAGGCGCATGGCGGCAATCTCAATGAAGCTGTGAATGCACATTTTAGTGAAGGAGATGGAAGAAACACATCAGCAACGTATGCTATTTTATATTGTCATATTTTCCTTTTAAAGTATCTTACTCTGATTCTTCAATGATTACACACTGCATTATGCGACGTAATTTAATGTAATTCATTCTTACATGTTCAGCATGCATGAGACGTCTGTGGCTGTTCCACAAGATGATTTAATGGATATTGATCAAGTTGAACCACTGGGACCTCCTTCATCGCTTCTATCTGCAGCTGGAATTATGAATCGATTTTCTATTCTTGATCCAAACTTCCGTAGAAGTTTTTTGGATGGTAGTTCTAATCTTACTAACCGTGATCCCTTTGTGACACATCCAAGAGAAGTTAGGGAGATTCCCATAGAGGTAAAGGATGGCAATCAGCCATCTGGTCATTCTGGACATGCTCCTGCTATTGAGGATGTCACTGGAACTGTGCATGCACGTGGTCCAGATATTCATGGGACTGTTTTAATTGAAGATGAAGATGATGAGGGTATTTCAGCTGCCTCAACTGCGCAGGCTAGACTGCGGGATGGAGGAAATGATCATATTTTGGGTGATGGTTCTCATGGCAGAAATGTTAGACCCAATGCTCCTGGATTTGAGAGTTTGCCAGACTATAGCAACGACATAGAAGAAGAAATGGTTCGAGCTGCCATTGAGGCTTCAAAATGGGAGGTTGAGGCTGCACAAAATGTATGTGACACAAACCTTCAGTGCCTGTGAGCATGTCCACTGTGTTCTCTGTTGGTACTAAATGCATGCATCATATCTTGACGCAGGACTTAGCTGAACCGGAACCTCTGCCGAGGCAATCTCACTTGGAAGATCCTGAACTTGCACATGCAGTTTCATTGTCCCTGAAGGTCTGTTCTGTGACGTTGTGTGTTTGAATTTAAAATGAAATCTTGGTCCTGTTTAACATAGAATAAATTCAGACAGCAGAGAAAGAGAAAGCCTTGCGTGAGCAAGGGGAAAGTGCTGGGGCATCAAAGGTAGGAGTTGAGCCAGGTGAGGTGGAGCTACAAGAATTAGCTGCATCAAATGGGAGGTATATGTCCATTCCTGCGTAGTAGTGTTTCACACATTATATGGTTTCTTGCTATGACTCAGTGTCGCTTTTGTTTTTCTACCAGCTACATGTGCTTCTTTATTCCTAATATGTGATTTCTACTGTTGGGAGGAGGAAATATGATGAGGGTATTTGATAATTCTAGGTTGGAGCCTGGAAGCTCATCCATCCAAGAGGAAGCTGAAGATGTGGAGGAGCAGCCTCTTGTCAGGCATAGGTCCCGACGCATGTCTTCTGGATCTCTGGACTCTGCAAAAGGTGTTGAAGTTGTTGAGGCTAGTAGCCCACCATCAAGTCCTGGACGGCATGTTATTGGTAATCATCCACAGCACAGTGAAAATGCCTTCCCTGATGAGGTATCTTACTTATGTAACATTAGTTCTCATTAAAATTTTGACTTTCAGTTGATCAATTTTAGTTACTAAAATGTTCTGCATCAACTATTTTTTCACCTTTTCTTTCATCCCTAATTCAAGTGGGGAGGGATTTCTTCTGAGGAGCATGATGAAGCAGTCATGCTGGAGGCTGCTATGTTTGGTGGAATTCCTGAAGGGACTGGATATCGTTTTGCATATGCACCTCATCAGTTCGTGCAAGCTGAGGATCATTATCTCCAGCGAATGCCTCGCCCGCCATCACCCTCCCTGGCTGCTCAGCGCATGATACGGGAACAACAGGTTTTACTTTTGGGCTTCAGAAATAAAGGTTTGAAGTTTTGGGCCACTAAAAATGGTGCGATTTAACTCTATGATTTGTCTGATGCTTGCAGGATGATGAATATCTTGCGTCTTTGCAAGCTGACAGAGAAAAAGAATTGAAGGCCATGGTGGAGGCTGAAACTCAGCGTTTACAAGAGGAAGCAGCTAGAGAAGCTGCTCGTGAAGAAGAAAGACTAAGAGAGGAAGAATCGCGTAGAAAATTGGAGGAAGAGCAGGTACTGTTAATTGATCTATGTTTGGTTAAAGTTGTGCCATACGACATGGTTATGTTAGCTCCCTTCCCCCCAAATTTCCCCCACTTCCCCATTTCTTGGTAAAATTAGATGTATCTGGTGGTCTAAATTAGGTAGAGGCAGAGTACATGCACTTCATTTCTTCTGAATACTGGAATGAGCAGTATCCTGTATATTTGGCGAACTATCCTGGAAACATGGTCATTTACGTCTTTTCACAATCTTTAAATACTTTCTTTCATGTTTTGCAAATGAAAAATGGTTTTTATGATACCTGAGTAATTGCTCTTTTTAAATTTTAAATTTTTTTTATGGGTAAGCTAGGACTTTAATAATAATTATACTTAGGAACCTCAAGAGGTTGGCTCAAGTGATAAGGGCTTTGGTCTTGGTGGCTTTCCATTAGGTCTAAGGTTTGAATCCCCTTGGGTGCAAATAATTCCTTAAGGCCATTGCTCTGCATTGGAGGGATTCCTTGTCATAATAATAATAATAATAAGTTATTATGGTTTGAGAGTTAATCCTTGTTTCTAAATTTTTATGAATTTGATCTCGAGTATGTTAGATATAATGATTGTATTTAATAGGTGACCTGAAATGATCTTTAATACCCTTTATATTCTTTTTTGGTTCCAAATGGTGTAAGGTTTTTCTTCGTAAACTTTTGCTTGCAATTCTGTCTTTATAATGGAGTATGTGCATACCCTACTTGTTTTGCATATCAGTACATCCCCCTTAATATTTTTTTGTACAAGTTACACCTGACTTGGTTTAAGCTGCCTACTGAACTAGAAGGACTTGGAGTGAATATAGTATTCCAAGTTGTTTACTGCTGCTGTCTGTATGACTCTTACTGGCAGGAATTGGAGAGACAATTAGCTGCAAAAGAAGCTTCTCTGCCTCAGGAACCAGCATCGGATGATGAAAATGCTGTAACCCTTCTAGTACGGATGCCAGATGGTAGCCGCCATGGACGCCGGTTTCTCAAGTCGGACAAGCTGCAGGTAAATTTTACGAAGGAATGATTTTTTTTTTTTTCCTCCTTTACGTTTCTCTTATGCTAAACGTGCACTATTACTTGCTTTGCAGCATCTTTTTGATTTTCTAGATATTGGTAGACGTGTCAAACCTGGCAGTTACAGATTGGTAAGTACACCCAACTATTTTTCAATTAACCCTACATGCGTCTGGTAAATGTGATTTAAAAAATGTTGACAACTCTTTTTCAGTTAGTTTACAACTTGTTGACACGTGTTAGCATGTGATTAAAGGATGTTAAAATTTTCAGTTGCTGACGTAGCTTCAATTAGGGAGGACAATTTTTGACAGGACCTGCAAACCCGACATGAGCCCAACACGAAACTAGCAGATTATGATTGAAGAGTTTTGGCTCATTTAATTAAATGAGTCGGGTTATGGTCGACCTATATAATCTTATATCCATACCTTGACACGATCCAAATTCGACACTAGAAAATGAATTAAAATTACTACTCCTAACTTCAATCGCATGCCGACACATGTTAACAAATTGTAAAAGAGTTGTATGTGTCACATTCCTATTATTTATACAAAGAAGTAAGGTTTATTTATTGTAGTGCCAAAAAATCTGTACTACTTATTAATGCATGCTAATGTGATTTGAGGATACAGGTGAGGCCATACCCTAGGCGTGCATTCAGTGATGGGGAGAGTGGTTTGACGCTGAACGAACTTGGGCTGACGAGCAAACAAGAAGCCTTGTTTTTGGAGTCGATTTAGTAAACATACTCCGATACTCTAGAAAATTAGCCACTTGAATGTTCCATTCTATTAAAATATGGGTTTCACTTCGGTTTGTGGTGTTTGGGGAGGGAGGATACGTGAAATTCAAGGAGATGATCAAAATTATTCCTGACCTTGCTGCTGGGCAGAAAGAACAATCATTTATCAGTATTTGTTTTCTCATTAATTGTTCATGGGTAATATGTGGTGACCGATCATGTTAACTTGTTGGTGAGCTTTAGATGTCTGAAATAAATAAAGGATAGAATGGACGCTCATGTTTGGATTATAATGAAGAAACACATGCGTTAGCTAAAATGAGGGAAGAAAAACTTATGGAGAAAAATATTTTTGATTAGAAAAATGTTAGCCTACAACTTTTTACGGTTCTTTTATAATTGGTTTACACATATCAGCAAATTGTAAAAGAGCTGTAGGTGTAATATTATTCTTTCGATAATTTATGTGTTAAGAGTAATACAATTACAAGTATGAATTTTGTCTTTTTGTCTCTTGAATTGGTGGCTTTAAAAAATATTAGTAGACTTGAAATTAATCACTATTAAATTTTGATAAGTTATATCAGGAATAAAAGAGGAGCAAGAGTCATACTTCTATCATTACCATTCCTGGTTGAGTCCTAATTCTATCATTACCATTTCTGATTTTAGTTTTTAGCAATCTGAACGGTAAGAGAGATCTTATTGGACTTATGGCCATGCAAGCTTTGGGCAGCTCGCAAATACCTGGCCATCACCATCTCTTTTAATAGCCCAATTAGCTTGTTAGTGAGAGTTGTCTAGAATTGTTGGCCAATTGTAACCCATACACACGAGACACATTTGGATGCGTATTGATGGGATTACCGCCAATAAAAGGTTGCTTAGTTGCATGCAAAAAAGGTTGCTTAAGAGTTAAGATTGTTGCATGGAAAAAGTTTTCTTCGAAATTGTGTAGGAATAAATTCTTTTAATTTAATTTATTAAGTTAATATATAAACTCGTTGGCTTAGTGGTTGTAGAGTCTGGGACTTTGAGTATGTTCTTCAACGTCTTAAGTTTAAAACTCATTAAGTACAAATTGCCTTTTGAGGTCATCATACTGGAGATTCATTTTTTGAATTAACCGAGGTGTATTTATAAAAAACTCCTAACTGATTGCTTGTGCATCATCGAGATTAGTTGGAGTGAAGCTTTGGATATCCGGTGTCAAATAAAAAAAAATTAATATATATTTTTAGACCAACACATGTTAAAAAGAAGATATTAATTTAATAGACATAATTAAAAAGAATTAATTGTATCCTTGGTTGCATATGGTCTGTGTCTCTAAACTTCTACAATATTCCGCAAGCTTGGAGCAATTGCTTCTTCCATTTGACGTGGGCAAAAGCCAAAAGTCTTGTCCTCGTTTAGCCGTTCGAGGTAGACTTTCTCGTGCTCTCTCTCTCTCTTTCTCTCTAGTCTGCCAACACATCATGGCAATTCTTCAAGCCCATGTGGGCCCGATCTCATTGGATTACCACTCATTCTATCCTTGCATGCTCATGCTCCTCTAAAGTTGCATAACGTTCTAGCTAGCTACTCTAGAACCTAGGAACTAGGAAGATCCCACCACTAGAAAGGTTTAAGAGTATTCAAATCACTTTTTTTTCTTTTTTTTTTCTTCTATTCATATTGAAATCACTTATAATAGATTACATATTTGAATATGTACTTTTTATTATTATTTTAATATGTCTGCATAATAAAAAGATATGAAGATTCAAACTAATAAACTTTGCTTTATGAAACATGATCCACAACCGATTGAACTGCTACCCTTTATAAACAAATATGTTATTTTAATCTACACACATAAATATTAAATGGGTCCACACTCTGTCGAGCAAGCATAAATAGGGCTAAGATTACTTATAATATAATAAATTAAGTGTGAAAACAAGATTACTTATATAAGAAGAAGAAGAAGAAGAAAAGTACGATGATACATAATTATATGTGTATGGGCTGGGGTTGTGCTAGCTCCTCCTCCGATGGATGGTTGCAGCAAAGTACAAAGCTCAATTAAAACAACAGTGGGAAAAAGACCCACACCACACCACCTACCTAATTTTGTCGAAGCTTTGATCACTTTATAAAAAAAAAAGCTTGGTTAGATCTTTAATGGCGGTTTGTTGTCCACCACGTGTCAACTATACCTTGCTTAGTCTGCGGGAGGAAAAAAAAATTAATACAAAAGAAATTAGAAAGGCAATAATATGATGATGTAAACCCAACGGTCAAATGAACGGACACCCAGGGGGGACAAGCACGTGAGGCCTTCGTGACTGACACCGGACACCCCGAACCCCAACATTTACCCCAAAAGCGAGAATAAAAATTCCTCAAATCCATACTCTCCGTACACCAACCCCCCTCTCTTCCTTCCCCCAACGGTCATATTTCACCGACAACCTCCAACGGTCATATAGACTATTACTCTTCCACCGCCCGATTCTCCTCCATCCAACGGCCAGATAACGAAGTTTCCTCCCTCGACCTCTTTTTCACGCAGCCATAACATTTTTTCCTCAATGCGACCGGTAAATCAAATCATTCGTAGAACCCAGAAGAAAAGCAATGATAGCGACGGCTGCTTGTAGGGGTAGAAGTAATAGTAATAGAGTATAGCTGTGAGTAAGCGTAAGTAGAAGAAACCACCCACAGTATATAAAAGCAAGAGTCTCTTATGGTTTATGGTTTTTTTGGGTAGGAAATTTTGAGAAGCAATTTCTTTGTTCATAAAATATTATGTTCATGCATGTTTGAGGGGTTCTCGGAGCTGGGCCTTCTGGGTTTTTCTTCTGATTCAGCTTCAGCTATGGTGGACTTCATGGATTTTCCAAATGCTGATCTGGGTTTGAAAATTTCTCAGGATCTCATCCACCAAGTTCAGCTAGTATGTTTCTGCATTTCCATTCATGGTGTAAGTTCCAGTGATCAGAAAAACCAGTCTTTTCTCCAATGAGTTCTCTCTGAACATTACGGAATCCGATGATCGTTTTCTGGTAGGTCTTTTAAATTAGTTTTCGATTCTTTCATTCTTTTGGGGTGGGATTCTGTTATTTATTTCATACCACATATATATACATCATATAGGAACACTCAAAAATTTGTGAAAGCTTTTGTTTGTTTTTCATCGGATTCCTATATTGTTTTTATTCTTGTGGTTTCTGAAAAATTCACACACTCACATATATAGTCTGTCCTCTCCGGATTTCTCTGTTCTGTTCAAACATTACATTCAGAGTTTCATATAGATCCATATAATTTTCATACGGAAAAACCATACATTTCATCATACTTCAAAAACATTTATAGAAACAAAGAGAGATTTAGGGGGGAGAGTGAACAAACATATAGGGTGAGTGAATTGAAAGTTAATCAAACAAAGAAAGAAAATAGGAAGGTCATAGAGGATGTTGGCTGGGTGTTCTAGTTCTACATTGCTGTCACCGAGACATAGATTGAGGAGTGAAGCACCTGCACAGTTGCAAGCCTGCCATTTTCAGCTGCCTTCAATGAGCACACAGAGACTGGACTTGCCATGTAGCTTCCCACGCAAGGACACCTCGCGCTCGCAGCCAATTAGGCCGGTGGGCCTTTCGGTGGAGAAGGCGATTGAATCGAAGACCAACAGTTGTTCTCTCAAGCAGAACATCCGACTTCCGCCTTTGGCGACAACAGCTCAAACGACGAGTGCTCAGACTGCATTTATTGAAGCGAAGAGAGAGATCAAAGATGAGTTTTGGGAGAAAGGAAAGAGCTTGAAGAGGTTAGCGGAACAGGGCTCGTTAGATGAGTCATGCTTTAGCAGAGCCAAGAGGAAAAAGGGCGGCAGTGACAATGGGAAATCCGATGACATTCTCCGACGCGGCGGTGGTGATGGTTTGAGTTTTGGCCAACTGGGTGCTGGGAATTTTTGGTTTCATCATCCTCAAGTTCCTTTCTCTCTGACATGTTCAGGGGATGAAGAGAGGATTTGTTATGTGCCTGGTGAAGTGATTTCTCCGCCTTTGCCGCAGTCAAACAATCCGTGGCTGGACTCCGTTGTGACTGAGATCACAGACCTCGGCGAGAAGGACGGTGAGACAAGCCACAAGCTGGTGAAGGAAGCCTCAGGGTCGAGTGCTTCATCAGAGAGCCAAAGCTTGGAACTTAGGCTAACTGAGAATGTCTCTGAGCAAGAAGTGGGAAATGGTTCTGGGTATCCTTATTCACATGAAGGTACTGAAGAGGAGGCTGGGGAGGAAGACAACAACCAAGGGGAGAATCAGGGGTTTGAGCTTGTCAGCTTACTTGCAGCATGTGTTGATGCAATTGGAATGAGGAATATCCCAGCAATCACCCATTTTATAGCTAAGTTGGGTGAGCTTGCTTCGCCAAAAGGAGGGAGCCCTATTAGCCGTTTAACAGCTTATTATGCAGAAGCTCTGGCTATACGAGTCACAAGGCTTTGGCCTCATATTTTTCATATTAACACCCCTCGGGAGCTTGATCGGGTAGATGATGACTCTGGTACTGCATTGAGGCTTTTGAACCAGGTGAGCCCAATTCCAAAGTTTCTTCATTTTACATCAAATGAGATATTGCTGAGAGCTTTTGAAGGGAAGGACAGGGTTCACATTATAGATTTTGACATTAAGCAAGGGCTTCAATGGCCTAGCTTGTTCCAGAGTCTAGCTTCTAGGACTGATCCTCCAAGCCATGTTAGAATCACGGGTATTGGTGAGTCTAAGCAAGAACTCAATGAAACAGGAGATAGGCTTGCTGGATTTGCTGAGGCATTAAACCTGCCTTTCGAGTTTCATCCTGTAGTGGACAGGTTGGAAGATGTGAGGCTGTGGATGCTTCATGTCAAGGAGCAAGAGAGTGTGGCTGTGAATTGTATTTTCCAAATGCATAAGACGCTTTATGATGGGAATGGAGGAGCTCTAAGAGACTTTTTGGGACTCATCCGAAGCACAAACCCGAAAATTGTCCTTATGGCAGAGC
The DNA here is from genome assembly GCA_006937295.1 of Carpinus fangiana. Classification (NCBI taxonomy): domain Eukaryota; kingdom Viridiplantae; phylum Streptophyta; class Magnoliopsida; order Fagales; family Betulaceae; genus Carpinus; species Carpinus fangiana. Next base: position 2,761,670 of record CM017325.1, on the reverse strand, counting down.
AGGAGGCTGAACACAATGACCCCAGATTGGAAACAAGAGTATCAAATTCAATGAAACACTACGCTGCCATATTTGACTCCATTGATTCTACCCTTCCCTCGGACAGCTCGGTGAGGCTAACGGTGGAGGAGATGTTTGCACGCGAAATTAGGAACATTGTTGCTTGTGAGGGAAGGGACAGGTTGGAGAGGCATGAGAGTTTTGAGAAGTGGAGGAAGTTGATAGAGCAAGGCGGGTTTCGATGCTTGGGAATTGAGGAGAGGGAAATGCTTCAGAGCCAATTGCTGTTGAAGATGTACTCTTGTGAGAACTTTAGTGTTAACAAGCAAGGGCAAGATGGAGCTGCACTTTCTTTAAGTTGGCGAGATCAGCCTCTTTACACAGTCTCAGCATGGGCGCCGGTTGATGTTGCAGGCAGTTCATCCTCTTATTCTCACCCAAGTTGATTGCTTCTGGTTTTCTTTTCTTCATGCATTTTCCATTCTTGCATACAGAAACTCAGAAAGGGATACAAAATTCTTTTTAGGTAGGAAAGCTATGGTCATTCTTTCATTCTTTTATTGCAGATAAGATTGTCAGTCATTAGTGTCAGAATTATTTTGTATGGATACAGTAGAGTCATACTGATTTCAGTGGTTACAGGCCAGATTTCCTAGATTTCAGACACTAGTATTTGGAGTCATTTTGTGTTTATTCTTTAATTCTTTATATGTATGCTGAAATTCTTAGTCAGTTTTCATCCTATTGTCTTTGTTGGGGGTTCCTCATAAACCATGTAGTTGGAAACTCGATTGTTATATATGAAATGATTTATTTGATTTGTGATATTTTCATGCTTAGTGTATAAATCACATATTAATTACAATACTCAGAAGTCAGAACTAAACTGGTCTTTACAAATTACTATAACTATTATGAGTGCTGCTGGAATTATCAACACAATCTTACTTACACAGATCATGTGTTTTTTTTTTAAGGGTGGCAATTTATATTCGTTTATAATAGGTCTACTCTAACCCGACTCATTTAATTAAACGGGGCAAACTCTTGAACTCTAATCCATAAATTTCGCGTCGAATTTGCAAATCGTGTCAAAAATTGTCAAATTCTATTTCTTTCAGCAATATACCAATAGCATTGCATGAGTGGATTTGTGTTTCAGATTATGAATATCAAGCAGCCCATGAGGTGATGCAAATAGGCAATCTCATTGAAACCAGAAACTATGTTTTGAGCACGGGAAACAGAATAAACCAGCTTTATAAAGATACAGTAAAATGATAACTTTGTGACATAGACTACAGGTTTTTATTAGCAGAGCAAGTGATGAGGAGTAAAGGTGGTTCTTTCTGCAAGGTTACACCAAATTTCTCGCTCATGTCGTGCTCTTCAAGATCATTTCCACGATTCCATCAGGCAGAGACCAATCAAGGAAGTGAAGTAAGGAAGCAACTTTTTGCAGCCATTGGTAGTCCCGGGCAGGTTCTCTCCTTCCCGGAGTAAAGGGCAAGAACTCATCAAAATCTTTCCCTTTGAGAACATTAATAGGTCTTCCAGTACATGAGTCTTGACCGATTAGGGTTAATAATTTTTTACATGTTCCGTGAAACCGACACAAACTCAAATGTGACCGTTTAATTAAATAAATTGAGTGATGGTTGACCATATAGTCTTTCACCCATGCCTCCTCGACACCGCATGAACCTAACACGCAATATTTAGTTTGATTTATCTTCTAAGTTCTTCTTGAACTTTCTTCATGGATTATGGATTCTTTATGATCAGTTCTGCCATTCCCCATTCAATTGCTGAACTTCTAGTGTCTGCAACAGCAGACAAGAGCTCCTGCCAAGACATTATAAAACGTTATCTCAAAAACATGGATGCTTGTAAATTGCTCTGCCAATGTGAATAAAGAGGTACAGCTAGTTGAGTAACCCAGCCGACATTCAAGAAAGATAAGAAATAAATTGTCAATGTCACCTGATATTGATTATTGTTGATATCAAAATCCAAAGGCAAGAAAGACAAATTCAGATTCTCATGGTTTGATTAGCACACTAGTCAGTCAAGAAATTGAGGGACCACTGAAGTACCATGTTATATATTGACGGGCTTCTAAGGCCTAACTACTAAGAAAGCCTAATGAAGCCTAAATGACATACATGTTAGCCTAGTGGAAGGCCCAAGCTGAGCACTAAGGCTATCACAATGCCATAAGCACTCCCAAATATACCAACCCCTACACGCCCAAAAACTCTTGCATGTTATTTATTTAGCTTTACTAGCTTTAACTCTCTGGGAGCTAGGGTTGTAGTGGTTTGGGCATCGGTGTGCCTCCGGTCTCTAAATCCGACGATCATCTGATGACCCATTTTTTATTTTGCAAATAGAATTTCTCACCCATTGTCGGTTTTTTATATTAATAATTATATGTAGTCTGTAAACTATGTGCAATGTAGTTTGCTTGGTAATTGACAAGGACCAAATCAAGGAGTCAGACATGTATTACCATGATTTTTGTTTTTTTGTTTTTTTTGGAGAGGACAAATCTTCAATGAAGAAAGATGAGAAAAAAAAAAAAAAAATCATGAAGGATTTATTGCACCAAGTTTGGCAATAAATCCTTACACTAATGTCCCTCTCAAAACCTTACACCTTGGCATCCAATTGTCTTCCTTCGTATCACCTTCATATAGTTGTCATCTTCAAGCGTGGAGGGAGGTGCGAAAAATATCTAACAAAGATTTTTTGCTTCAATTTTAAGATGAAAAAATCTCGTCTTTATAAGTTGTTTAATCAAAACGACACATTCTATCATTTTCAAACCCTAAAAATGACAATCAATCGGAGAGGTTCTTCTCATATCTCTTTCAATTTTTGTTTGAGAATGACTCCTCCAATGTTGCAACAATTATCAAAAGGAAAGCAATGCACATAACCTTATTGGTAGTACCTTTCGTACAAATTTCAAAACTATGGTTTTAAATGAAATTGTAGAAAATATCTCGTTTGTGAGCATGTTTGAAAAATGACGAACGGTAGGCAATTTGACGTGTTAAACACACAATTTTAAAGGGTGAATCACGATTTTAAACGCAAAATCGCGATTTTACCAAACGCTTAATTCCGTTTTTAAAAATCGCATTTTTATTTTTCAAATCGTACTTATATAAACTTTTACACTAAATGAACCCAATAAGTTCAATGGAGGGAAAGATTATCTCATGAAATTCAATAAAGGACAATCTTCTCGATCATATCTCTTTTCAAAATTTGTTTGAGAATGATTCTCCTAATCTTGTGTCAATTTTTGAAAGCAAAGTATGGGCATGAACTTTGAAAGACATGCAAGAGCAATCCCACCCGTTGTCATATAGATATCTTACGTATTATTCTCTTAATTTTATTATTTTTTAAATCAATCATTAAAATTTTTGAGAGCCATGAGATGAATCTGCTTAAAAAACAAAAAAAAAAAGTACGAAAATGTTCAGCAAAATGATTTATAGCATTTTCCTTTATCACATCATTTGAGCCAAAATCAAAGGATGTCAAGTGTTGAGGTGATGTGTGACTTGAATCTATCAAGTCTTTGTGGGGCTTTCTTGATATTGACTCAATTGAATTCTAATGGCCAATGGGAATTGGTTTCCGTCTTCAGCCTCAACCTTTATGCACCATAAAAGAATACTCTTAGGGGCCGTACCACGCCTCTTCGATTTGCCCCTACAAAAGAAATGTCACTATTTTTTATTTTTTTTTGAAAAAAATTATTATTATTATTTTTAATTTTTTAATTTGTAATAGTATGAACTTAAATCAAAATTAACTCTTAAAAATCAGCTAATAAAAGAAAGTGTCTAAAAGCTTATATATAGATGGCTAATATTAGAGTTAACTTATATAAGATACTAATATCGTAGCAGATAATAATTCATTTTGCGTGATAGTGAGATTTGAATGTAATGGAGTTTTAGGTTATGAGCGATTTTTTCTCTTCACTATTTTTGTATTCCATCTTTGATAGTAAATTTCTTTGTTGTCGTATATGCGGACGTACCTCACATTAAGGGAATCACATAAATCTTGATGTCCTGTGTGTGATTGTTTTGTCTTATTTATCATAACCATAATCTTTTACACTACAAGTGGTGTTTAAGCTAAGCATAAATGATAAATACCTTTACATCCCAAACTTCTATTTGAAATTTTGACCAAAAAACCGTCAAAATGCTGCAACAACAATAGTAATTAGATACGTGTCTCCTATACCAAAACATATAAAAAACATATATACAAAGCCAAAAATAAAATTCATTAGGTGGTCAGACCACCCTCCAACTTAGCGATAATGCTGATAAGGGGTAGTCAAACCGTTCCCAAAGATTTTCGAGTGAGCGTTTGAGTGATTTGGTGGCAGTTTCGGTCAAAATTTCAAATGAAAGTTTAGGATGAGAAGGTTTTTTTTTTTTTTTTTTACCAAAAAAAATTTAATTACTTTTAAACCCTAATAAGCTTATCGCAAATGGGTGGTGCAACCAAATATATTGATTTTATATTTTATTATTACTATTATTATTATTTTATCAGAAAGACCAAAACAACTATGCATGGGTGGGAGGTATGAATTTCATGTTCATCCGCATTATTTTCCTTACCATTATCATTGTGAGGTGATTGGTGAGGCTGCCATCATGCTAGTGACACTTTGTCTAATACGACACCGCTTGATTAAATATTAATAAAACTTATACAATATAAAAAGATCAGTGCCCACCTTTTTAAAATTTTTCCTATCAATACTAATTGCACTTTTCTTTATTAAATGCCATCACATTAAGAGCCTAATTACTGATAGAGACAAATAGAAAGCTAATATTAATGTGGTGTTACTCTCATATGACATCAAGGCATGTATAATAATTACTAATTAGTTAATCATCATTGATATTTTAAGATGGACGGACAATGTCACGACTCACGATCAGCAAAGTATAATTTTTAGCATTTCTCGTTCATCAAAGCCAAAAGAATGAGGTCATTGGTTCAAATATAATCAGAAAACTCAGGGCGTTTATGTTGACATAAAATGACTTTCGTCAAAAAATATTTTTATCGAAATTTTTTCTAAAAATATTTTTCAGCGTTTAGCTCATTCAGAAAATGAGTGGCGACATAAAATGGTCAACAACTTTCATCATCTTTCGAGGAGGTCCCGATAGTTTGAGAAGAATAAACTCAAACTTGAAAAATGGTTTACGAAATTTAAAAATAGAAACATTTTTCTGAAATTAAAGTAGTTTTTTTTTTTTTTATCACACCAAACACCATAAAATATGAAAAATTTACACTGAAACAAACGAAACCATATAAGGCTCCGTTTACTTCGACGTAAAATGGTTTCCAGGAAAATGATTTCCGTATTTTACGGTGTTTACTTAGACGTAAAATAATAGTCAACGGAAAACATTTTCCCTTTGACCGAAAATCCTTCTTTAATTTTCGGAAAATGGTTTACGGTTTTGAAAACCGTAAACCAATTTCCGATTTTGAGCATCTCATTCTCAAATTGACGTATCCTATCGGGACTTGACCAGGACCCCCCAGGGACTTGTTCGGGACTTGTCCGGGACTCGCCCGGGACTTGCCCGGGACTTGACTGGGACCTGCCCAGGACTTGACCAGGTCCCGCCCGGGACTTGTTCGGGACTTGACCGGGACCCGCTCGGGACATGACCGGGACCTACCTGGGACTTGACCGGGACCTTCTCGAGACTTGCCCGAAACCTGCCTAGGACCCAACCGGGACTTGACCGAGACCCGCCCAGGACTTGTCCGGGACCTGCCTGGGACTTGACTGGGATCCGCCCGGGACTTGTCTGAGACCCGCCCGGGACTTGTCCGGGACCCGCCCGGGACCTGCCCGAAACATGATCGGGACCCGCCTGGGACTTGTCCGGGACCTAGCCAGGACTTGACCGGGACTTGTTTGGGACCTACCCGGGACTTGTTCGGGACCTGCCCGGGACTTGACCGGGACCCGTCCGGGACTTGTTCGGGACCTGCCCAGGACCCGCCTGGGACTTGACCGGGACCCGCCCAGGACTTGTTCGGGACCCGCCCGGGACTTGACCGGGACCTGCCTGGGACCTGCTTGGGACTTGACCAGGACCCGCCCGGGACTTGACCGAGACCCACCCGGGACTCACCTAGGACTTGATCGGGACCCACCCGAGACTTGACCGGGACCCAATTGGGACTTGCCTGGGACTTGTTCGGGACCCGCCCGAGACCTGACAGGGACTTGTCCGAGACCTGCCCGGGATTTGACTGGGATCTGCCCGGGACTTGTCTGGGACCCGCCCGGGACTTGATCAGGACCCGCCCGGGACTTGTCCGGGACATGCTCGGAACATGATCGGGACTCGCCCGGGACTTGTCCGGGACCTGCCTAAGACTTGACTGGGACTTGTTCGGGACCTACCCGGGACTTGTTCGGAACCTGCCCAGGACTTGACCGGGACCCGTCCGGGACTTGTTCGGGACCTGCCCAGGACCCGCCTGGGACATGACCGGGACCCGCCCGGGACTTGTTCGGGACCTGCCCGGGACTTGACCTGGACCTGCCCGGGACTTGACCAGGACCCGCCCGGGACTTGACCGAGACCCACCCGGGACTCGCCTGGGACTTGATCGGGACCCACCCGGGACTTGACCGGGACTCGCCCGGGACTTGTTCGGGACCCGCCCGAGACCTGACCGGGACTTGTCCAGGACTTGCCCAGGACTTGATCGGGATCTGCCCGAGACTTGTCTGGACCCGCCCGGGACTTGACTGGGACCCACTCAGGACTTGTCCGGGACCCGCCCGGGACTTGTTTGGGACCTGCCCGGGACTCGCCCGGGACTTGTTCGGGACCTGCCCGGGACTTGACCCTCCAAGTCCCGGGCGAGTCTCGAACAAGTCCCGGGTGGGTCCCTGTCAAGTCCCGAGCGGGTCCCGGTCAAGTCCCAGGCGGGTCCCGAACAAGTCCCGGGCAAGTCCCAGTCAAGTCCCTGGCAGGTCCCGAACAAGTCTCGGGCGGGTCCCGGTCAAGTCCCGGGCGGGTCCCGAGCAGGTCCCGAACAAGTACCGGGCGGGTCCCTGACAAGTCTCAGTCAAGTCCTGGGCGGGTCCCTGACAAGTTCCGCGCACGTCCCGAACAAATCCCGGGCAAGTTCCGGGCGGGTCCCAGGCAGGTCCCGGACAAGTCTCGGTCAAGTCCCGGGCGGGTCCCTGACAAGTCCCGGGCGGGTCTCGGTCAAGTCCCGAGCAGGTCCCAGACGGGTCCCGAGCGGGTCCCGAACAAGTCCTGGGTAGGTCCCGGTCAAGTCCCTGGCGGGTCCCAATCAAGTCCCAGGCAGGTCCCGGGACTTACCCGTAAATTTAAAGTTTAATATGATTTAATGAATATATATGTAAATTTTGTGATTTTCCGTACGCGCGGTAAACACCGTAAAATGTTTTCGGCAGAAAACATTTTCAGGGAAAATGATTTCTTTGAAAATATTTTCCAACGGAAACCATTTTACGTCGAAGTAAACGGAGCCTAAGTTTAAAAGCTTTTTCTAGAACATCAATGACTAAGACAGATCAATTGAACTTCCATAAACTAAAAATAGCCCTCAACTGAAAATTGTTATTCACTATTCTTTGGCTCCAGTCGAACAAAATGTCTAAATCCAAAAGAGAAATAATGGACACACAACTTTAGCCCAACTTTTTTTTTTTCTATGTAGTCATTTAATAAAATAAAAAGTAAAAATTATGAAGTAACAGCATCCTATGTGGTCATTTTTTATTTGTTTTTTTTTAAATGATATTTTTCTTCAAAAAAATGACCTTATTACTTCATAATTTTTTTTTAAAAAAAAAATTATTTACTTTTTTATTTTAAAATGACCACGAGAAAAGTTTAGCCAAAATTATGTCTTTTATCACTACTCAATCCAAAATGCCACTTGCCCCTAGAATTTGCATATCTATATCTTCATGGAACCAATTTTTTCGGCCCTTCCCCTCATTTTTCGAATTATGAGTTTGAATTAGCTCTATAACTTATTCATTATTTTAATATTTTTCGTGTTAAGCCATATTTATTTAAGAGGAATTTGAACTTACACACAATGGAGAGTATTATAAAATTAATTCATAATTTTTTTTATATATATTTAAGCTTTTGAGATAATTCTTGAACATTATAAGTACCTTGACCCACGCATAAGTCACTTTGATCTTTTTATCCAATAGAAAGTTAAAAGGAGAGGTTGATCAAATTGGGAACAAGATCCTCTCCATTTCAAATATCAAGTTTATTATAGTAAAATGGTATTTTTGTTTTTTCACATTTTAAGGGGATAAAAATATTTTTTTACTATAATTAACTGGATTTTATCCGATTAATTTGAAATGGAAAAGATCCTAATTCATCGAGTTGTCACAACTTCTTCAAATTACTTCTATTTTATTATTGCTTAAATTATATTGCACATACCATATCATGAGCTAAAAGACATTTTTATAATATTTATTTATGATATTTTTTTATTGAAATAAGATTTGGTCAAGTCTGGTTTGTGTTTTATCATGTGGGTAGATGATACAATTGGAAGTATTCATTTTTATTATATAGAACAAAATGGATAGGGTTAGGTCACCTCCAAAATAAGGAGAAGGATCCTCTCCGGAGCCGGTTAGGCCTTTTTTTTAAGGGCAAAATAGGGATGAATATAGGAATTTAGTCTAGGGGGATTGGACTATAATTAAATAATTTTGGGGCAAGGAGAGACACATTAATAAAGTCCCAAAAGAAAATTATAAAATGACAATATATATATATATCAAATTTTGAAGGAATTAGTAGACATATTCTTTTTCTAAACTGGGTTAAAAAAACTCCCTTCAACTCATTCTATTAAACTAACATTTGTCATTAGAATAAATGATTCTCACAAACAAGGAGATACGTGTGGGAATCACATGCTAAAGACATATTTCAATTTAATTGACCAGGTTAAAAAAATTTCTTCAACACATTTTGAAAAAAAAAAATATGTTTGTACTTTTTGTTTTTTGTTTTAAAAAATGTTGTGACCAAATATAAATATAAAAACAATTTTGAATATTTTGTGAACGTTTTAAGCAGCTCGATCTTACAAACACATAATGATAACCACATGGAACTAAAATAAACCCTACAATACAAACTAATTTTGTTATCATTTGCTACTAAGCAACACATAATCAACCAATTATTGAACTTAAAACACATTTGGCCCTCTTCTCTTGCTAATTATTCTTCCCTTTATCCATTTCGAAGGTCCCATACTGACTTGATGGCACGTGTTCCAAGATTGCCATTAGCACAACAACATGTGGTTGCCATGTCATCGTGCTGAGTCAGACCCCCGTGGAGGTGGCTGTTCTTTTTGCTGATTATACACACTTTAGTTGGTCCACATTATTATTTTTTTATTACTCTGAATTTAAAAAAGGGAAGACCCCAACCACTTGTTCATATGATATTGAATGGAATAAAAGCTTTATATTTATTTAGATTTTCTTCCCCATTCAAAGATAATATATTTTTTAGATTTTTCTAAGTAAGATTAGGTGAATCATTTAAGTTGCATTGCCTCTAATAATTAATATTGATATAGGCCCTGATAGTTGCAAAGAACATGGCGTGGAGAGGAGTAAAATAATCACTCATGAAAAAAGAAGAAGAAGGTTTTGATTATTTTGAGGATAAGATTGTTGGAATATTAAATACATAAGAGATACTGATGTGGCATGTTTAATCAACTATCTATTTTTTCTTTTTTTTAAAAAAAAAACAAATAGATTGAACATGCCACATCAGCGCCCATCTTTCCATTTCTTCACTTCTAGTTCCTTTGTGTCTCAACTAGTAACATCTTCATTCCCCATTTTTTAAGGTTTTAGGGATAGTGAGAAGTTCCTTAAACAACTATTTTAACTAAAATTAGAATGATTTTTTTTATAAAAAAAACTTTGTCCGATAATTTTTTATTTCTTTCTTCCTTTTATTTTTTTTTCAAAATAAAAATATTAACAAACAACTAAAAATACAAAATACGCTTAAAATACTTTAAACTATTTTTACCTTTTATCTTATATCATAACATTCTTACTAATTTAATAGAAAATTTTAAAAATTAAGGGGACATGGCCCTCTTGGCTCTAACTTATACTTAGTTTCATTGTTGTGCATCTCCCATTTGGCATGGTGTATAGTATTTAATTATTCTTTTGGATAAATGCTATTTAGCATTCTCCAAATATTTTTAGTTGAATTGGTGTATTAAACCTGTCAACTCAGCTAAAAATAGTAAAAATAACATTTCTCATTTTTTTCCCAATCCATTTGATACTTTGTTGGATTTATTGGTCTAGAGTAGAATATGGGATATTTAAACTTTAAAGAATTATATATGTTAGAATATCTTAAATTTTATTTTATTTGTTTTTTATAAAAAAAAAAAAAAAAAAGACAGAAAGCTATTTATCTTCTTCTTATATATAAAATCTATTAGAACTAATAAATAAACTCCACCTCATTTTAGTAAATTTATCATTTTAAAATCTATCAAATCTTGAACTCAAGAAACCAATTTTGTAAATTTCCTTAACTAAATGGGCAGTTTTGAAGATCTTCTTAGAAGTCAGCATCCAGAGATTAGATTTACATTCCAAATTAATTTATCCAACAATCCAAAGGCAAAATCTTCTTCCTAAAACAGTAAAAACTTACATTTATTGGTTATATTTTAATCCAAAGCTCCATTACCTACAATAACCACCTCATCCTCTGCTTTCCGTCCATGTCATTATCGGCTGTCTACCCTCTGTTTCTCGGGAAACAAACAAAACCACCAAAACAAACAAAACCCCCATAACTGTTACGCGTCCTTCCTAAAATACTCCATGTCGCCACGCCACCCCACCACCCCTTTCTCTCTCGGTTTCTCTTAAATCCCTTTTTTCAAAAACTTGATATTGTTAGAGAATCATTCTTTTCTCTGTGTTTCTCTCTCTGCTCTGTTTCATGGGTGCCAGTTTCTCTGTTCTGTTCTTAGGGCCAATAGGGTCTCTTGGCTCTAATGGGTCTTTGGCTTTGCAACCAAAACCCAGTTTAGGGGACTTACCAGAGAGCTGTGTGGCCCTGCTTCTGGTCAACTTGGACCCTCTGGAGATTTGCAAATTGGCTAGGCTGAATCGGGCTTTCCGCGGGGCTTCCTTGGCAGATTTTGTGTGGGAATCGAAGTTGCCGTCGAATTATGAAGCTCTTGTGCGGGAAGTGTTGGGTGAGTTGCCAGGAAATTTGGGTAAGCGAGAGATTTATGCGAGGCTTTGTCGGGCTAATAGTTTGGATGGGGGTACTAAGGTATTGTTCTTTCTGGTTGTTTCTGTTTTGCGTGCTGAGAAAATTTGGAAAAATTAAAAGATAAAAGTTCAATTTTGAGAAAAAAAAAAAAATTGATTGATTGTGGTGGGTTTTCGTTTGTTAGGAAATTAGGACGGCTTTAAGTCGTAAGATTGAAAATCTGTTTCGAGTTTGATCGGGTTGTATGTATCGGGATTCATTTAAGAGAGTTGTACTCTTTTAAACATGGGAATAAACATAAAAAATTTTGGATTCTGGAAAAATTTGTGAAAAGAAAAGAAATCATTTTTTTTATATATATTTATTTTCAGATAGTGGTTTTTCATTATTTCGGACCAGAAATTTTTCTATCTGACTTGATTGGAAATGATTGTTGTTATAATAAAACGGAAAAAGGTATTTCTTTTCTTCTCTTCTGCTTTTGCTGTGGCCAAACAGGAATCTGGTCTTTCATGTTATTTGATTTTCTTGATTTGGATCTGTTCCTGATGGATTTATGTGAAATTGAGCTTTTTGCAGAAAGTTTGGCTGCATAAAAGTACGGGTGGTGTCTGTATGTCGATTGCCTCAAAGGGGTTAGCGATCACAGGGATTGATGATCGAAGATATTGGAATCACATCCCGACTGATGAATCTAGGTGAGATTCAGGCTCACTTTTTTAACTTTTATGTGTCGATTTTCAGTGGAAATGGGAAATATTGTATGTTTCTTGTTATGTATCTTTTAGATCGATGATGGAAACTCCAACAGTTCGGGGAATTCCCTTGCTGGAATTTGTCAAAGTAGGTTTTTTTGTTATTTTTTTAATCAATTACAATTGAAATTTCTGGACTTACTGTCTGCTTCTGTGATATATGTATTTGGTTTCATAATGACTTTATTTACTCGGGAGCAAGTTTATGTGCTGCACTTTGTTATTTACTATCTTACCTCAGTTTATTTTCAGGAGAAAAAAAAAAAATTGGATTGGATTTTTAGAGAGAAAAGCTATGTTGTGTACAATAGCAAGTTTTTGATAAATACAGGTCATTTGAAGGAAGTCCTATTCCATTCAGTTTATTGGGAAGATCTTAATGTTTAAGGCAGCTCTTATTGGTATTAACATGATAATCATATCCTTGAACTCAATATTAGTCTCCCCAAATAACTGATTTTATAAGATTTAATTCAGTGACCTAAGGGTTTCATAATTAACCTCAAGGCCATATAAGTGTAAGCAAGAGTTTCAAATTAAACCGGTACCTTGTGGATTGAACTCATGGAACCAAGTCAAAAAGGAACTGGGACAAGAAACTTATCCAAGTTATTGAATCAAATGAAACTTGTTTGAAATGCCCAATCTGATTTAGAACTTCAAAAAGAAACAAGTTCTTACTTCAAATTTAGTTCTAAGCCAAGATCTAGGAGAAAATGATGAAGTGGGGAGCAAGTATCAGCTCCCAAACTGGGCTAAAGTTAAGAAGTAATTTCACTCACCACTAACAGATCTAAGTAACTGCAAATAGGAGTTGACTCCGTAACTAAGACCAAAAGAGTAGAAGTACTAGAAACACGTGTATCTTACTAATGAAACTCTTAGAGATGAGCCTTCAAACCAGATTGAAATGATATATTATCATAAATGATATAAAGGGTATGACTTAAATTTCACAGATCAATCAGAGAAACAGAAACTTGTGTGAGAATCAGAATACATAGTGGGGACTACTTATATGATTACTATTGAAGAGGATTACAAACGAGCTATAATGAAAAATAAATAAGAACAACACACTGTTAAGGATTCAGGGAAACAAATTGATTTCTCATATATGAAATTAGACTTCACCAATCAGAGTTTCAAGGCCTCATTAGATACTCAAATGGAATATTCTTTTTCCTCATTTTACTTTTCTTGCATGTTGCTGGGTTGACCTGAAAGTAGAGATTTATTGCCTTTCAACTATAATAAAAGTGCAAGGGCGTAACCAAGGTTGAAAAGATTGAGAAAACTAGGTCATTGCCATCTACTGATAAAAGATTCATCGAAAAGTTGAGGATTAGTAATCCTTTTTTAGAAATTGAATGGATTCAATCGTATACGCAAGGAAACTAATAAAAAAAAAAAAGGGAAAGATGGTGCTTTTTCTGACCACATTTTCCATAGATCCCTCTTATCTCTTTCTTCTCCGAGCTCAAATTATAGAAGGAGAAGAAGGGGAATCTAGAAGAAAGTATTAGTAACAACTTGTTTATCTTAAAATTAACACTGATTTTTTTTTTTTTACTTGACGATGATTCTTTATATTGATTAGAAAAGCTTTGAGCAGTTAAAAAGCTTTTGTTGTTTCTTGAAGTGGAAATGATTGAAGGAGAAAAAGGAATCAAGGAGAAAATATCAGCGACAACTAGTCTTATCTTAAAATTAAAATTGATTTTCTTTTTTACTGTGATTCTTTGTATTTATTAGAACAGCTTTGAGAAGTTAAAAGGCTTTTGTTGTTTCTTGAAGTGGAAAGGGTTGAATTTCTTTCACATGTTTGCAGCATAATTTGCCACACTTATGATGGGGAATGACATGGCCTCAGATTTCTGACAACATTTTCCCCTAGCTTTCAATCTTAGAGTAACTTGCATATCTTCTGATGCTCAAGGAATACTTGGGTTTGTTTAGATTGAAGAACTGGAAAGCATTCTTCTGTTGGTGCACTCATTGCGGTTGTATAATGGACTGCTTTATTTCTGTACATACTTTAGTGTAATAAAGTACTGGAATTGATTTGAAGTTCCTGTTCCTTGCATGTAGATTCTGCACTGTTGCATACCTCCAGCAAATTTGGTGGTTTGAAGTTGATGGGGAGGTAGAATTCCCATTTCCAATGGGCACATACAGCCTATTCTTCAGGCTGCAGCTGGGACGGGCATCCAAGAGGTTCGGTCGTCGAATCTGTAATACTGAGCACGTTCATGGATGGGATATAAAGCCGGTGCAGTTTCAGCTATGGACTTCAGATGGTCAGCATGCTGCATCAAAATGCTTTGTTAGTGAGACTGGAAAATGGAACTACTACCACGTTGGGGATTTTGTTGTGGATAACCCCAATTTAACAACCAAAATTAAATTCTCTATGACCCAGATTGATTGCACACATACCAAAGGTGGTCTCTGTTTAGACTCTGTAGTTATATACCCAAGTGAATTTAAAGAGAGGCTAAAGCGTTTTTGAGTTGCAGTTAGTCTCTGTAGGTAGGAAGCTGTGTATTATAAAAGGTAGAGAGAGAGTTCTATATTAGATGGTTTTTCTAAGCCTAGAGTTTGTATGTAAGCCAGGCCATGTGTATTTTTTTTTTATGTATTCTATTGGTTTGGTCGAAAGTGTGAAGATGTGCTCTGAAATGTCTCGAAAGGTGTTCTGTATTAGAATTTTGGGTAATCGGTAGTTGACATTCGAGTGCTGTAAAAGCAATTAAATTGTAACTGCGTTTCTCCTTGACCTGCTGTTTATTTGTTCATTTTCAGTTTCGAGTTTTGCTGTGGATAAGACACTGTTAAACTTTTTGCACTTTTGGGATTGTACTTGAGAAATGCCTAAATGGAACTCGCTTTTTTGCCTTTTGAGTTTTGAACATAGAACTTTAGGCTTTTGCCTTTTGAGTTTTGAACATAGAACTTTTGGCTGAGAGACTATATAATTCAGTGAAGGGGTCTTTTTAATGCATGCCAATCTATGAGATAGAGTTGCCTTGTTTGTTCCGTTAAAAGGATGAAATCTAAATTAGGCTATCCGAAATTTTAAAGAGGAACATGATTTTCTCTGGTTGTTCAAATGAATTAAAGAATATTCAGTAAATTATATGTTAAGAGTAATTTTGTTTTTTTACTTTTTGAAGGGACAAAAATACACATTTAATATAATTAACTTTTTTAATTTATTTAAACTTGAGAGGATCCTGACTCGGATACTGCAGAGCCTTTATGATGTACCACGACTACAAGATAAGGCACAATCGACTGAATACGACTCCATAAGCTATTTAGTACAATATCACCTGTATGTCAATGCTATTCAAGATTGTAAGGATATCAGTTTACACTTGTATGACACTGAACAAGCAACAAGCTAGCAACTTCTTGTAGTATTGTACTCAAAAGTAATTAATAATTTATGTTCTTCACTTCATGTAATATTAGTAAAAGGGCAGAACAAAAAATGCTGCAGAACTGTACAAACTCGATGCTAACTACTTCCCAACATTCTGTCAAATCCACTAAAACAAGTAACCCAAAATTGTCAGGCCTTCCATCCATAGCACATATCATCACTGTTACCACTATAGTCTCCACTTTGATGACAACCATGAATCATATTCAGAAGCCCCACGGGCAGATGAAGCTTCTCCAGGACATCTGGTTCTCTCTTCTTCATGTAGCTGTTGTTGACACAAAACTCAGAGGACTCTCCATTAAAGACAGTTCCCGAGCTGCCGATCCTCCCAGCAGTACCACCCAATGCGTTTCTTGGGACAGCCCCAACCACTGCAACGTTCCCAGAACTTAACCCATTTCGAACAATATCTATCTCCTTGCCTCTTGTAGGCAAGTCAACAATAGTACTCTTGCCAACCTCACGGATAACTCTGTCCCCAGCTGCCCCATTCAATTTTCTGCTGTTGTTGACCATCTCCTGCAGTATCTTTTGGATTGCCTGGTCCGGTTTATTCTGGCTGCCTTCCAAGGAATGAGAACTTGACAAACCGTCCATTGGCGAGTTTTGGTTTAGCCCTGAACTTGAGGTTTTAGGACCTTTATATGGTTTAAAAGGTGCACCCTGGTTGGACACATAAGGAGAATAACTCTGCTGCTTCACGTCACCCACATCAGAGGTCAAGGAGTTCTGTCTCAGCAATTTGTTATAATCATCTGGCAGCACCAATGCCCCCCGTTCTGAGCTAGTCCAATGTACTCCATTGGTCATAACTAGACTATCATTTACGTTGCTGCCAGGAGCAGTGGATGCAGCAATCACCTTATCCTTGTCAGTTGGCAGACCTTGAGCACTCCCAACACCCTCATTTTCTTCTAATCCCTCTTTCCGAAGCTTCATTGTGGTGGTTTCTTGGGAATAATTCTTCAAGCTCTCTACAAATGAGCAATGGTATCAGATATTATAACTAGGATTAACTAAAGCTATCCACTCGAAACTATGGGCTCATATCTGCCCCTAAACTACAAATGTTTCCAATCAACATCCTAATTTTGAGATTAATTTGCAATCTCCATCCTCCATCCAAATCAGTGTCAACATATATAAAATAATGGGAGGAGGTGGAACGGACATTGCATTTTTTTTTTTTTTTGATGAATAACATTGCAAATTAATATGCACTAAATCTATTAATCTTGATAGATTAGTTCACCCACCAGCCCCTAATTGATATGGATGCTGAATTGAACATTGCAAATTAATCTCAAACTAAGATATTAATTGCAGAAATTTATATATTAGCAAGGACATTCTGGATCAACCCATAGCTTAAGGTGGATAGCTACAATTAACCCTTATATGTTAAAAAATAAAATAAAATGAAGCAACCACTATAATAGAAATAGAAGTGAAGGTTCATGGCTAGAAGCATGCAACCCTTTTTTTTTTTTCATTTTTGGTAATGATCTATAATTATTGGGGGAAGCGGGGAGGCAGGGAGATGGCAAATTTTCTTCAGATAACTAATGGGTGGTACTAGCAAACAAAGGGTCCAACAAAACAACAGGAACAAAAATGAAAACTTATATGGCATCCCAATGGTTAAGGGTAGAAGTTTGATGTTTAATGTATTTGCTAGGGAATGTAAAAAATGATTTTATAATATATGAGAATGTATTAAAAAAAAAAAAAAAAACCGGAGGCAAGACCAATTCTGAAGCTCTTAAATACCAATTTATCTATGCTCTACACATCAAATATCTAAGTGAATCTAAACGGTAAGCATTAATATCATCAATTGTTACTAGTGACAAGCAAGCACCATTGATAAGACATTGGTAAACCATTTTGAAAACCCAAACCCAAAATAAGCAAGAGTAGAGAAAGTATTGCACGCCATCAACTGCAACATCTAAGACATTACTTACCTATTGGTCCCATGTTACTATTCCGGGAGAAAGTCATTAAATCTTTCATAATGTTGACAATCTCAGCAATCTGTTAAACAATTATAATTGGTATTTAATCAAAATATTCGGTATTAGTTTCAAACTCAAACAAAGTAAATTGTTAAGATGTACCTGCAAGCACCGGGTATATCTTTTGGCAAATCCAAAGTCATCAACCAGCTGTAGATCCAGAGTTCTTGCAAGTTGACTTCCAGCCACCAGGAATCTACAGTAAGATAAATGATCAAGACAAGATCAACTCACGAATTATACTGAATTTACTTTCTACTTTTTAAAGTGGAAGAGGGAATAAATAATAACTGCTTCATATGGTCTTGTCTTCCCTAAGCTCAACTTTTCTAGTATACCTAGAGCAGCACATATATCTTTGAGCTTACAATAATACAAAGCAAACATATTTGATCTTGCTGTTCTGTTAAAACCATAAATTTCAGAAGGTTAGGTGGGCCATATTCGTGACCAGGTTCAATTATAAGCAGATCAAACTGAATACAGAGAACTTTTAGTCAATGCACTATTAACACCTTCTAAGTATGACATTCTCTCATTAAACGAGCTCTGGATTACCACAAAAGGCTGGGGACCCGAAAAGAGGCATGAAATATAGCAGCTCACAAGAAAGATTTTCATTCACATATATCTTAGGGGCCTTTGAGATGTCACCTGCAAATGATGGCTTAATTTGTTTAAATTAAGGCTTTGATGAGTTAAAACATAGTCATTATTAAAATTTCAGGAAGTGAAACTATTTTCTTTTATTATTGGGTGACAAATACAATACTGTGTTCTACTCTTTTTTTTTTATTACAATAAAGAGTAAACCTTGCCCATGGTAGTTCCGAGAAACATAAATATATGTACCTAAATAAAGAAAATACGTTTTTTCTTTTTCTTTTTCTTTTGACACATGATATCCCTTTATTTGAATTTAAGGCAGGAAAATACAGTCATGGACAATTTTCAAAACACCAAAATTTTGTTCCTTATCCATAAATTTCTTGATCAACTAGAATGACGTTGAATACTCAATAGGTCCTTCAGCTAGGGGCACAATGAATGAGATACAAAACTGAATAGGTTGACAATTTATTGCATAAAATTTATCTGTCACTAATTTCTTACGTATCACAATTTGCTTGTAAATCCTCTGGTGCCACCACAACAGACACACTTCCACCATCAGTGCTTTTACGCATCCGTGAAGCATGAACCAACTGATTAACCTGCAACCAGGCATGTGCCAAAGATTTACAGCATGGTTACACACAGCAAGATCATAAAAATCCTCAGATATGAATGTGAAGAACAAGCAATGGATCATATGAAACATTCGAACACCAAGAAGAATAACTCACAACCACAAACAAAATACAGAGCACAATAAGGACTCATTACCTGAGATGCAAGGAAAGTTCGAGGCAAAAGTTCTTCATGATGCCGTGAACAAAATTCCCAGGACAATATCTAGAAAAGAAAAGAAAAAGTATGTAAATATCATCATAATGCATAAGATTTTGCATTGAACATGATCAACATGAACAATAGATATGCATCAACCCAACAACTTAATATGAAGGGGCCTTCTCACCTTCAAATCATGGGTGTAAATAATGCGTAGATGACCCTCACGAACAACACGAAGTTTCTCATAGACGCTCTCTTGAACAGCTTTTTCATATTCCAACATCATTAATCCAGAAGGGAATCTACGCTCGCGTGGTAAATCGAGAAACAATAGTTCATCCATCACACTGTCAAATGTCATTTTATTGAGCCTAGGAAGTAATTCAGAAGTCACCTCTGCCAAGCAACAAAATGTAGAAAGAAGTTATATGCAATCAACAGATTAAGATAATCAAAGCAGGGAAGAATTTTGTTTTCCTTACCAAACCCCCTTCCTGATTCACAACCACATATGTTGCATTGCCATGCATCCTTTAAAAAGAAACAACAAACAATTACCATTTTACAAAGCAATCAACAAAACATTGAAGGCAACAGGGGAAGAATAAGAACCAGAAACAAACAAGAAATCATGTCAAGGAATGCATTAAAGATGAGTATTTGAAACTGTGTATGTGCATCTATCTGAAGCCACAAGTACAAAATAATTCACTTATACAACAAAAATAATTTCTCTTTCATTGCAGAAGGGGTATTCAGTCGCTCAACAGTTATGCTCAAAGTATTTCTTCTACAAAAATTCAATTGTAGAAGAAATATTTTACAAAATTGGAATTATGGTCAAATAAAAAAAAAGGATCAGAAGGATGAGTGCTGACCATAGCTGTCTGGGGAATCATACTAAAGGCATGGTGTCCAACTTTATCATACAAAGAAAAACACCATCTTCTCCTAGCACAAGGAGCATAATACTCTGCGATAAATTTCCTCCAATAAGAAATACCATTGTCCTATAGAGACCAAAAAAAAAAAACACAGAAGGGTTAGACCAACTTAAAGCTGTATCACTGAGTGCAGGGATGATACAATAATAACAAATAACATTAATTTGTCTATTAAACCAGCAACTCACAGCTGGTCGTTGCCGCAGATGATATATTTGCTGCATTAACCGGCGTGAACAGATGCCTTCATTAGAGGGGTGCATAGCAGGTACTTGATGCAGGGCTTGCTGTTGCAGGTGCTGCCTCATCTGTTGTTCTTGCTGCTGCTGCTGCATGTCAACTCCCTGATACTGTGCAATAGACTGCAAAATCTTTTGCCACTTCTGGTTTTGAAACTGATGCTGCTGAAACAGTGCTTGTAATTGGGGTACATGTCCTCGCAATTGTGCTGAATCTGAATTCTGAAGTAGCTGCTGAAGAATATGTTGGTGCATAATAGCCTCTTGCTGGATGTCTACTCTAGGTTTCTTATGCATCTGCGTTGGCGTGCGGTTGTCCTGCTTTATGCCATTTAGAAGTGAATTGTTATGCATTTCTGCAACCTTTTGATGATGTTTCCTTTTATTAACTTGTACAGAGTTTGTGTCTAAATAGGATGTATGTTGCGTGATGGAGGAACCGTCAAGAACTGAAGAGCGTGAGCTTAGGTTACGGGAGGAGAATGATGCAGGAGATGTGGGTAACTCTAGGTAAGAATCCATGTTGCCACCGGAACTTCTATGCAAATGAGGACCCTTTGAAAGTGCTGGTTTGGAATTTGTGACTAAGGAACTTGGCCTACCACTCGTGCCATTTGTTGTATTATTTAAGGCAGTCAGATTCATTTCCCCTGAGACCCTATCTAAATTCATATGTGCAATCATAGATGCAGTATTTGGCAAGTTTCCAGAAGATGCATTCAAGAGGGAAGCTACCACAGCCTGATAGTGCTCATCTTTTGGTGGCAAGTTATCAGAACTTGAGGACCCCACAAAGCCCCCAGTTGGCCAAGTCGATGCCAGAGATTGTGCTGCCATTTGAAAGTTGGAATCCACAAAGGTGTCTAGAGCCATCCCTATTCCCTAATAGCCTTTCCGACGAGAATCAAAGGCTATATGGAAATCACAGATGAACTCTCAGAGAAGAATACCTACAAGCAGGAAACAAATGCACAACAAGCACATAGAGAGTTATTTCAGCTCTAACACCAAAGAGAATGTGTGTGTGTACATTTGTGTGAATCCGTGGATCATTCAAGAGAACTACAATGGAATCAACCTAATTTAGATTACAAGAATCTCTTTAAGTTTCTTTGTTTCTTGGCTCCAGTATAGCATTAGGGAATAATAGTTCTTAAAAGTCCAAGGAAAAAAGTCTCAACCCCACCCCACCCCACCCACAGGGAATGTGTCGGACATCAAACAAAAATCTCCCTAGAGATTGGCGCATCGAGTCAATCATCAAAGATATCCTCCTCCTCAAACAAAAGTTCCCCTTTGTTCTATCCTCAAAATTAATCGCAATGCAAACTGGCCTACACATAATCTTACTAGCTGGGCTGTCTCCACCTTATCTTGTGAATCATTTCCACCTCTACTCCGTAGTTGTTGTTTCTATTAGTAATCTAAATCCCCTTAAGTCTTTCCCCCTTGTTTCGGCTTTTGGCCACTTTTTGTTTTTGCTTCTTGTTTTGTTGTGTATTTGACCAGAAAAAAGGAATGATGATGATGATATAGTCGGATATCTACTTAGGCCAAAAAAGAAAAAAACATAGAGGGATACCCAGAAATATAGATGGAGCAGAAACAGGAACAAGAAGTTGAGAACATGGAGTTGAAAACAAACAGTGAAGTAAATAAAGATAAAGTTAAAGCACAAATCTAAGAACTACCCACCAAAATAGAACAAGAATAACTACGGATTAGCGAAATACACGGATTAGCAAAATACAATGAACATAAAACATCGAAAACAGATTTACAAAGAACCATACGCATTGGACAAGAAAACGCACAGCTCTTCTCTACGTGCATATTGCATAACTACCAAGTACCAAATGATATAGACATGCGTCCAAATTCACAGGTTTCAATTAAATGAACTCATCCTCAGTCTTCCCATCTCTAAACAAGATCATTACGCACAATTGCTCACAAAATTAAGAGGAAAAAAAAATTATATATATTAGAAAATATTTTGACAATATAAATAAGCATAAAGCATATGCAACACTGTGCACAAAAGTATGATGATCTCCAACAACAAAACTTTCCGCAGCACTACATATTAACCTTCTTTTGGCCGGAAGCCATTATATATACCAAAAAAAACTCCGCTTGGTGGTTGTGAAAAAAAAAAAAAAAATCATTTTAACAACATTTCATAAATGCTGAAGAAATTGGAAACTAACCCATTTCCCTAGATGGTTCCTTTGATTTTCCTCATTCTTTCCAAAAACCAAACAAAGCCTTATTTGTTTTACATCCGTCTCTCGGTTTAAGCGGGGTTGATGGTTTTCCCGAGTCCCAAACGTTATAAACTCAATTTTTTTTTTTTTTCTCTCTCTTTTCCTTTTCCTTTTCTCAGCAGCCAACCACTAATCTTTCTTGTCAAAAACAGTCAAACCCATTATAAAGCAAAGAAAATGTCGGTCTATTTCCCACTGTCCAAGAAAATTCATTCAAAGCAGTGTTAAAAAAAAGGACAAAAGAGGTCAAAATCTGCAACAAAATTAAATAAAAAAACAAAAGACAAAAGAAAAAGCAACAAACTTTGTAAGAGAAAAAAAGAGACCTTGAAGCTTCGGCTGAGGAAATGGGTCTTGATATTCGTACGGAACCGCCATGGCCGTGAGCTCACAAAAGGGTTTCTATTTATAGTGAGCGGGAAGTGAGTGAGAGTGTGAGACAGTGGTGACCGGCTGTAGCGGTGCTGGGTCAGCTTTAACCGGGTGGGCCGGTGAGTGTTGGGGCACGCGTCGCTTTACGACCAGCCACGTACTGCTGTGAAGCTTGCAGGGTGGCATATGATTTTCTCTGTCTCTTTCTTACCCTTTATTCCATCCTTCCCTTTGAATAATTACGTCATAAAAATCTTGGAACTTGAAAGTTCCAAGTTTTTTTTTTTTTTAGCAAGTAAATTTTTATGCAAAATAGTTTTTTAAAATTTATTTTATAAATAAATATGAAAAGAGAAATAATGGAAGAAAATTTAGATAATGTATTGTTTACAAATACAAAATATATATATTTTGCATCTAAAATGCATAATATGATATAGAGAATTTTTTAGTCTAAGATGCATTCGATGTACAGTGGTGAGAGCGTGCATGAACCGGCAAACTTGATTGACGGCATAACTTTGCTTATCAATTTTAGATAAAAGTAAGAAATGGCTAAACCATTGTGAGAGCACTCACAATGGATGAGTCAAATGGTATTTTTATTTAAAATGGCTAATCAAATTTGTAAAAAATCTTAACATTAGATTAGCCAAAAAAAATGAAAAGGTGATATTTTATTAGATTAGCCAAAAAAATAATGTTACATGTAGCAGCACTTTTTTAATGAGTCATTTTATTTTTTTATTGTTTATCCTGCATGTTTTCTACTACTATTCCAAAATTTTTTACTATTATTTCTCTCTACACATCTCACTTTTCTCAAAATTGAAAAATATAATCTTTAGGAGAAACACAATCTTTATAAAAAAAATAAAAATTTAAATGATATGAATAAAAATATAGCTAATCGGATATATAAAGCTTTTAAAAACCTATTAGTTAAATTAAATAAAGTGAGTTTTGAGTATCAATTTTGAATAAAAATTTACATAAACCATTGTGAGTGCTCTAATTATCTTCAAGTTTTAATTACAAAAATGTTTGTTTGGATTTATATTCCTACAAATTTAAATAAATTATAGGTTTTAAAAATTATGCGAATTTAGTTGTGAGGCTTATATATAATATAATCGTAATAAATAATTATAGTTCTATGAAAATATTATTATTTTGTAGGTATTTGGTGTTCGTATGAAGAATACGTTCCGTTAATTTGAGTTTCTACCATTTCTTATTAATAAAGTCTGACATGGAGATTTTTAATGATTTGTAAACCATTAAGGATTGAGATCTACGGCAAACTATACAGTAAACTCAGATGCAATTGAAACTTCATGATCTAATTTGATAATTAAGATTAAACATTTTAATTATCTATTTATTAACATTTGGTTTTATATACTCGAAATATAATTAGCACTTGTCTAATATTATCATTTATTTAGCACTTACACCTAGATACTTTAAAAAGTAATACTACCACTGTGTGTCAAATTAGACATTTTTACATTTTTCTTTATCTAGCTCAAGACTACAATTTATACTATAATTTTTCCTTAGAGATAGCAAATAAAGGGGTTATTCTTAATTGTGTTTGGTTGAAAAGCAACGGGCATAAAGCTTTGATGCATTTTAATGTTTAATATTATGATTGAGCATCTCTAAAGCTTTGTTTGTTTTCGTGTAAAAGAAAACACCTTCAGTTTGACGAAAAAAAAAAACTTATTTAATTTATGTAAATAGTTTCTCTTTTTCAAAACTGTAAAACATTTTTTGAGTTTAAGCTTCTCAACAAACCCTGGTCGGGTTTATCGGAACGTTACTGGGACCCTGTCAGGACTTCATTAGGTCACCACCAAGACCCAATAGGTACACTATCGGGACCAGTTGGGACTCACCATGACTTGCTAGGACCCGGCCATGCCAAAATAAAATATTTTTCTTTGTCTTTGAGTCTTTGACTAATTCTCTATTAACAATTTCAAAACACACAGTTTAATATATATATATATATATAGTAATCTAAAAACATAATTAACAAAAACTCAATTTTTTTTAAATGCAATCAAGCATTTGATAAAACCAATTTAAAATCATGCGTTTTTAAAAACACAATTCCTTACTTGTGGATTGAAAACATGTTTTTCTTTTTGGGTTTCAAAATATCATTTTTGTTCAAATGCACTTTCAAGCAAAATACTTACAGCAATTTGTTTTAAAATGTATGTTTGGTTCATAAAATCGCAAGGCCAAACACACCCTAGCAATCGAGGGCTTGGAGTCGAAAGCAACACTCAAACAACAAATGACTCCCATCATATTATAGAAATCAAACTAGAGGTGTGCTATCCAGCTTCCCTCAGTCCACCCAGCGTCCACCAACTCTGACGTGGCTGACCCCATCATTATTATTTTTTTATTTTTTATTTTTCGCAAAATAAATTTAGGTTTTACATTTATTTCTCTTTCTCTCTCACTTTCTGCCTCAGCCGCTTCTCTCCCCCTCCTCAGTCGCTTTTCTCCCCCTCTTTCTTTCTTTCTCAAACGCATCTCTTGATCTCTCCCTCCCGCTTTCTCTCCACTATTATCTGTCCTTCCCTAACCTAAAATTCCCCTTCTCCCTCCCTCCCTAAAACCATAACAGCTGATTTCTCTCTCTCTCACTCTGGCGATGGCGAAGAAGAACCAGCCAACCACAAAATTCCTTCGGTGAAGATGAACTTGTCCTCCTCCCACTGTTGTCAACCAATCTCCATTTTTTCTAGGTAGGCTTTTTGGTGACCAATAGTTGCTAATGCCTCACAACTTATTTTTGGATTCAAAATTAAAACCTAGGTGTAAAATGTGTACCCTTTAGGGATGGTATACGCATTTTGGTGCTAATGTCGTCACTGAAATTTGGGGATTTTGACCGATGTGCGCTAGATCTATTGAGAGAGCTAGGCTTCTGGGTAGGGAGGAAACGAGCGAGAGGGAGATGTGGGTGGCTCGCCGTAAGTGGTGCTTGGCCTTCTGTGAGGGGAGGGAGTGGGACGAATTGATCGGCGGCGGCGATTCTGATTGCTTGTGGGAGGCGGCGATTTATGCGAGTAAAATGGGAGAAGAGAGAAAAAAGAGATGAAGGGGGAGGCGGCAATGAAATGGGGAAGAGAGTTTTTTTTAACCTAAAACAATTTTTACAATTTTTTTAAAAAAATTGTTTTTTTAAAATAAAAATCTGACGTGGCAAGCGGGTGGACGCTGGGAAGCCGAAAAGTTTACCTCATCAAACTATGAAGCAAAATGAAACCTAAATAGCAGTGACAAGTTCCTTTCTCCTTTTTCATGTTCTTCTGTGACATCATAAATAGTAGTACTACTCCCAAAAGACCAAAAAAGACCCAAAAAAAGGTCACCCCAACTGCCCCCACAAAGTGTAGATGTACCACCATAACTAAGCTGGAAAGAAATATATACACCTCTGAAGCAAACAAAACTTGTGAAACCAATAATTTTACTGCTCACTGTCGTTGGACCTGCGATATGGCATGTATCTGTGGTCCTTCGCAGCATTCTTCCTTCTTCTTTTCTCAATAAAGGCATCAAGCTTGCCAGATGCCTGAGCACATTTTTGGAAGAAAAAAAAATGAACTAAAAGCAGTAATAGTTGTCACACATTATAATTTTTTAAGTTGAATATATGCATTGAGATCTCCAATCAATTGAACAAAACTAACAAACAAACAACCATACCTTGAGATTTTCATATTTCTCAATAAGCCTTTGCTGCCGAAGTGCACCTGCAAATAAAAGAACCGAGTCAATGGTGAGCTCGTCCATTCGTATGTTTCCGCACCATCAGCATGGCACGTTAGGAGTGCTAAAATATGAAAAACAGTGACAATACTTATGAATGTGAACGGCAATGCACCTTGAAAGTACTTGAGCACAACCAAAAAAGGAGAAACATGTTTCTTTGATCACATGCTACAGAACCATTGTTTCAGAAAACAGAACTTGCTCATTTGCCACTTCTTATCATCACTATCGCCAAAACACTACCACTAACACTTTTTCCAATACCACAGACATAATGTTACAACAACAAACATATAAACCACCATCACCATTAATACGAGTGCAAAGCCCCACACTGCCATTGTTCCAAAACCACCACACTACCCAATCCCATACTCATATGCATTCTCAACGAACTATTTTGCTTGGTTATAAGGAACACAAGCTCAGATTACTAAGTGTCAGAACTTTGATTCAGAAGCTTGAATTACCAACATAAGGCAATGGCTACAAAAGTAGCACTAAGCTCCATGTAATCCAAGGCTAATTGCTTCTTGTTATTTTAATTCCAGATTTCCACAGGTATAAGGTATATGGGTCCTCTTATAACAAAGCTAAGACCAAGAGACTATCACTTTAAAAAGTTTATAGATAATTTGCTTTTCTTCCATATGGGACATACTCTCCAGAAGCATAGACAAATCGTGGCACAAAGAGAGAGAGAGAGGGAGGAGGATAACATTACTTTTTGAGAGATAAAATGGCTGTTTCCCTTTCTTCGCTGCTTCTCTCTCTTTCTTCTTGTGCTCAGCTAGAATTGCTGCCTCAGTTTGCCGAGTCGAGTCAGATTTTAACTGCTTGTCCTGAAAAGGTGACCCACGGGAAGACAATTAATATTTAAACACACTAGTATTTCCAGAGAAACAAAACAAAATGGAGAGGAATTTACAACATAGTAAGATAAATGAACAGAATCAATGTTACATTTCTTTCCAAAAGGGCCAGCACTTACAATCCAAGATAAGTGGCTCTTTAATTCACCAATGACTTCGGGATCATTCGATTTCCGTAATTGCTTCCGCAGTTTCTGTTATATCCAAAGTAGAGTGTACAGAAGAGAAGTTAACACAGAAGAAGAATAAATTGAAAAATAATAATAATAATAAATAGTTCATAAATTTAAAAGCTTACCTCTTTTTCAGCAGGAAGATTGCCTCTCTTTCAGCAGGTGACCAACAGTAAGAAAATTTATAAGTAAATGCACTAATATTTCTGGAAGAAGTAAAAATTTAGAGGAATATATAGCATGGTGAGATAAAAGAACAGGCCAATGACATTTAGGTCAAATGGCACTTCACCACCCAAAAGAATGGGGTAGTGGGTGAATTCAATTCCTGTCGAGCACATGAGCCACTTACCAAAAAACAATGGTTAAATAAACAACTTGAATCAATATTACATTTCTTTCCGAAAGGGAAGGCACCTACCATCCAAGATATGCTGCTTTTAAATCTACTGACGGCATCCGGATCCTTGGATTTGTCTAATTTCTTCTGTTCTTCCTGTTATATATAAACAAACAAGTACAATAAATTCAACACAGATTTCACATACTTAATAAATTGAATAGATTACCTCAATTATCTCAGGATCATATTTCTTAAATAGAAAATTATATTTGCTCCTAAACCTGTAAGATCCAATAGACAACATATTATTCATATGAAAAAAAAATTGCTTATACAAAAAATTAAAGAAACTATGGGAATATGTACAATTGTACTTAGTAGTGCTGGAAGAAAACAACCAACATGTAAATGATCTACAATATTTATAGTTGGCAATCACTTAAAGCCTCACAACAGATAATTTTAACTACAGCCTCAAGAATGGATTGGTTGGAAAAGGAACAAAAAAAAGATGAGAGAACTGCAGGCCTAAATACACATATATACTTACATAGATACATATATTTCTCAATAGATACTAGATTAGAAGCACTCACTTAGTCCTACACATGGATAAGCATAAAATATAATATTTGTGAGAATGTGAATCAAGATTCAAACCAGAGAAGAGATAACAATATTTTATCATTTGAACAAGCCACGACCTAAATATCAAGGTTTACACTTTCCTGCAAACTTGCTCTCTCTAACTCCTTTAGACTCAAGGGATACCTGATTATTATTCTAGTAAAACGTAAGGTAAAGTAGCTTCAAGATAGTTTTACAAACTTTGAGCAGACCCCCAAAAGAGGAAGAAGAAGAAGAAGATAGTGATACAAAATATGGTGAATTGAGTTAAATGCCAAGAAAACAACCAAAATCATATACTTAAACAAAAACCAAAAAAGTCACATGCACACAAAGAGAGAGAGAGAGATAAGCGGACTCACTGCTTTGCATCAAATGTACCACATAAAGATTCAAAACGGGGGTCTCGTATGACCTGAAAAAAACAAAATGGCATACATCAATATAAAAGAACTCATACAGAAAGCTGCAGTTGCTTGCTATAAATTCATAAACTTCTCCACCATTACTCTCCCATAAACCCTTGGCAATCAACATATCATAAACACTAAAGAAAAAAGATACTCAATTCACAAAACCCATAAATTACAAAGCAAAACAAATCTCATTCATTCAGTTTCAACCGCAAATTACACAAAGACTGAACACTACCCTATCAATATTCTCTAGAAAACAACCAACAACAATGTACTTCATGAAAAACAACATTAGCTCAGTCAAACTCACCCTCTTGGGAGCTTGGATCACCTCTCTGAGCCTACTCACCGGCTTCTTGCTACTCACTTCCGACGGCCTTCACACAATTCCACAAAATCAGCCACTTCCAACACACTATCCAAAACTACTAAGCCAACAAAACCAAACAAACAAAATTAACCAAACCCACAAGCCAATAATCACCTATTCTTGTTCAACCGCCCAGATTTCTTTTCTTGATTTGGCTTTTTATACACTGAATGTGACCCGTCTGAACGCGCTTTTAGCATTTCTTCGATTGTCACATCTGCGAGCTCGCGCTCTATCTCCTCCTCCTCCTCCTCCTATTCAAAATTCAATCAAAATTTCAAATTTTAACCGTTATAAACAGACAAATGTTCAGAAAAATTCCAATAACTGAACCTAAACAGTTTAAATTGGAAAAAAAATAACAAAAAAAAAATTGGACACCCACAATTTCAGAACAGGACGATTCGTGTTCATCATCACTGTCCTCGAACTGGGTTTTGCTTGAACTGGCAATTGGATTGTCGTATTTCTTCATTTTTCAACCGCTGAATCAAATTTGTTCGTTTGCCCGAAAACTGAAATTGCTGTGCAATGAAAATCAGATTGAGGAATGCATAAGTTTGCTATTTCCTTTGATAAATATATGCAAGTTGAGAGAATATATAATTTTGAGGGTAGTGAGTGAAAGAAAATCTTAAACTGAGCTCTGTGTGGTATTGCTGGAGTGAAAGGGAGGGGAAAATTGAAAAACCCCGAAGGTGACTGACATTGAGGTATCGCTCGTTGAAGGCAACTAAAACACTATGCAGGCGAGGAGCTTAAGGTCGGGGAGAATGGGGCTAGGTTGGTGTGGACGTCCGTATGAGAAAGAGAAGGTGGGGCGGAGGAGCCGGTCGAAATTCCAATGGCAAAATAGAACAAAACAGCACTGGAAGCTCGAACCAATAAAATTCCTATGCGAGCAAGGGAGCTTACCTCTCGATCTGCTTCTCCCAAGGGCGACTCTCGTCTTCAACTTCTCCTCGGAGAATGGCAGACAGCAGCGTTGTGTACAAACAGAGAAAAGGTGGGGCGAAGGGGCCGGTCGGCAGACGTAGGGTTTCGGTTTTTTTTTTTTTTTTTGCTTTTGCTTTGAAAGGGAAGGCTAATGATGACTTCTTTTTTTTTTTACCCAATAATAATAATAATAATAATGATATATATATTTTTAGGAAAATACACTTTATTTCCGAACTATTTACCCATTTGTACTTTGACCTCTAATATTTAAAACGTGACACTTAACCCTTTTTTTTTTCTTTCAAAATGTCCACATCCCAAGTTTTTTTAAAAAAAAATTAAAAAATTAAGGGGTGACCGACCACCCCAATTAGAAATACAAATACAAATATAATTTGAGAATAACTTAGGCTGTGTTTGTGAATGGAATGAGATTTGAAAGTAGAACGGTACTGTAACATATTTAATTGATATGAGAGAAAAAAGTAAAAATATTTTATATAAAAAAGTGAAAATTTTTATTGTAGTTTTTTATTTATTTGAAAAGTAATAAAAAGTTTTTTTTTTTTTTGACATGTCCACACAAGGATAGGGGGTCGGGGGATTCAAACTTGTGACCTTCGCTTCAAAAGGCGAGGTTCACAGCCGATTGAGCTATCACTTGGGGACAATAAAAAGTTATTGATTTGATGTAAAAAGTAAAAATGTTGGGATTAATTTTAAGAAATTTTTTTTGGGAATAGAAAGAATCTGGCCGTCATTTGGATCCAACCTCTTCACAAACAAGCCCTTATATACTCATGTTGCACAAAAAACACATTTTGTGCCAACCATTCATCATCTACCACCTCAGCATTGAACACATTACTAAAATAAAATCAAACCACCTGATTATATGAGGAAAGAAAAGATTATATGAGGAACCAAACCATCGGTTCCAAACAAAGAAGGAAGAAGAAATGCCGAAAGAAGGAAGAAGAAACACCTTGGGTGGGTGGAGCCAGTGGCCGGCTGTGGGTGGAAACTTCGTGAGGAAGACCCACGGCCGTGGGTGGAAACGCAGCGTGGGTCTGGCCGCCCTGGGTAGGGCCTGCCTGGATCTGGCCGGCCATCGAGACCCACGGCTCCGGCTACTTTATTTTTTGATTTTTTTCTTATGGGTCTTGCTTTGGTGGGTTTGATTTTTTTTTTTTTTTTTCATATGGCTCCAGCGACTTTTAGGGTGATAAAATCCCAAAAATGGTTAACCTTCCCCTCTAGGTTTTAGTTTTGAATCCAAAATTAATATTTGAGGCACTAGAAATGAGTTTTGTGGCGTTAAAATCAAGTTTTTTTTTT
This sequence comes from Carpinus fangiana, assembly GCA_006937295.1. NCBI lineage: Eukaryota > Viridiplantae > Streptophyta > Magnoliopsida > Fagales > Betulaceae > Carpinus > Carpinus fangiana. The sequence goes on along the minus strand of CM017325.1, from coordinate 2,729,960 downwards.
TAGAAAACGAGTTTTTAGGCATTATAATCGATTTTTTAGGTTGGGTTTTTTTTTTTGTTTTGTTTTCTTTTTCGCCGGAGGTGGCCGGAGTTTGGTAACCGGAGGCGGTGGACGGCGAGGGCCTTGGGCGTGGTTGGAACCAGCAACTACAGGAGTGGTAGCTAATATTTGTGAGGGAAAATTGATCTTATGTTTTGCTAACATACAAATTTTTTGCAATAAATAAGGTGTCGAATGGTGAGTGGGGTTGCACAAAAGTCACATTTTGTGCACCATCCGCACCCAAAACGCTCTCATACAATTTATATTGTTAAGAACCTTTTTTCTTTATTATTTGAAACATAAACAACTATATATATATTAAATATGTCAGTTATGTTGCTTTTTTTTATTTTATTATTGCAATTATGCTGCAAAATTATTTATATAAAAAAAAATCACATAATCAACATATCACCATTTAAAAAAAAAAAAAAAAAAAAAAAAACCTAGGAAGTGCACACCAACCATCTTGATATCATTTTGTAGGAACTCAATCAAAATGAAATAGCAATCATTATTAATTAAAAAATATATCACCAAATATCATAACCATAAAAAATATATATATATAGCAATCATTCTTAATTATAAAATGTAAACATGCATGAAAAAAAAATAATAATAAAAAACAGAATTAGAAAAAAAAAAAAAAAAAAAAAACTGGTACAGAAACGTCGGAGAGAGATAGAGAAAGAGAGAGAGGGGATAGAATTTTTTTTCTAAATACAACAAAAATTGTTATGAACTTTGTTTCCAATATATATATATATATACACACCAATCAGAGGATGCCATAAAAAATAAAACAAAAGAAGGAATAAAAAAAAAACTGGCATAGAAACAAAAAAAGGGAGGTTTATTATTATTATTTTTTTTGACAATTTACACGATTAATTTAATCCCACGAAAAATGATTAGCTAAAAAACTTATTTTTGAGTTACTTAGTTAATCATGTATATATGAGATTAATAATCTCATGGGAATAGACTATTCATATAGCCTATTAGAATAAAGTGTTACAAAAATATATATATATATATATATACTTAGGGTTAGCTAGTCTATTCCGCAAACCAAACAAAACTAAGTTCTTTAAGAAGTTTTAAGTCAACAATTAATGTCATATTTGAACCGTCTAGATTCGAAGACTTTTTTTATTATAGCACGCGTATATGTGATTAATAATCTCATAGAAATAAACTATTCCTAAAACTAGAGTGTTGCCAAATAAAAAAATAGATATATCTAGGATTAACTAATCCATTCAAAGAGTCTATTTGAATTCCACAACTAAACAAGGCCAAGGGTTTTTTTAGAAGTTCGAACCATCTAGATTTGAAGACTATTTTGATTATAGCACGTGTCACACAACAAATGGAGTATTTTGCTTCGTGATCAGAAAATAATGGTCTGTTTAGGATTGCGTTTTTAAAAAAATGATCTGCGTTTTTAAATTAAATCACAATTTTTGAGTGTTTGAGATTGCGATTTTAAAAACACAAATTTTAAAATCATGAAAAAATCTGCGATTTCAATAAGCTAACTAGAGAGTGCATATATGAAAAAATGCGAATTTAAACAAAAATCATGATTTTGTTTTAAAAAATATTTGGAGTAATATTTTCCTATTTGGCCTGAAATCGCAATTATAAACTAATTTTATCTAAACACTCAATTAATTAAAAAAATATTTTTTAACATGTTTTATTAAATGTCTATATGATTTTAAAAATTAACGATTTTAAAAACATAGTTTTTAAAATCGCACATCGTGATCCCAAACGTACCTAAACAGGCTTGACTTTTGGTGCGTGGACAACAGGCGGTCAGTGTAGCAGCTCCTTGGGAAATCTCTCCAATCAAGCGAGGGACAATGCCTTCGACAATTCCAAAGACTCATCAAGACAAAAGCGGGGCGTAAGATACTCGAGATCCCAACTCGCCACCAACTTCCCTATCCGAAGCCCAAACACTTTAAATCCAATCCAAATCCAGTCGCTCTGAAATTTACTCAGAGATTTGTGAGAGCTAGTCGGCTAGCTCAGTGAGTCAGAGCGAGCCGATTGGGTTTCATTTGCCATGGAGCTGGATATGGAATCCATGGCGGCGGCGATAGGGGTGTCTGTACCGGTGCTGCGGTTCCTGCTATGCTTCGTGGCGACCATACCTGTGAGCTTTCTATGGCGATTTGTCCCGGGTCGACTCGGCAAGCACATGTACGCGGCCGGGTCGGGCGCTCTGCTCTCCTACCTCTCATTTGGGTTCTCTTCCATTCTGCATTTCTTGGTCCCCATGTTGTTGGGTTACGCTTCGATGGTCCTGTTTCGCTCCCGATGCGGGATCATCACGTTCTTCTTGGGATTCGGCTATCTCATTGGCTGGTACTTGTTTTTTGATTAAATTTCTTGCCTTTAAAGTGAAATTTGGTGTTTCTTACTGTAAGTTGGTAAGTTTTGGTATATTTGAATGTGTGAAGCAACGATTAGTGTAGCCTGCATTTTTTGACATTTTTTTTAATGCAAAGTTGTGATTGATATTTGATTTGAGGAATTGGGTGCTTGATTTGATTGATATTCAATTGAAATATGAATTGGGTTGGAGTTGTTTTATTCAAAATTTAAGTTTTTGATTGGAATACTGTGATGCTTACTTTTTGGTTTTCAATGATAAGTTGGGGTTTTGAGCATATTGGTTTGACTTAGTTTTGTGGTGTATTATAGAATTCGAGAAATAATGATTTAGGTTTTGTTGTTTTCTCTGGCTTTTTTTTTAATCTTTAACCGTGAGTTCGATTGTTGAATGTAACCTTATAAAAACAAAAGAGAAATGTTAAATTTTATGCATAGCTTCTTTCATCTTCGTCATGTTTAAACATAAGAAAAGGCGAATAATTTTCCTGGACTTGGAGTCCGAAAGTGCGATTTTAGACAAAATCTTAAAAAATGTGTTGTTTGAGAGTGTTATTTAAAAAATTGTGGTTTGAAAAACGTAGAAAAATCCGTATTTTTACATTGTGGGCAAGGAGGTGTGTTTTAAAACTTGCTGGGAGACCGTTACGACAGGGAAACTCTTCTATGCTTAAGTTTGCACAAGGAAAAATGGTGTATCACTCTAAATGAGAGAGCTCATATTTTTTATTTTAATGGAAAGATTGTGTATGAGAATGGTTGTGAGGTTATACCTCAAATGGTTGTATCCCATCTCCTTATGTGGAGCGTCCATTGATGGAGTATAACCTTAGCTAGGTGTCGTGCCAGGTTCTGCATTTACTAGCGGGTCATGGCCTTAGCCAGGTGCCATGCCAAATTCTACACTCACTGGCAGGTCATGGCCTTAGCCAGGTTCTGTGCCGGATTCTACACTCATTGGTGGGTTATGACTCTAGCCAGATTATTTTTTTGAAATCATGGAGCCATGGAGGGGTTATTCTCTTTGCTACAATCCTGGCATCCTCTAAGCAACAATTATGCTGATGCGACTGGTTAGGCAGTCTGGGTTTTCCCTTCTAGTTGAGTCCTATCGCCTGTTGATTGTTATGTTCATTGTTCCCTTCCATTGGTCTTTATGGCCTGGTTGGGACTTGTGGTGTAAGCTGTGCCATCCTGACCCAAGCATTAGGCTCCCATGTTCACTTCTTGACCTGGAGAGCGTACATTTGGCCTATTAAAAGTCAACATGTCTTTTGTGTAGAGTGTAACTGAAAGGCATGTCACAGTAGAAAGGAGACTGATTTCACTGTAGGCATTTCATACTTGTTGCCTAAGTTGCTGAATCTCTTGGTCATCCTGCAATCATGGAAGCCATGAGAGGCATGTCCTATAACTTCAACCATGCAAAAAACTATCTACATGGAATAATTTCTAGCCCAAACTGAAGGGTTGTCCGCACATCTGATATGGCACATGCATGTGACCTTCAAATAGACGTTGTGTGTTTGTTGTTGCAAATTTTTTTAGATGTATGCATACTTTCATTTTCTTTCATTAATGTTAGACGACGGGGTTATTGATTCGAGGTGCACAGGTCTATGGACTAGGCAGACACCTAGTTGGACAGTGTGCCTGCTGCACTTTTAATTTTTCTTTGTTTGTCGTAATTGATTTCAAATTTAACTACTTGCTAAAGAATATTTTAAATTTTTTTTTCTAGACATTTATTGATAATAAAAAAATTCAGGAAGATATGCTTTTTATCGCGGAATTTTGACTGTTTGTATTTGTGTGTAGCCATGTGTATTACATGAGTGGTGATGCATGGAAGGAAGGGGGCATTGATGCCACTGGTAAGCACGATTTCAGCCTTCTACCTGTCTTGCATTTTCTACCATAGAGGTGAAAATTTCTTTGGTAGAAAATGTCCATGATTTAATTATTTTGTTTTTGTTTTTGTTCATCTGCACAAGCACTCATCTGTAATGCTTATATACTTAAATTAATCGCGGATTTCCTTCTAATATTTAGGAGCATTGATGGTCTTAACACTGAAAGTAATTTCATGCGCAATAAATTACAATGACGGACTACTAAAAGAGGAAGGCTTACGTGAGGCACAGAAGAAGAATCGATTGACTGGGTTGCCCTCATTGATTGAGTACTTTGGTTACTGCCTGTCCTGTGGTAGTCACTTTGCTGGTCCAGTTTATGAAATAAAAGATTATCTTGACTGGTCTGAAGGAAAGGGGGTAGGTTATATTATGTTCATAATTTGTTCTGTATTCCATGTTTAATGTGGTAATAAGTACTCTTAGCTTTTCTTTTCTTTTTTTCTTTAACTTTTTCTAACATTTTGCAGATTTGGAGCCATTCGAAGAAAGGACCATCACCATATGGGGCAACAATCCGAGCCCTTCTTCAAGTTGCTTTTTGCATGGCCTTGTATCTGTACCTGGTGCCTCATTTTCCTTTGTCCCGGTTTACTGATCCCCTATACCAAGAGTGGGGATTCTGGAGACGGTTGGGTTACCAGTACATGTCTGGCTTTACAGCACGCTGGAAATATTACTTCATCTGGTCAATTTCAGAGGCTGCTATCATTATTTCAGGCCTGGGTTTCAGTGGCTGGACAGAATCTTCTCCACCAAAGCCACGCTGGGATCGTGCCAAAAATGTTGACATTCTGGGTGTTGAGTTGGCAAAGAGTGCAGTTGAGTTGCCAGTTGTGTGGAATATACAAGTGAGCACCTGGCTGCGTCATTGTGAGTTTCTCTTATATCTGAAGGTTCCATCCATTTATACCCTAGGCTTGGTTATGTAAGAAGAAATATATACCTTATCATCACCCAGAAGAGTTGATTTGGCATTGGCAAACTGAGAAAATCCATGTTAGGCTGTATGAATCGTGAATATGGTCTGGTCATTTCCTTTTCCCCCTCAGAATGAATCAGAAAAGAGTGAAATTGATAAGTTGATTGACCTGGTAAAAGTATAATGGATTCTAATCCGTATAATTATGTTGTTTTTTAAACTAATAATTGGACCCTGTGGCTGAAAAATTGTTACCTTTTACAATGGTGCTATTAGGATCTTGATCTAACTCATCAAGGAGTATATTTTTTCCCATTTGCATTCATCTAAAATAAATAAATTAATAATTCCCATTTGCAAATTAATGTTTTGTTTTTAATTGATAATAATAAGCCAAAACATCTCTTCTAAAAAGAACAAAATTTGTTCACAAGTGTAACTCTTTGGATGTCTTGTGCCGCCCAATCTTTTTACAATAAGTTACTGAATGCTAAAGTGGCGACTTTGATTTTCTAAAATCGGCCGTTTGTACTTAATGGATATATGAGTATGTAGTCAAAGAAAAAATGACTGTTTAAAGTGAGTATCTAATGTTTTGTGCTTCTGTAGATGTTTATGAGAGACTCATTCAGAAGGGAAAGAAGCCTGGTTTCTTTCAGTTGCTAGCTACACAGACTGTCAGTGCTGTTTGGCATGTGAGTATTATTTCATCCTTGTGCCATCCTGATTCTCCTGAATATTTTTCTTATCTCCTGTTTTTATTTGTGCCATTGTTTCTGATGTTTCTCAGACAATTCAATATCCTTGCCAATGTATCTGGTTGTCTTTGGCATTTATTAATTGTCCCCATGTTTTTAGGTTTTTAAACAATTTGATGTCCTTGCCTATTGATACATTTCATGTTCTTTATTTTTGGTGTTTACAAAGCCTTTTCACCTTCTCAAGTCTCAGTGATAGTTGTTTCTATCATGGTATTTGCATCATATAGCAGTTGTTGCTTTGTTTCTGCCACCCACCAACTCTGGTTTTATATTACCAACTTCTTTCTTTGATTGAGGCATCTTTCAATGGCAAATGTTGCTATAAGCATATGATTGCAAATTAACATAATTCTGCAACTATTGTGTACATGAACTGTCATTAATAGTGCCATAATCTTGTTTGAGTCCTTATAATTTGAGCTGGTTTTTATCCTCCTCATCGGAGAATGATTTTTTCATAAATATTGCGACATGCTTGCTGTTTTATGGGTTTCTGTTCCCCGTCAAGAACTAGCTTTTTGTATTTCTTGTGTAGTTTTCCCTTTTCTATGATCAAGTTACCGTCTCATGTTTATTAATGAAACTGTGAATTTTTTTTCAATCTTTAATTTCAACTTCTGCACCAATTTACCTTTCTTTTCCTTCTTGTTTCTGCAAATTACAGGGATTATATCCTGGGTACATCATCTTCTTTGTTCAGTCAGCATTGATGATTGCTGGTTCAAGAGGTATTTGATCAATCCTCCCTTATTCCCCTTGTGCTTGTTAATGTAATTAACGAATCCTTTCTTCGTCTTTACTATTTTGTTTCTGTCCAAGCAGTCATTTACAGATGGCAGCAAGCTCTACCTCCAACTATGGGTCTGGTCAAGAAGATTCTGGTGTTTTTGAACTTTGCTTACACACTTTTGGTTCTAAACTACTCCTGTGTTGGTTTCATGGTTAGTCCTCTCTGTCTCTCTCTCTCTCATACACTCACCCACAATTACGAACCTGAATATCAAGTCCATATCGGGATAATTTGGGTAGGTTAGGGAACTAGATCTCCTTCAAACATATGTTTGGAATAAACTTTGCTCTATTTTATTAGCACTAGAACAACAATCTTTAAACACACTTCAATCATAACAATTTACTCCTACTTGCAAAACAAACTAAAGTCTCCTAAATCCATACTGCATCAAAGATTCCACACTGAGACAGTTTGAGACATCTTAAATATGTACTCTTATTGAAAGATACAACTCCTACTAGAATTGAAATACTTGAGAGCCAAGGCAGAGATGGACTTTTTGTCCTAGGCTTCAGAGGACTGTAACACAAACACACACTCACCCACTTAATCATTTTCTTGGGCATCCAAAACTTGTTGCTTTCAAGATCCTTATGCTTATATGCTTGTATTGGACAGGTATTAAGCCTGCACGAAACGCTTGCGTCATATGGGAGTGTATATTATATTGGAACCATTCTTCCAATAGTATTGATCCTACTTGGTTACATAATTAGACCTGCAAAGCCTGTGAGATCTAAAGCCCGGAAAGAACAGTGAGGTAGGAAACCCAATTTTCTTCTCTTTGGAGTGCTGGAGACAGACGAGATTAAGAGAATGGAAGAGCTCTGCTTTCCATGGAAGAACATTTGTTTTCAGCTGTGGAACATTTGAGCCTGTTGTTAAGATTTTGCTTTAAATTGTTTAAATTAGAAACACTTAGTTGGGTTTTTGCTATTAAACTAGTTAATAAGTTAGACAAATTATCATTAAAAAAAAAGAAAAGTAAATGCATTTTTTATAAAGAAAAAATCAAAGCAGAAAAGCAGTAAATGGAACTATGGAACAGTTGAGCCTGTTCACATACTGAAACTAAGCTGTAGTTTTATTTTTATTTTTTTGGGCACGATGTTTTCTTGCATTACTCAGTTTTTTTTTTTATAGTCTATATTTTAAATATGTATTTCTCAATGTATGTGACCAAATAATAATTCATCTATAAATTTTCGATTGCGTAACATATTTTTAACAAAAAGCCCTTTTAAGAGTAGTTGTAGGTATTAGTAGAAGAGAGGTGCTGCTATACATTTATGGCAGAAAACTCTTCCATTCATATGCTGCTATCTCACCTATTGCATTTTAAGAAAATAAGAACAAAATACAAGATTAACTCCCAGTGCTCTCTCTCACACACGCAGCACCCTGTTTTTTTTTTTTTTTCCTGATTTTTGGGTGGCCAGGCCAGCGTGGGTCTCAAATCGTTGGAGACCCACCCACCTAGCCGCCATGGGTCACGGCCAGCCAGACTAGACCCAGTCGGAGTCTAGCCGTGACCCAGGGTGGTGCTCCCTAAGAACCATCCTTGCCGTTAGTGGTCACCTTCTCCGGCCACTTTCTCATTGGATCAAGGCACAAAATTCATTTTTAATGCATCAAACTTTGTATCTAATGCCTCAAAACTCAATTCTAATGCCTCAAAAATCATTTTTGGATTCAAAACTAAAACCTAGATTTTGAAAGTTAACCTTGTAGGGATTTTGTCACTCTAAAGGGGTTCGGGATTCGTCAGAGAAGATGAACGTGGGTCACACTAGACCCATGGTTGGGTCTAGCCGGTAGGGATGGGTGGCATAGCTAGGTGGGGGTGTCTATGGGTCGGGGGTGGCGGGTGGGCATCGTCGGAGTCGCCGTTTTGATTTGATTCTGTTTGTAGATGTGGTACCGTGGTGGGTGGGCGTTGCCGGGTTAGGGGTGGTGGCGCTGGGTGGCCTCATCCTTTCTTAATATTTTGTTGTTAAACCTGATATAATCAGGTGTTTCTGGTTTGATTATCATGCTCCATGCTGAGGTGTCCTATTTTCATTGGTGGGCAATATGTGGGAGTTTTTTGCCATGACCGTATTGCAGATATTCACTTTTAAGGCCAATGTCACTAAGAGGAGTGCTACAATGCATTTTACCCACCATCTACTCACCATCTCTTCACATGCATTTTGATTTTTTTTTTTAAGAAAAAAAGTAAAGAGAGAAGAGATGCTGGGGAGATGGTGGGTAGAATGCAAAAAAGCATTTCCCTGTCACTAATAACTGATATAAATCATATATATATATATATATATATTCAAATTTCATCATTGAATCAGAAACCCAAGCAGAAAATAATTGGAAGAAAATATTGAAGCTTCATCTTACCTCTTGATCGATAGAGAAGACTCTTTGGTACCTAAATGTGTAATTTAGAGTTAAGTGTATGTAAATATTTTGTCATGGTATCACTAAATGGTGCATGGGATATTTCAGAGAATTTCAAGCTTCATTCTCCGAGCCATCTCTTAACTTTCTATATATATATATAGGGGTTTGCTAAGGATTCTCCCCATAATATTTTCTTGGGTTCTCCCAAACTTACGTAAGACATGATTTAAGAAAAAATAAAATTGTGGTACCGTTTTTTTGCAAACAGATTAATTTTTATGAGTTAATATTTAGGTTCTAATGCTTTAAAACTTGTTTTTGGATTATAAACTAAAACCTAAGGGTGAAAGGTTAACCCTTTAGGGATGTCATCACCCAAAATGGATTTGATCATCCTAAATTTAGTGCTAATGTCTCAATTTTGATGCTAATGCATCAAATTTGGTGTTAATGTATCAAATTTGGTACTAATCCCTAAAAAAACTGGTAGTAGATGCCACTATAATTTTATTTTTTCTTAAATTATGTTTTACGTAAATTTGAAAAAACCCAGGAGAATACTATGGGAAGAACCCCTAGTATTTTCCATATATATATATATTTAAAAAAATGTCTAAAAAATATTAACAAAAGGAGCCATTTGGGTTTTACTCCGTTTTAGCGTAGGTGTGTCTAGATGTGAAGTAAGAGTAATTAATTATTTGAAGAAAAAAATTATTAAAAAAAAGAGAGAATAATTTATTACTTTCTTTTAACTAAATTGACAGCAGTGTCGCTCTGAACCAAGCATTGGCCAACCAGGCAGGTCGCCAGCTGGCTATAGATTTTTCCAAGCTGAGCTGGCCTGAACGTGTTCCTCTTTTGAACATATGTTAAGCTTTCCAGTTGGAGAAAATGATAGCCCTTTAGATTTTTCTTTCCTTTTTTAATTTTTTTTTTTTTTTTTGTTCCCTGTCCTTTGGACTCTCATCTAATGCAATCCAAACACCCTAAAAAACAAAATATTTAATAATGTTTGTAATGCAAAAGTGCACACATGTTTGCAAATTATTTAATCACTTACCC